>VXBW01008533.1:808957-861790 GCA_013400375.1 Thinocorus orbignyianus
CCCCCGTAGTTCTCCTATTAAAAAAAGAAAGAAAGGAAGAAGTATGAGAGTGCTGCACTTTTCAGGTTTCCATACCCAGTTTTCAATTACTGCAATTTTTTTAATTCCCATGTAAATTATTGTTCATTATTTCTATAGAGACAGGTCAAAGGGAAAACATGAAGACAATCTGTGAATTTTGTGCTGAATGCAGCTCTGGTTAGAAAGTAATGTGCCATACTTGAGTTAGAGGGAACTTTGATTCTTGCAGAAAAAAAGCAAATCATGTAGAATTGTAAGAATTTTTAAAAAAGGCTTTGAGTAAATTTCTCAAAGGTGTCTAAGTAACTTACCATCCTCTGTTCTGTGTTCAAAGAGAGGTGGACCGATACCCAGTTTTTGTGAGGGTAAAGCTTGAAAGTATAGGGAAAAACTGTCCAGGTTGCTGAAAGTAGCTTTGAGAGAATGGGTGATGAAAGGAGAGAAATATTTACAGTTTATAGGGTGTTTTTTGTTTATTAATTTAAGCTTTTCCAGTTTTGCGTATGTAAATCTTCGGTAAGCTACAGCAGTACTGGGCTGGTATATTTTAGTGGTGCTTCTAACAATTGTCTTGAAACATTTGACAAAACCACCAAATTGTTGTGATATAGATTCAAATTTCTTTGTTTAACAATACTTGTATTATTAAGCAAAACAAGAGCTTTGTTTAGGAAGAATGTTTGGAACTGCTCTATCTCTGCAGAATGTAGTTTAGTGGCCACTTCCCTCATCAGTCCTGTAACAATGTCTCAACTTTTAAATTTTCAAACAGAGATTTTACCAAGGGGTTTCTGTCTTGTTCTTCAGAATCCAATTAACCTGATCAAGGTACCTTGAAAGAGGACTCCCAGATTGCTAAGCAAAGTTTGAATTAATTGTAAGACCTGTCTAATTAGATAGCATAATTTCTGTTTTGACTTCTGTTTTCAAATATTTGCAATGTAAATGTTCTAAATTGCTCTCTATACATAACATCATAAATATTCAGATCAAAATTTGATGCCTATTGCTAGTTTATACCATACAAAATGATTGTAAAGTGCTGAAGCACTTTTCTCACCCCAGTGGAAGACAAAACAAAAAATAGCATACCCTTTTTTTCAAAAAGGTGTGAAGGAAAAGACTCTGAGGACTTTAAATAAGATCTAATTAATTCTAGTGCCTGTAATGTTGCAAAATGCCCTGTATAAGACTTCCTTTAGCAAATTAGTTTTTATTTTTGATTTGTAAATATGATGATGCATGCAAATTATCACTCCAGTAGTAATTAATTACTCTGGGATGTTCTTAAAATTTAAATATTAAATTATAAAATAGCTCAGAGATGTCCTGGTTTGAGGTAAAATGAACAAATTTTCTGTTTTACAATTTGCTTTCTTAGGTGGGCCTCTTCTAACTAACTAAACTCTGAAATTAACAGCACACTGTTCAGAGAACTGTTCATTCTCACAGTGATGAGACCTGATTATACCAAGGAATGGTGTGCAGAGAGGCCCCTGTTTATACTTATTACTACAACAACCAAGGTAATTTCGTTATTTGCCCTGTTGGAGGGTCAGAAGTGGAAAACTGTGGAGGGATCACATCTGCAGGGAGGAACGGACAGGACAGGTGACCCAAAACTGACCAACTGGGGTATTGCATATCATTCGCATCATGCTCAGTATAAAAGCTGAGGGATCAAAGGGTCAGCTCTCTTTTTTCAATGGCTGACGTCCAAGGAGGACCCTGCCTGTTCTCCTGCCTTTGACCCTGATCTGAGCGTTCCTGACTCCAGATCTGGAATCCAGCTCCTGTCGATCACCGAATCCAGGCTGGGACTTTCGTGATGCCTGATGATGATGAGATCATCATCTTGGGAGCTTGATATGGTTTTGTATATACTGTATCTATTTCATTATTTTCTTCTTACTTTAATTTTAGTATTAATACTTGATTAAAGTAGTTCAGGTTTTTTTCTAAACTCCTAAATCCCTTCCTCTCCCTTCTTTCTGGTGGGAGGAAGGGCCATTTGTCAATTTGGTTTTGGAAAATTAGGTGAAACCACCACGGAAGAGTAAGGGGAAATTTGCTACACTTTTGCCTATAGCTCTAGTCTTATAATTTTCGCTAAAACTACTCTTCAAGGGCTACAGTGATTACAAAATGTGAGTGTCAGTGCAAATGACATGCTTTTGTTGTCTAAAGGAGAGATTCCCGTTGTTAATACCTTGAGACTTGGTTATTCTCCACCCTTCCCACCCATGGGAGAAGGATGAGAGAGCTTTCTCTATCTGAGGCTTATTATGAAGATGAGTTGAAGAAAGTAATCAGATGACCATCTAAAGGTCAAAAACTTTGCAGTAAGGTGAAAGTCCAGCAAACTTCATACATGCAAATAGATACATTTAACTTGGTGAACTGTTTTTTTTTAATCACATTCCCATTTACTGCTCTTTGATGTGAGGTATTGCTCTGTTTCCAGGTCTTCTCATGATTAAGCAGTGCATTTCTATTTGTTCAGGATTTTGAGAAGCATCAAGCTGCTATAGCAACTGAATATACAGGACAACTTAGAAAGGTAGATAGATACACAGATATTTGTGCAAGTTACCACCCTCCAAAAGGGGATGGGAGTCTCCTGTGTTCTGCTTAAATACTGCATATCCTGTTTTCTTTCCTTCTGGTAGTAATCTTCTGTGTCCAGATGGATATGCTCCTTCTTTGCAGACCATTTTGCTTATCTTGTCCTTCGTAAAGCAAGTGTTGTTATTTGGATGCTGAAAAAGTGCATTTTTATTGCCCCTTTGGTGACTGTCTTGCACAGACACTCATGTAAAATTGTCTGGCCAGTAGTTAAATAATTTTATAATATATTATCCTTTGATCAATTACCAGTTGAACAAAACAGCACAAAACTATGTGTCTGCCATTCAGTTTGCGGAGCTGTGCCAAGTAGTCTGAAAAACTGTCTTGTAGAAGACTGCTGCTCTAGACAGTGTGCTTCAGAACTAACTCTTTTTCTTAAGAAATTGAAGGTATGTCTCACTGTGCTTGTGAGACCCCACCTGGAGTACTATGTCCAGCTCTGGAGCCCTCAACATAGAAAGGACATGGATCTGTTGAAACAGGTCCAGATGAGGGCCACAAAGATGATCAGAGGGATGGAGCACCTCTCCTATAAGGACAGACTGAGGGAGCTGGGGCTGTTCAGCCTGGAGAAGGCTCCAGGGAGACCTGATAGCAGCCTTCCAGTATCTGAAGGGAGCCTACAGGAGAGCTGGAGAGGCTTGCCCTTAAGGCCTTTCACCATCTTGGTTGCTCTTCTCTGGACACACTCTAAAAGTTCAATATCCTTCTTATACTGAGGTCCCCAAACTGCACACATTACTAGAGGTGGAGATGCAGCAGTGTAGTGCAGAGTACTTCTATTTGAATTTGTTAAAGTGGAGAATAGTTGACTAAAGCTCAGCTAAAATACTGAGGGATATATATATGTATTATTTTTTTTGAACTCTTAAGCTAAAAGAAAAAAATGGTTTCTGTGAATCTTTCATGATGAGCTAGTGCAGTGGATCCAACTCCATGCACGAGTAACGTTTCAGTCTTGCAGGTCTGGCTGGTATTTGAAAAAATATTTCAGCACTGTAATGCTTGAACAGATAAACATTGTTTATCCCTGTGACTTACTGAGACAATGACTATTTTTCTGCTACTGTCTTATAAGTAATGGAGGGCAACGATTGACTCTCGCTATTTCTGATAAACTGACTGCAAGAATTTCCAGGGATGTAATGTTACTTTTTTTGACTAAAACAGTGATCATTTAAATACTCAAAAAGAATTGTCTGCATTTTTCTAAGCAAGCAAATAATTTACAGCTCCTTTAGAAGATGCTGCTGCAGAAGAACATCAGGTAAGGTTCTGGAGAAGCATCACAGCAGACTTGTTCTATCATTGTGCTTCTCATCAGACATTTGCCGTTTGTCATTATGGAGCTGAAGTGCTAGATTAAATTGGCCTTTTTTTGATCTGGTATAGTTGTCTTTGCTCTCCTGTAAGGTATGTTAGGAAAAAAAAAAAATACTGTCAAAGCTATAAATATTTTTTGTTCCTGATAAAAAAATTCCATTTAAAAAAAAAAATCAGAATTCTCAAAGTGGCCTCATAGTACTTATTTGACTTGTAAATTTTTACTTTGATTTTAATACTACTGTTAGATTCTTACAAATTTTAAATTGGTAAATTTTGAAGAACAAGAAAAGACAAATCCAGAGGAAAGGAAAGAGAACATGAAAAAACCCAAAGCTTTTCTTTTAGTGAGGATGCATTGCCTGAAAAGTAAAGAGATTAATTTCTTCCTTTCAACTTTACTTGTTTTTATATACAATAGAAAATAAGCTAAAAAGGTTCAGATGATAAAATAAAGCTATTCCAGAGAGAAAAATTAACTAAGTGAGGAATATTGCTCTTGGGGATCATCAAAATGAATTGAGGAGGCACTGGCATCTCCCTACCATATACCAATGTTACACTCACTCTGCTTCTGTGTTAAAAGGACCCACACCCACATGTGTAGGAATTTTGATATCCCAAAACATCATCTTTGTCGCTAGAAGGGATCATGACTCTTAGGATAAAACCTGCTGCTGTGCTTTTGTGTCATGTCTTGCACATTGTGTCCACAGAACTACCTGAAGGCATTTATACAGTTAGTGTGATGACAGAATGGATTCCAATAAAAGAATAATTATAAAAGTGTTGAAAACGCTTTGTGTGAAACTGCTTAACTACTGCTGGGTATACCATAAGAATGGTATTTTTTCATAACTTTATGTGCGTGACAGCAAAAAATGTCCCTTCAAAGAGTTCTGCTCTTTATTGTGGCCAGCATGTAATCCAATTAAGTATTTGAGCTTTGAGGGTTTGTCTTTGTGCCATCTCCCTTTATATTACTTATTTCCTGTTAATTTTTTTTTCTTTGCCATTTCTTTTCAGGGATGGTCATGTTATTGTTTCTAGCGCAAAATTTCATGTATTGTTTTAAGGAGATTTTGTTTCAGTAGAAATCAGTGTAAAGTGCTGGTTTGCACTTGAGTTCTGCTTTAGTCATAAACTCTGTTCAAATCAGTAATGGCGTACCACAGAAAATAGTAAGTGCAAGATGCATTTTCCAAAAAATGGCACAAAAGGCCATAAGAAAGACAATGGTCCATTTTCAACAGCTCTGACTTACTCATTAAATGAAGATGTGGTCTGTGTTAGGAGAAGTTTGCAAGCTAAGTGCTTGTTTCTGCTGATTATTTGATAGAGGCAGTATTTTACGGATGAAGCTCTGCATAGGTATGCTTTTCTTGTTGGAGTATTCTGACTGATGTTTACTGTTTGGAATTCATTATTACTGCAGTTATCATAGTGCAAAGCCACATTTTAAGATTTACTATTTTAGGTACTGAACTGGGAGTTCTAACAGTGCTTAAAATAGCTTTTTATTAAGTACCTTTATTTTCCTGTTTGTTTTCATTGACATCTGCATGCCTAATTTCATCAATCACAGCTCTCTTTGAAATAGAGGCAAGTTCCTATCAGTTGAAAGATGGTGTGTTTCAGAGCAACACTCAAATATATATTAAAACAAATAATAATTAGAAAACAGCCTTGAAGGATGCATCCCATTAAATACCATTTATTTCACAAGATAAAGCCACTTTCTTTTAACACTAACAGCAGAATTCTGAAGGATCTGGGGCTACACAAAACCTTTTATTGTAATCTCTTCTGTGTTCAGTTCGTAGAAACGTAAGCAGAAAAAGCTCAGAGTGACAGCAGGTATACAATTAACAATATGTTTAATTGTGTATCTTGAAAAAAAAACGGCACAGGTAAAAAAAAATAAATAATCTATTTCCTTTGTGCAAAGCTAAAGTAAGTTTGATTTTTTTTCCCCTCATAATAAATACGATCAGTGGGCATTGAATTTAGCTATAAATTTGAATGAGTAGTATTATGTGTTTACATGAATATCAGACTGTCTGTGCTAAATTTCTTTAGATGACCAGTCTTCATCAAATCTAACTGCAAAGTGTTCCTCTTATAAAGAACATTTCTGCTCCATTTTCATGTTTTTAGGTATTCTGAAATTTCCATAGAGATAAAAAACTACATGTAGCAGCTGAAATTTGTTAAAAGAAAAATAATAGAAAAATTCAAATGGTGGTGAAATGCCTTCAACATTACAGCTGCTGTTGTAATGCAGTTTTTGCTAGTAAGGGTGGCCTCTTTTTTGATATGTGATATCTTTTGATGATACGATGTGAAATTTTAAACATCTCAAAATAGGTGAAAATTGTGTCTATTGTTGTGACTGCTCATCTTGTGCTTAGTTATGGTTGAGCCCTTTCCATTACAATCAAAATGTGTTTACAAAAACATGTTTCTGTTAGCAAAAGCACTTGACTAAAAGGACTGAAAGTTTTATGAATGTATTGCAAATAAATGCTATGTGAGAATATTTTAATGTATCTGCTATTAATAAATTCCACATTTTAAGCTCAGAAGAAAGAAGAGTTAGATGGGGGTTGTGGAAGGGATGTGCTAAAAGTGGATGTGCTATTATAACTGGCATATTTTTCAGGGGGGGGAAGTCACAATTAAAAATAAATTAGAGATTAGATAAAAATTATATTGTAAACTGAATTTGTAACTACTTTAACTTCACTCACTGTCTTGTATGTTCACTTTTAAGGTGGATATTACAGGGATATTACATGAATATTCTGTTGTTCATACAAATAATTGTTTGCAACACAACAACAGTATGGACACTTTGTGCCTGACTGGTTTATTCTATGGTTCTTACTCCAAATGAAGCCACAAACAGGGAGACGTATCTGCAAGCAAAAGCGGACATGAAGAAGATGTAACTGAGTGTTAATTATGAGGAAAGCAACCTCATGCTATGGAGACATTTTAGATGATCAGTTTGATGCAAACATAAAACAAGTGACTGGGACCCACATGCAGTGTTATTCATGCAGGATTGCACATAATTTCTCACTTTTGAGCAGCATTTATTATTTGTTTCGCTAAGAAATGTTTGCCTTTTGATCAATTATTTTTAGAAATCGGACATTAATATTTAGTTACGGTATTTGTTTTTTATGATAACTATGTTTGGCTGTACTTACTGTTTATTAGTGATCTTTCAAAGTTGGACTTTGGAATCTGTTAGTCTTGAATGATGTGGAATAGAAAAAAAAACACAACTGCATTCCTTCCTTGGTACCACTGTAGCTCACAATGTGTCATCTCTGATTTGGTTAGTTTCTTGAGACTGAGGTGCTAGAGTTTGATGTTGACTATATAGGTTCCTTTGAAAATGTTTAGCAGTATTGAAAAAAGGAAGTAGCTATCTGTAACCCAGCGATTTAATTTTAAGGACTGATGTCGTTTGTTTGGGCTGTATGCTTTTTTTCTTCTTAGAATTGTTCATTGTAATGAAGCACTGCAGTTCTTGTCACATTAAGATGAACTGAGGGAAGGATTAATTTCTTCTGGTGTCAGAAGGTCAGCTTCATGAAAGTTGTCATTGATGAGTGCATTTTGTTTACAGTTTCTACTTGAATACCAGAAATTTTGTGCAGATGTGTTGCTGATAGGCAATAGAAAGTTTCAAAATTCCGTTATAATTATAAACATTATTGGACTTCTTAACAAAGACAATATCAAAATGTTTCAGATTTTCCTTCTGTTCAGTCATTATTTCTCAGTGCTGTTTTGAATATAGAGAAGCAAATGTACCATTAAGTATCAAAATGATTCATGTGAAAAGCACAGTAAATATTTGTTGCAGAATGGCTGCAGGAGCAGGGCTATGGATCCACAGAAGCATTGTACAAGCAATCCTCTTGTTAGCCTAAGTGTTTAGCATAAGTAGGATTTTAGCCACAGTAGGCCTCAGTGAGAACTGCAAGTTACACTGACAAGGAAGAAGAGCCAAGGTCACACAGACCCTGCGAGAATGATAAACAAGGAGAGAGGGAGAGTGTCCTTCTGGAATGTTGGAGAACCTGGAAGCAGAAACTGCAAGTAGGAGGTGTATGAACATGTAATCTTTAGAAGCCTAGCTAATTAGTGTGTGACAAGTAGGCATAGTTTACAATAAGTGTATAAATATCTGAGCTATCCGAATAAACACGGAAGCTTGCTTTATCACTCATATTGAGTCGGCTGCATGTCTTCCCGGGCCCCTCCTGACAAATACTCTGTGGGACCAAACTGCTGCTGCCACCCATAGGAAATTTTTAATCCAGTTGCTGATGGGGAATGGTGAGATCAAGTTGGATAGTTTTTGTGTGATGTGCTTTCAGTCATGAAGAAATAGCGCACTGTAAATGTAGTACTGTGTTATAATTGCATGATTGTCTCATACATTTTTTTATGGTGTCTGCAGTCCAAAGAAACCTCTATTAGCTGATGATGAAGCCTTCCATCATTTAGCATGAGCCAGAATGGATTCCTGCTACCTTAGCAGAGAGATGTCTGGGCTGACCCACTGCGTTGTTGCTTGTGCGACAAGAGCTGTTGAATACCAGTGCCCCAAGTGCACAGGAGACCTCTGCACCTAAATTTACCTGAGCAATCTCAGCTAGGTCCCCCACTCCAAAGCCACCCATCTCACCTCAGGTCCAGACCCCAGGTGTTGTCCAAGCTATCCTCTAGGTACCCTTGTCTCCTGAAGTCTTTGAGAGAATTTGTGGCTATTTTCTTGCCTTCTCTTGCAGAAGGTTGTTGCCGTGCAGGGTTAATGGACCCCTTGGACATTCAGTGTGCCTGGATGTGTGCCCTGACAGGGGTGGTGGGAAGCAAGCAAGAAGTCTGAGGGACAGCAGAGCTGGGCATTCATCTTACCTGTGCTAGGCAATTTCTTGGGGCAGCTATGTACTTGGTAGAGTGTCTACTCCCCTGTAAAGCAATTGTATAACTTTCCACTCTGCTCCCATACACATTTCACTAGTTTGATTGGGGTTTACGTGTGTATGCTTTTTGCTTTTATTTTGTTTTTATAAGCTACCATTTGCACTCCTGGATAAATATGGGACCTGGGCAACTACCACCAAAGGGTACAATTCAATTTAAAGAAAAAAAATATGTTCAGGCTCCTACATTACAGATGGTTATGCTGAGCTGCTGAAAGCCTCTGTGACATTGTGTAGGCTATTCAAGTATGAAAGCCAAACATTGTTGCTGATTTGAGACCTAAATGATTATTTAAATTTAGACTGAAGCAAGGATTAATTTCTCTTTAAAGTATGCTGTCAGAATTAGTGCAGATTCATTTTTCTCCCTCTCTGGTGTGCCTTCTTGTTGAAGACCATCTGTTTGTCAAGGGAAGTCATAAAATAATATTCGACGTGAGATTTACACTGAAATCCTGACATCTAGTAACTGCAGTTATGAAAACAATTATCTATAATATGCCTAATTCATTTATGGTTTAATTTCAATCCATCAGTGTCAGATAAAATAAGTTATTTTCTCTTCTATTCCTGGGTGGCACCTGTAATATCTTAATGTTGTCTGCATAGTAAAACTGTAAGTTTTGAAATCGTGCTGCTACCCAGAGGCCATTTTTGTTGATAAGGGCTCCCCAGATGAAGCTGTTTTTAGAAAGAATTAAACTTCATATTTCTGTCATTAATGACTGTATTCCATTTCTTTAAAATGATTTGTCTGTCACAGTTCTTGGAAGCCGTATGTGAAGGGAATATAGATTAAGGATAAAGCAAAAGCAGGTCAAAAAGAAATTGTTTGGATATGAGGATAGTGATGAGAGTTGAGAAGAAACAGATTCTGATGGCTAATCAGATTGAGTCAGTTTCCTTTGTAAATTGCAAAATTGGTAAAATACAGGGAAAATTAACAAAGCAATTATGTGCTGTTCCAGGTCTTCTAATTTGACTCATTCCATTAAATTGATGATTGTACTGTTTTTTTCAAAAAGTAGTTATTTATCTATTATTATTACCTAGTTATTTACCTTCTTTATTTGCCGAGATTGACTACCAACGTTTGAAAATATGCAGCTCAGAACCATAGCTTTATAAGACACCCCTGAATATTATTAAGCACTTCTTAAGGCATTTCTGTAATGCAGGTTTTTTTGTCACTTCCTGAAAATATGGCTCTTTCTGAATGTCAGGGAGGTACTTTTAGAAGAATCCAAGTTGTCTCCTTTTAGAAAGAGTCAAACATCAGAAAACACTGTCCCTCGCATGATCTTAAGATCGTGATCTAGGCTTATGTTGTGACATCGTATGTTTTCGACAGTGATTTCTTTAAGTATATTTCATTTCAGGCTGCTACTTCACTAACATTCCTGCTTTTATAGTTTTAATTACTTTGTTAGGTGTGGGGTTCCTATGAATGCATTGTGCATCTGAGTCTATTGGCTCTGCCAAATAGCAAGAGAGACACATATACTCAAGCACTTTTACCTGTAATGAAACACCAGGATACTAAGTCAGGTTTCCACCTCTTTGGGTAATATCTTCATATCTTGAAACTAATTTTGTCTTGAAGTAGACTAAATACTATGCTGTATGTTTCTTCATAACCTCCTAGCTAAAAAAAATGACAAAAAGATGTAAAGTTCATGGTCCGTTAACTGTATGAGCCCATCTTTTAAATGTTTTCTCTTATAGAAAAGTGAAAACTGACCCTTTCATTGCCACATAAATGGCAGGTGCAATTAACTATTTCTGGAACATAACTGTGCTTAAAGCTTCCTTCTGAACTCCAATTATTTTTACAAATCAAGACTCATCTCCTCAAAAGGGTATACTTTCTATTGATTTCGTTATCAGCTTAAACACCTTTGAAGATGTGGATCCAAGTGTTTTTATGATTTGCAAAACTGCTTGAGTGTGTTTGAAACAACCTGTCCATTTCATGCTAAGTTGGGTATGATTTAGTCCTCCTGCAGTTTGCAAGGAGTCATGAATAAACAGGCATGAAGTGATAAGTAGAGAAACAAAAGAATCATGCTGTGTTTCATGTCTACTTTTGATCTTCTATTGGCAGAACAAAGGAATGTATTGTAAGCATACCCACTTTAAAATGACAGCTACATTACATAGATTAATTTAAGAACTTTTAATCAGTGAAATATTTTTCTTTCTGCTGCTTCAGACTCAGGTGTTTTCTTCATAATGTCAAAGCTTTACACAATTTTATTTTTTATAGCATATTCAATGACAAATCCCTTAATCTGAAAGCTTGATTTATAGAGGACTGTTTATTCCATTCCATTAATTTCCACTGTACAAACCCAGAGGTTCTGAATTCTGGTTTACAAGAGAAAAGTGAAGTGTATTTTATCTGTTGGTATGCTAAGCTTCTTTTCTTCACTTGTCGGTTTATTGAAATTAATGCAGCTATTCTTGCTATAAAATATCATTGTGTTAGAATAGCAAGTGTGTGGCAAGCAGCTTTGTTCTGAGGTGCTGAAAATGTCATTTATTTTCAGTAACTGGCTAATTTGGCTATGAGAGTACTAAAGCTTTTCATATAGGTGCGGTTAACCTAGACAAAAGAATATGGTGAATTGAGAGTTTTGAAAAACAGAAAGTTAAAATTACATGTGAATGAGCAAAGACTGTTTTCTTTACAGCTTGAAGATAAGTACAGTTGATTGCAAGACTTGAGAGACAGACTTATAGGTATTCACTGTCATACCATAGTCTTCTGGTCATCCTGGGCAGTGCAGCTGTCTCCTTTCCTTTCTGTGGAAGAGGACAGACCTGGTGCCCATTTGGGTCTGTCTCTGAGATGGACTTGGGACTGTGTCAGGGCACATGGCTCATGTGATTGTAGAAGGACTAAAAGTTGCATTTGATCTTGATTTCTACTCCAGCAAGGAACAGTAAAGTTAGTAGCTTCTCGAATATTCAGACAAGTATCTCCCAAATGTTTTTCTATATGTTGTCTTCATGAATGAAAGGAGCTTATTATAAAAACCTGCAAGACGACTGTTACTCTCTTTCAGGACTGCAAAGAAATATTATAATGCGATGGCAGTCTGAACAAACCACCTGGAGAAACAGAGCTTCATTGTTGTGGGAGTTATTCTGTAGTGGGGTACTGCTTTTCATCAGGATTTTATTCTCTTTTCCTCTTATACTCCACAGAGTAAACCTCACCTCACTACCTAAATCCATTATTCAATACCATATTCCTTCTACAACAAAATGTCAACATTTTCAAGATTATTCATCTGAAAAAGTACCCCTAATTCTATCAACAAATTGGATAGTATCGACTGTGTAGCTGAACCTATAGCTACGACAGAAATAATTTATTTTTTTTTTTTAAATGGGCGTAGAATGACTTTCTGCTGTAAAGAAGGGGTGCAAAATACATGCTTTGTCACTTATTTCTTTCAGAAAGAAAATCTAATCTTCTCTTCCAAAAGATAAGATAAATGTCTCTTTCCTGGTCTGCTTTAATGTACTTTTAGTAAAAAGAATGTGAAATAATATTTTTTTCTGACAGACATCAAAATATCCACCTCAGCTGTGTCATGCATATGAAATTGAAACTAGCTAATTAATCAGTCTGATCTTTGAATTCCCTGAAAATACATGCTAGTTACCATTCCATTGCTGCTTTGTTTCTACAGTTTCAAGAGCCAAATCTCAGAATCCAGTAGTTCAATTTAACCATACCTGGTTTTGGGGCTGGACTGTTTGGAGTTATTTTGTGTTTATTTTCCCCCATTTCAATGTATGTTTTTTCTTTGCGTGCTCCATGATATTAACCTATTTTAATAAATCCAAAGTGCAGCGATTATTCTGTTTTAAAAAGTCAATAACATAAGTGACTTTACCTGAACCCACTGTAAGCTTCTTTTCTATGTCTAGCTCCGTGGAGACAAATACCTACATTCTTTCTAGAAAAGATTTTCAAATACTGTGATCCTCACTAGATATTTAGAGACAGTACATTTAGAGCTAGAATGGATAATACGTATACTTTGCTATCTGCTTTTGTCACTTGCCATTCAGTCGGTGACCATGACAGGAAATAGCTTCAACAGTGAAAAGCAGGGGTTTGTAAAGTACTTAAAGAGGAAGAAAGAAGAATGACACTTTCTGTGTCATTTCAGAATCAGTTTTGTCTTGTATGTACAGCAAGCAAGTGAGTTTCTTAAACTGAGAAATATTTTTCTCTAAAAGTGAGGCAACGTGACAATCTGAAGTGGCTGAAGCTTGTGTAGATTCAGCTTGCATTATTTACTGATACTTGTTCATCTGTCTATTTAAATAAAAAAGACTATGGCCTACAAATAGAGATGGAATAAATTAATGTTTTAAATACCTTGTCTACCTTTTCCTCCAACATTAAAAACTGTTTTACTTTTGAAAGTCCTACAGCACTATGCTTTCCAAATATTTCCTATTAGGAATAACCTTTAAACATGCTGTTGATGGTATCTCTGTCCTTTGGTAGCCTCTCCAACTTAGAAGAAACGGTGATTTATAACATTTTTACATGTGCTGGTCAAGGTAGAGAGAGAAGATTTCAACACATGGTTCCGTAAGTGCTACCTGTTATGGCTTCAGGATAGTTCCTTTAAATTCTTATAGAATCGTAAGATCATCTAGGTTGGAAAAGACCCTTGGGATCACAGAGTCCAACCATCTACCCTACTCTACCAAGTTCTCCCCTACACCGTATTCCCCAACACCACATCTAAATGACTCTTTAACATGTCCAGGGATGGTGACTCAACCACCTCTCTGGGCAGCCTATTCCAATGTCCAAGCACTCTGACAAAAATTCTTTCCTAATGTTCAGTCTAAACCTACCCTGTATGTTCTGGTCTTTCTTCCTACTGCTTTTCTATTTAGATTGCAGAACCTTCAAGGACCAGTTCTGATATGAGTTTGTTCAGTTTCCAGCATAGTGAAACAGTTCTGGCTGCAGTCTGTAAATCTGTCTATAATCAACTAATCAAAATGCACAGCACTTCCTTTCCCCTCCACTCCTCCAACTAAATGTAAGTAACATGTAGCTATTTCTTCTCAAGAATTTGGCCTAGTTGTGAATTTGTTGTGACTACTGAAAATAACTCAAATATTTCCTTCTTTTAATTTTAAAGTACATGGCCAACTTAATGTTTTTTTTCATACATATTCCATCTTCATGCTTTTGCCATTCATAGAAGCATATTTACTCAGCCACTGTGTTTGTTTCTATGTGCTCAAGTGTCCACAAAATATTAAAATACAGCTTGACATGTTAGAGAAGTGAACTTTTGTCACCTTTTTCAAATCAATGGGGAAGGCTGGTAGATTGTCTCTGATTTATGGTAAGGATTCTTAGGGGAATGGTTCCACTGCTCTCGGGAGGTTACTATGTTGTAGTTTTGCTGGTGGCCCTTCTCTGTTTTTCTGCATTCAACAGCATTGATGAGCATCAAAGGCTCAATGTGGTTAAAAATCAGGGGCTGTGGTATTCCTTTTAGCTTTCTTGGAGACTTTATCTTTTAATATTTTTTTTTCCCCATTTTTTCTTCTGCTCACCCAAGTTTGTCTCTTAAAATGCACAAGGGTGTGCAGCAAGGCTCCCAAATAGAAGGAGGTAAGATACTGGACCACCCATTAAAAAATAATTCAGAGGTGTCTGAAAGAAAGGGATTTCTAACATACATATGACAACACCTAAATAAAGCTTGTTTGACTTTGTATCTAACTCTTTAACTTTCTGTATGTTGTTGACAATTTTTTGCACAGCCCTGTTGTGAACTTCAGACAAGATTTTTGTAGCAGGCCATCATGTTTCAAGTATCTCCCTTTCACTCTACTATTCTCCCAATATGTAAGTGGTTTACTATACCTTATCTGAAGAGAAGCCTAAACCTAAGGCTTTACATCAGTGTGTGAGACTTATGATACCATTTTTGTCACAGGATCACTAAGGGTGCTGCTGTGACTCACACTGGACAACGTAGGAAAAAGTCTCTGCAGAAGTAGCTATTGATAACATAGACAAAAGATGAGGATCATGAATTGTTAAATCAGCTCAAGGTATCACTGAAAAATCTAGGCAAAATTAGCTAAGTAAAGCTTAATAGCACAAGCCAGTCTGTTGTTCAGACTACTAACCATACATATGTAATTGAAGATCTGAATTTTGTACTTTCTGCCTCTATCTCAAGCGCAGTGGAATATTCCACAATGGGGTATCAGAATCCATAGATGATGGAAAAAAGTCCACGTTGACTTTTTCAGCTTTGCCTTGATATCTCATTCCCACCGACTGTCAAAATAACACCACTTGTTTTTTCTTCCCCTATGAGGACCAATGTGTTGCTAAAGAAAGTTCTGTGTAAAATGTGCATTTTTCAAACTTTATTAATGTCAGAATATTTTCTTCTTTAGAATTCAGAGCTCAGAAAGTATTATCGTCTTCTTTTTCCAGTCTTGTTTCAGTATCCAGTGATAATAATAGTACCATCTTCTTACCAATGGGAGTTTGGGGGGGGGAAGGGTGTGTTTTGTTTTTTGGTGGTGTGTTTTTGTTTGGTTTTTTGGGGGGTTTGTTTGGGGTTTGGGGTTTTTTTTTTTTTTTGGTTGGGTTTTTTTTATGGACTTATATCTACATTAGCCAAGAATTGTTAGGTACACAAGCAGAACCTGCTGCTAAGCAACAAAGCTGCATTACCTGGAGAAGAATATTACACTGCACTGAATACTGACAGAATTGGCAAGTGGCCTCAAAGGAAGAGGATCAGTCACCATTCTGTTACAAAACCTATAAATACAGATGGTAACAGGGATTAGCAGTCTAGAGGTTTTCTGTCTTAATAACTTATAGCCCATGTCTTTTCAAAACATGCATTTCAACTGAAGTCTGACTCATCATAGCCCTTTAATATTTTAAGTGTAATGAAATCTACAGACTAACAATTCTGAAGAATACAGGTACTACCAGGCTATGAACATTTGGTTTAGGTTTTTTATAACATTAAGAAAAATCTTTAGAAAAGCCAAACTAGTAAATGTTGCAGTTGCCTAAAAGCTAATTTAAAATCTTTTGAGTTTAGTACCCAATGATGTGTAGGTCAAAAATAAAGACTATTTGCAATGATAAAATTATCCAGCTATGGATAGCTGGATATTATACCATAGTAGATGGAATACCACTGAAGAGGAAAGCTGGAAATGTATTTTTCTGAGATTTATTCAACAAGCTTAGATCTAGTAATAGGCCACTTTATGTATTTCAATATATACCACTTTGTAACATGTCTCATGCTTTTTCATTTTTATATATGAGATTCTTTAGCTCTATGATATTGGGCTGGATAAATCTCAAATCCATTTCTTTGCTTTCATGAATGCCTATATGTTTTTAGGAACGTGTTAAAATGATGGAGGTTCCACCTCCCCCTTCTGCAGACTTGTGTGCTGTGCTGCTTAGTTGTCCATAATGTCTGTCCCTCAAAATAGTAATCTTAATCTCTCAGTTAGATATCTTGCTTCGGTATAATTCTGTTTCTTTTTTGTCCTTTTCCAAGGACAGAAGGAACAAATTATTTACTTCCTCTTGGAAGTACCCTTTAATGTGTTGAGTCAGTCATGATGCGAAAGGAAGATAAAGAAAGTTGAAGTGGAATTGACCAGCACAACACAACTGTGTTAAATATTAAATAAACTAATAAATACTTATAGTTACTTCCCTATGCTGTTTCATGCATAGCCATTGCTTAGTGAAGGGTGCTTTACTCTCATCATGCTGTGTAAGGCACCGGTTTTATACCTACTTAAAAATATACACCTTCTTTTTCAGAAGAAGCTTACTGATCTCCTGCTTAGCACATTTTACTGCTGCAGAATGAGCGGTTGAGTCAGTAGGTCCATCCATCTGTCCTGCATTTTATTTCAGAGGATTAGCCCTTCATGTCTGGCTACTGCTGCCGATACATATGGAAATGTGTTTCCCAAACCTCCGGGGCCTGGGGTCACACCTCCCCTCTGCTGCTCCATGCCAGAAACCTCTCTAGGTGCTCTCCAATCCAATCTGTAAAGGCATTCAACCAAATACAACCTTCTTCATAGAGATGAGTGGTAGGAAAACAGAATAGCTCACCCATGTGTGTTGTGTTTCCATGTCTGTCACTGTTTTTGTAATGTTGTAATGGAGTTCTGTGGATAAGGTGCCCTGTGAGAATCAGGAATCTCTTTGTGCCTCAGCAATGGCAGCCAAGTTGTAATTTATCTGACAAGCCTTTGTGACTTTCCTCTCAATTCCAGAGCAATGGCTTTCTCACATCGTTCATTCAAATGCACAACCAGGTTTTTGTTTGAGATCATTGGCAGCCAGTGATAAAAACAGTGTAAACTTGACAGAGGTTTGAAAACTAGGCAAAAAGGTGCAATGGTTTATAAAAGGACTATGAAAATAATTTTATTTTTTTTTTTTGTCTTTGCAGGGGGTTGGGTCTAATTCAAATGTTTTTGCTGTCAGCTATTAAATAAAAGTCATTCACCATTGAAACCTCATCATTACGATCTTCATCATGAAACTCCACTCCCAAGATTTGTTTTTCAGCCATTATTGTGTGTCTTTGGTGTAGAGCACTTGGTAGTTGAACTTATTTGTTTTCCTTAATATGCGGAACTAGACCTTTTTTTTTATTGCATTTGTACCATGGAAGCACGACAATCCCACATGGGATGGGCTCTTGGGCACTGCACAACACAGTGCAGGAGGTGAATAAACTGTGTGCACATACTACTATGTCTAAACTTTCAGCTAACTGCTAGCATGCATGTGCAAGGGTGGATGTCTCTTCAGAAACAGATCTTGCTATCCTGACTTCCTGCCTACTATACTTTGCTGTCACTTATGTAGTATCTTACCATTGTAAAACTCGGCACACAATTTGCATTCAAAGGCTCAGGTGTCTTCCTGATTTCAATGCAGGATTATTTTAAGAAGCTTCCACACGTGATACTTTACAAAGTTTGGTGTTTATCCTCCATAAGCAGAAAGCACTGTGTTGTGAGTTTAGGGTAAACACTGAAAGTCCTGGTTTTATCTTTTCTTTACAGGCTTGGTAAAATGTTTTTTAAATGAGCTTCCTTTGCCTTCTGCCATGTGTCTTTATATGGTAGTACACCACTAATTCTGGATTCTCAGAGCTCAAGCTTTCTTACTCCTGAGAAGAAAATTTCAGCTTCTTGTAGGTGATCTTTGGCTCATACCTCTTCCTTGCTGCCTGAGTAAACTTCAGTCTCTTAAATTAAGCTGCTCTTAAATCTTGCTTCTAATTCCTTTATTTTTAAAGCAGAGTGGCTACTGTGGTAAGCTGATTGAAGAAGTTCTTTTAGAGTGCATGTCTGAGCACACGGCAGAAGATAACATTTTATTTAGACACAGTTGTACAAGGCTTTTATATGGGGAGTTATTTATTACCTTGGTCAAACACAGAGCTGGTAGTAGATGAAAGTGGGAACAAGACCTGAGTGATCCCGCTCACTGTACAGTTTTCACTTTCAAATATTTACAGCATCAGAGAGAAAATAGATTAGGACATGCATCAAAAATGGAATAGAAAGTCTGCAAGAGTCTATACACAGTGCCCATCAACTTGGCAGAACTTTTGGGAGACGTGCCCATAGTTGATACTCAAAGCAAGGGAGAAAGGGAATGCATACTGTTATGCTTATATTCCATATTCAGTCTGTGGTTTACAGCACCTAGGGTCTAGGTTGGAGAAGGTAGTTTATAGTGTTTGATGAGTTTAAGATCCATCTTTAGTAGGAAAGCGATATACCCTGCTGCTACTGTACTAAGCAGATTTTCCGTTATTAGAGGACTATGAGCTACACTGATTTGTAGTGTAACAACATTACTATAAATTAGGATATTCCAAGGATTGACTGTTACTTGTTGAATAGACCCATATACCTATTTGTTACGTGTCATGTGCACCAGAAACAATGGCTTTTCTACATAACCTGAAAATTGTTATTACTTTTTACTCTACATACATGTTCTAGGGTGGCTTTAGTATAGCAGTAGGATAAAAATGGGTGTCAGCTGCTAAGATGCCTGGAAAGAGAGGAAGCTAGATATTTAAGCAGCAAAAGTAGGCATAATTCTTTGAAATATATAGGAAAATGCTCAGTTGAGACAAGCTCAGGTTGTCTGCCTTTCAAACTTTATTCTTCAAAAATAGTAGGCAGTTTTCCAATAATTGTGGCTGTGAAGTTTGTGATGCTGTTATTTAACTAAGTTCTTTTCTCTTTAAATGGTCCATGAAAACAAGAGTTGACATTTCTCTGTCCCTTTATTCAAGGGCTTCTATGCATACACACAGGTCAAGGGTACATATGATACAGGTATTTCTGCTCTCTCTATTGCAATCTGTAAGGATTTTTTTACATTTCATTTTGATTTCTGACCTTTTTCAGAGACACTGGTTTATGTTGTATTTGTGATTCTGATAGATGGTGACATTTTGTAAGTTTCCTGGTGGGGTCACTGAAGGGACATCTTCTTTAAGTAAACATTTAATATTCTCTCATTGGTCCTACAGTACTGTTCAGATGGACATTCTAGGGAGGGGCTTCCAAGCATGAAGAAACATCCCAAAGCTATCAAGATCTCTTTTTTTTGGGGTAGATTAATGCTATAGCTTTCCAGTGGCAAGTTTCTAATGGATGGTCACGTGAACAGTACTGCATTTAGTAATTTATTCGGGTCAGTATCTGTTTACAATCTGCAGATGACATCCAACAAGACTATTTCGTCCTTTTTTGACTTTTACAAATTATTCAATATATAGTGCATAGACAAGTCTATGCATTAGGCTATTATCATGTTAGTACTGTTCTGAATCGCTAGTGCAAAATTTTTAGTATTTTTAAATGAACACAAAACCTATTCAGGAGTGCAGACTCCTGTAACCTTGAAAACTGTGATATATGTTCATTTTAGAGAGAATTGATTTATTACAGCAGTGTCCAAATGTTTTGGATAGAAATTGAATTACACTGTTTTGTTTGTTAAAATATATTTATATGTCTTGTCTACTGTTTTCACTCTTAACTTATTATTAGTAATAATAGTAGCTATAATGAACACTTCCCTGTTTTGATGCACTTAAGGACTTCATTGAGGAGTGAAGTGTGAAGCCTTGGATTCTATTTAGAAAGACAGTCTTTGCTTTGAAGAGATCATGCTCAAAAGTCTAATGGAGACAGGTAAAGATGTTATTTGCTAAATAGATAGAATTCACAAGGCTTTAGAAGAAAGGTCCCATTTATGGTCAGCTCATGGGAGAGTTAAAACCCTTTTGAGAAGGCTGTAACAATTAACTAAATGTAAAGATAAATTGGGAATTTATTTTCCTTCTTTTTTTTTAAATTACAAGTATTATAATTATACTTGATTAAACTATTCTAGAGAGCATACTTTCAAATTTGTTTAATTATTGATATTAAGTTTTAGCTTTTCTTTTAAATGGATGTGTGTGAAAAATTGCTAATCTTTTGGAGGAATGCCCTTATTCTTCAGCTGTATGGGTACTTATGTATATTTAGACGCATAATAATTATTAAAAAAAAAATCAGTTAGTTCACTTTCTCTTTGTTTTGAAACAAGAGTAAAATATATTTATAGATTTCCTTATCTGTAATTATGTGTGTATATCATGCATAATCGTAGAATCATAGAATGGTTAGAGTTGGAAGGGACCTTAGAGATCATCAAGTTCCAACCCCCCTGCCATGGGCAGGGACACCTCTCCCTAGAGCAGGTTGCTCAAAGCCCCATCCAAACTGGCCTTAAACACTTCCAGGGATGAATAATGCCATCATACTGCTCGTTAGCACATGTGGAGCCACCCTCTTCTAAAATCCCAACACTGTTCTTGTACCGTGCTATCTGACTTAACCTTTATTTCACAGCTACATATGGCTGCTGGCAGGGGAACAAACTTTAGCAGGAACAGTGAAAGCAGCTATGTGGGAAGACTAGGGTCTTTTAAAATATTTTAAGAGTTATTTTATAGAGGTTTTGTGAAGCAAGTGTGAACTTAATAAATGTTAGAAGAATACAGTTGTCACTAGATGTACCTTTGTAATAGACGTGCTTTGCTGTTCACTCCCTTATAATGTTTACAAAAGGGGTATTCTGGTCTTGTCTCTAGTGAAGGCAAAGCTGGACAATAAGTGTGTACACAAATGCTTTTGACAACTCCTGTTTAATTGCTCAGAGCTTTTATTGAAAAATGTCCCTGGCACTATCAGCAAAATTATATCAGCTTTTTGGGGTATGTCGGTTCTTCCACACAACAGCTTTGGTTTGATATTTTTTCACACTGGACTGAAAATAAAGTATTTTCAATATTTTCTTGCAATGGAATGGAATCAGAACAGATGCTCTCAAGTCGGAAGCCTTGGATTTTCTCTTTTTCTTCAAAAATTTCAAATTATTTCCAAAACTTCTCTGCTATAAAACATTGCAGGAAAACAAAATGCTTGCATTACAGTTTTGGTTTCAATGAAACCATCTATGAATTTTGAAAATTATTTAAAAGCTGTGCCTGGAACCAGAGCTTACTTCTTGGAAGGACTTAAATCACTATGACACAAATAGAGCTTCCTCCAGTAAAGATAATACCAAAATTTACATGGAAAGGGAAAAAAAAATCTGAACAATAATAGCATAATGACAATTAGTTATCACAAAGTAAAAAGGTAAGGCTTAGAATGGAATATTTTGTTGTTTAGTTCAATGCTATTCAAATTGTTCATTAAATTCACATCAAATACAGCTATCAATATCTAGCAGAACATCTTGTTCCTCTAAATTTCTGAATATTGAAACAGTTTTTAGCACTGGGAATAGTATGTGACTCAACATAAGATCACGAAGGCTGCCTTTGTATCCAAGTGGAGACAATTCTTTTGGGATTCACATCTAAATAATTGTACCATACATTCCTATTGCATACCATTGTAAATGAATGCATGAAAGACCACATGCCACATAGAAGAGACAGCAGGAAAAAGACTTGAAAACCTCCCTTCCTGTTTTAATGTCACATACAATCACAGAAAAAGGCAACACACATGAACAATTTAAGTACTTAATGGCTTTCCCTTTAAAATTGTAACTTGATGTCAGTATGTCCTGAAATAGCTTCTAATTCTTTGATATATTTGTAATTAGGCAGATTTTTAGAATACTATTGTTATGTATAAATATTAATTTCCCCGTATTAAGGTACACAGAAGTCAGATTAGCATACTGCAGTGAATCACAGCTGAGAAAAACAACAGCGTAGCTCAATGTGTTTTTAACTGAAAATGGGCAGTGAGAACCACCATGGACGGAAGGGACAGCTGGTGTGACAGCATTTGACATCTTGTGTGTAATTGGTTTTGAATGCTTGACAGATTTCTATAATGGTTCAGAGGCACTTAGACCAGCAGGTAACTGTTGGGAATAGATGGAGTGGTGGTAAGCCCATTTTCATATTACTCCTACTTGAGAAGCCTTTAGATACACTTGACATCAAAGTTGTGTTCTCTTTTAAGTTCAAGTGCTTGTCAACTCTTACACTCCTTTCCATCAAATTCAAGAAAAGCAGAACAACTTAAACCACCTGAGTGTTACTTAATTAAGTGGTCATTGTTAAAAATGAAATTTAAAGTGCGGTTTATATATGGTGGAGGTGGGAAATAGAGTATTGGCTGGGCAAACAGCCTTTCGATTTTATGTTCAAATTATTTTTGTTGGCAAACTGAGCAGAGGATCACTTGTGAAATTGATGTCAGAATTAGATCAGCCAACCCAACAACTACAATCAGGGACAAGACAAGCTGTTTCTGTCTGTTGGAAGTGATGGCATTTTTATTTTTTCGTATGTGCTAAGTGGGCTGATCAAAATAATGTGACAATTCTTAGAGAGCTACTGGTTTTGTTTTCCTTTTGTGTTAGGTGACTGAAAATTGTCAAGTAAGAGAAAATAATCATATCTATAAATAGGTCTGATTTTTGCATTCACTCTTCCCATTTGTTTTTCTCCATCTGTATTTTTGACTGAATGGAAGAAGCTTGGCTTCACTACCAGGATTTTAGAAAAGGATTAGTGGAATTGGATGCCTTCATTCTGGGATATTAATTCATAACATTGTGAAGTTTGCATTGCAAATAGTTAAACATAGTGTAGTGTCTGAAAACCAGGCTACCTGGAATGAAGCACTCAGATACTGAAGAATCGAAAGTTACCAGTGGCTGTAAAAATCTAGGTCATGTATTTCTAGACTTTAGGTCTTTAAACTGGTGAAAAAGTGTTTTGTTCTTCAATGATATTTTTAAATTCTGTCATAATTTGCTGCTAAAGGTCTGCTGTTTCACATGAAGTCCATTAAGGTTTAAATCTGTGTGGGTATTTGGATTTGGGACAATAAAGTATCTCACATAATACACTAAATTTCCAAAGCAACTGCTATGCTAAATTTAACAGACTGTGCCAAGTGGTGTTCATAATATTTTATTAATGGCTGTGAATTGGATCTAGAACATTTTACAGTGGTTGGACTGACCATTCGTCCAAAAGATATAGACACTTAATTGTGTGTAAGCAGCTGTCAATTTTCTATGCCCCTAAGATGTCCCTTTCTCACTTGGCTGGTCACATCATGTTTGGACTCTGAAACGTTCGGACTTGAACCAGAAAGGAAAATTTTGCTTGTGAGAAAATTTCAATGGTTTAGCACTTATGGTGCATTTCTACATCTTTACATTGCTCTGAAAAAATACTCAGAGTTACAGGAAATGACAAAGACAGTTGAAGTAAAGTTCATAAAAATCTAAATATATATTTTGCAGTGTTTGTGTACTTGCAAAATAATTTATTCAGTAATGAGAGGAATAATTTTGATAATGGATGAACAGTCTTTCCAAAGTGACAGAAGCAGCATTGCTATGATCCTTAAAACTCTTAATTTCATTAGACATTATATTTTTGAACAAAACTATGAAAGGATGGCCACAATTTTCATAGGAATAAAGGTTAATGGTCTTGGTGTTTTTATTCCGCAAAGTTAATGTGATAATTTCAAGTCTTTCTACACAGATCGCTTCAGGTTTACAAACTGTTTTTCACTTTCAGTTGTAAAGATCTGTGTGGGTTTTTTTATGTCAGAGTCATATGCCAGAGTCAGAGTCTGTGTGGCTTTATGTCATAGATGCAGTGCATTCTATCTCATTGCCATTTGAAATTATTGGGGTAGAGGAGTTAAAAAAATTAAATCAGGAGACAAAATCTTGCACTAGAGGAACAGCATGGCAAAGCTAAAAAGTGGTATGGTTCAGCTAATACCTATAGCAGCTATTACAAATTTTTGAGTGATTATAGATTTTTACCTGTTCAAAGCACATTAGTTTAGAGCTCATCAATGGCCACTTAAGTACTGCAGTTAATCTGGTCAACTCTACTGTCATCATCTTCTAAAGTTTTTTTGGATAGCAGAGGCTTCTGGACACCTTGGAGGGAGATATCTCAGTGACATTAGGTATTTCTTACAAATATTGGGAAAGAAAATTAAATATAGAATATATAAGTCTAATATATAGATTATTTTTTATATAAAATGTATTTTTACAGTTATTTAGAAATTAGTTCCTTAGTAATTTAGGTTCACTAAAAAGGACCCAGAAATTTCAGCTAAAACATTTCTGTAAAATCCAAAAATCTGCATGAATTGAAGGATTTATTAAAGAAAAAAAATATTTGAGACAGCCTCTAATCTCCTTTTGATTTAATAATTCCCTTGTGTGCACAGAAGAAAGTAGCTGTAGAAAGCCCTGTGATTCTAGATGAAAAAGGTGTTGTTCGGCTTAGGTCTATGAGATAGTCCATAGAAAATTTGGACCAGTCCATAGAAAATCTACCTACATTAGTTTAAAGTAGTGTAAGATGGCATTTGCCAATAAAGGAGTCACTAATAAACAATACATTCCCAAAAAATATAAAAAGCAAAATATGCAGATTGATGCACTCTAAACTACATAATGCTGGCCTCATTTTCTTAGCTATGTTATGCTCTATTAAAATATACAAGATGGATGAAATTTTTTTTTCATTTTTTAGACAGAAAGATACTTATATTTTCTTCTGTGTTTTTTTTTTTTTTTAAATACATAAAACAAAGAAACCTAGAACCTGCTTGTCCTCCACAGTTAAAAACTGCGAAAATCTCATGGGTGAAGACATCGTTTCTTGCATTAAAATGTGACAGAGTAGTAATTCAAATTATGAAAGAGGGCCAGTTTGCACTGAAGCTTATCTAAGCAGAATTTAGCATCCCTGTCATAGTCTATTTCATTTTCAGGAGCATTATACATTTACTGCCTCCCAAAAGATAATGGAAAACCAATTTGTATCAATATTTGACTCACATAGTCAAAACTTCTATCCTGTCCTAACTACTATATGGACTGATTAAAGTATACTAGCTGATATCACTGCACTACTGCAGATGTGCATTTTAGATGATAAAGATTGTCCAAACACATGGCTGCAAAGTTTCTCAGAGGCAAAATGTGATGTGCTAGATCCTCCCTAAGGTATTTTGCATTGTTACCACAAAGCTAAGGTAAAGATTATGTAGATTTGACTTACATTTTAAACTAGGGTATACTTTTAAATGACTTTAATATCGCAGTGTTGATGGGAAATTCTTTCCTGTAGTCCTCTTTTTGTATGTAACTTTATATGATTGTATTGTGTGCAGTTATAGAAAATAGTGTTATTTAAGGAGAAATTTTAAGTGCTGGCTCATGGGAAGCACTTCAGACCTGAGATAACTTTTCCTCTGAGGGATGACAAATTTATACTTTTGGATATGCAGTCAAATTTCCTATTTTTCCTAAATGGTTTTAGAGCAGTCATATATGTCCAAAAGTAGGAGCTGAATCCACTCACAGTAATTGAGATTATACCAGATAAATCCTTATTTAAATCAGTTTTAGAAGGTACATCCAAGACAGTTCTTCCCATGTATTTGTAGGTCCTGCAGCCTTAATGCTGGTGAAAGTGATTTCTATGATTCCAGATGAGCTCTGTTGAAGAGCACTAACTTCCAAGCAACCACACTTTCCGTACAGCCAGACAGTCTCTTCCTTAGTGCTTTTTCTCTTAGCAAACAGAAGCTGGAAACTGTAGAAATAATAGATCAGCTCTTCTGTCCCTTTTCCAAAATCTTCACAGTAATTAAAACCTAGTCACCATCGTTTGC
This sequence comes from Thinocorus orbignyianus, assembly GCA_013400375.1. Classification (NCBI taxonomy): domain Eukaryota; kingdom Metazoa; phylum Chordata; class Aves; order Ciconiiformes; family Thinocoridae; genus Thinocorus; species Thinocorus orbignyianus. The sequence continues at coordinate 835,282 of VXBW01008533.1, forward strand.
TATTTGTCCTTAGTATCAGGGAAGGAAAAATCTGGGTTTAAACCTCCTACCTCAAATTCTCTCCTCGTCACTTGTGCCAAGCTAAACAAATGTGCAAAACACAGATCAGCAGTATCAATTAATTGTGCTCTTTTCTACTTTCTACATGTTATTTAAATATTTTTTTTACATACGTATTTAAAAAAACAGTTATGTAAATACGTAAAAGGCAGTTCTCAGCATTACACAGCTTTAACATTTATGTGGTTTGCACATAAATAGCATTTGTAGCTGTGTCCATGAAAGTAGTTATTTTTAATTGATGTAAGTGTTCTGCTGACTAACCATTGATCTTGGTTGTAAACCTTTTGTAGTTGTTAAATGGAATTTATTGCAATTGTATCAGTTGTTATATCAAGGCAATGGTTGCTTTCCCTATAAAAGCCATTAGATGTTCCGTGTCAGAATGGCCTTGCACCATTCAGGTTACAAAATAATTTACTTCAAAAGGTTACAGTTTGAGGAAACATGAATTTCTTCCATGCCAGATGGTAATGGTTATTGACGGCTTTTTCAGTGAACAAGATAGGAAGCTTCTTAAATTCCTTTTCTTCTCAAAGTCATGCCTTCCCACTCAACTTTATTCCCACCCGTCAGCAAAGACAGTTTTTTCAGAAGTTACTCTGTATCTTGAGCCAGAAGAAGTGGCCATATTTTAGCAAAAGTTTAGTGTAAGGGAAAGTTCTCCTTCATTTTGTGTCTGAAGATTTAAAAAGCTTTCTGAACATTTTTGGGCAAAAGCTGTTGCCTGGGATTTTTAGGTGGTTTTTTTTTATCATGACCCAGGGAGTTGACACCCAGCTGGTTTGGGGATTTCAGCTGTCTGTGGGCAGCCACCAGGAACAACTGTATCAGTGCAATTCATATGGCAGCAAAGCAAAGCTACTGTAAGCTGTGACTTGGGTAGGGTTATTTGCAGCAGGGGAAATCACAGGTTGTATAAGATCGGCCAGTCTATGATAAGATTTTACAATTTGCACCAGTGCCTCCTGCTCTTGTCTGTAATTAGAGCAGCTCCTTAACGGAGAACGTGCCCTAGCTTTGCACATGCTAACTGAAGATACTCAAGGAGCTCTATCTGAACTTTAGTGCATCTTTTTCCTATTCAATCTTTAAGTTGCAGTTCTGACAGTGAGATCTTTTTTATTTTACTTTTTTTATGTCCCAAGTGAATCAGAGGCCTTTTTGGGGGGGATATTGATGCTGTCAGTGCTGCTTATTAGACTAGACTAAAGGAAATATCACCACCTTTGGTACACAGATCAATTAATGTAGTTTACTACCACAGATATTTTTTACCTTGAACTTTTGACTTATTAGCGTAAGTAATTGTTTAATATCAGCATCTGTAGGGACTAATTTATTTTTCAAAAAGCTGGACTGTACCATTGTTGTAAACAAACTTCAATTGTAAAGCAGAAATAATAAAGTTTATACAATGTAGTTTTCATTCAGAGACAACAAATAGATTTGTGTCTGTTCCCAGAATATACTAGATAGGAAAATGCTGCCTATTCAAGGTGATAAATGAAAGTTCTTTGTACTATGACAAGTACTCAAAAATCCAGATGTATTTGGAAAACTATCTATAATGGTAAAATAGGACTTCTAGGGGCTGACTGCAGTCTTCAAGCAGTGCATGAGTTCAGTAATATGCACTCTGTACTAGATTTTCTTTAGAGCAGAAGCAAAGTCATGCTTCAGATCTCACAGAATGTGCCAAAATCTCTTTGTTAAAGGAAATTGTATAATGGGCAGCAGAAGAGAGTAAACATACTGGGTTTTACTGACATAACTTGATGTATTAAAGGTATAAAAGAAATATTTTCTTGTTTAAAAATTATATCAGAAAAAAATCACTGAAGACAATTTTTGACCAGATCTTAAGTGGGTGTTGAAACTTGTTTCATTATATAAAGTAATACGAAAAAATAGTCACATGGTAAGAAGGGGTTAAGAGAATACAAAATCATTTCTGTCAGTCTCAGATGATCATCAGAAAAAAAAAATAATGCTTGGAAGTGGTACGTAATTCACAATTTAGTAATTTTCAAAATATTCTTTGTTATCACCCTCTTTTCTTTCTCAAATATTCCTAGAAATTGAATCCTCATTCTATTCTTTGTAATATTTTTGTAACAGTATAACTCACCCAGTCAGATTAACTAGACTTCCAGTTGTTTTCTCCCCATTCTTGAGCTGTGGTAACTTCAGTGAAATCAAGTGATTTTGTTTCAATAATATACATGTAGTGCTGCTAAGTTCTGTGGAAAAACATTGATGCAAGATTGATATAATAAAGTGATGAATGAGGTTATGGAAGTGGAATTACTGCATTAATCTATTTTAAGAAAGTCTTCCTAGCATAAAGGATACAGCACTGGAAATTTTCACCTTTAACCAATCAAAAACCCAACCCAAAGAGCTAGCAAATAGGGTGGCAGATACAAGTTTATGAATCAATGGCCTTAACCCATTTAACCTGATGATCTCACAGTCGCTCTTGTTTGCATTTATTCTTGCATATCCTTCGCTACAAATACAGCATGGGGTTAAAATAGATAATTCCACACTGTAAAAATGAGTGTGCAAGTAATGCTTTAGGTAAAGCAGCCATTCTTAATACCAGCTTTGATCCATAATACCTAGTCTCTTATGGTATGATTATTCCATTTATTTTATTATATTAATTGCTTGTAAGTATTTTATTTAAATAATGTTGTTAGTGAAAGAAAGCTAAAATGTTAATGTGAAATCTCTTATTATTGTGTGCAGTCTGGATTATTGTTGCTGTTATGTGGGACAAACACATTGTTACGATTACTTCTGAGCAAGGATACTACTGCCTTCAGCAATGACCCTTTCTAATGTAGTAAATAGATTCTGCTAAGAAGACTATCTGTATTTATCATCTGGTCTAGGGGTTATATGATATTGCTGATGACGTTTATCAGGTATTGCTCATCTTGGAAAGCAGAGTGAGATCGCTGTATGGAGTGATGCTGCAGGGGCAGCTTTCTCTTTCATGTGCACAAGTTTGACCTAGCCAGCAGCCCCAAGCTGAGTTAGGGATTCTGGTTTCACTTCTCCAGAAGCCTGTGTTTGGCAAATGCTGCAAGTGTGGTATTGGTGGTGGAGTTGCCAGGCTTTCACAGACGATAACTGTGTTTATTTTGTGCTATCTTCCAAGAGTCAAGTAAATTATAATACCTGATCACAAGCACACAGGTCATGCATCCCAGTCAGTTCAAGATTGTACGTAATTCATTGGCATAGTAGGATGGTCACCTTCTGGATGGGTGGGAAAATGAACAGATGGCTAGGGGTGAGCCTGCACATGTTTTTGTGGAGCAGTTGTCTCCACAGTGAGAAACTGCATGGACTTTTTGTCATGTGTGGCAAGTCTACAGTTAGAAAAAAACAATGACTAAATGATTTTACTGTGGTTGAGACCTGACCTTGGATTTTGAAGCAGTGTTGTTTAAGCCCAACTTACAATAATGTTGAGAGTGGACGATACTTTTTAGAGTGCTGAGTACAAAGGCAGATACTGATGGATTTTCAGTATAGTCACTGTTTTTGTATGTTACCTTTCTCACCTGTGAAGACACCGCGTACTCTGTCTAGAGTATTCAGCATTCACTTTCCCTGTGGAGTGTAACTCAAGAAGTATCAGCACTAAAAATTTCATTTGTGTGTTGCAACTGAACGGAAGAATCTGGTTTCTCTATTACCTACAAGAAGAATCATTGCTGGCTAGTGCAACCTCTGAACTTTCTCAATTCTTCATAGAAAATCAGTGCAGTGGTCAATCCTCCCATAATAAAGAACAGGGGAAAAAAATGTTTTGTAACAGTTTCGTATGTTGTTACCCTGTACCATTTTTGTGGTGAGGAAATGATGTCTAAAAAGTTACTGAAAAGAAGAAGGATCCATTATCAGATTCCATTCTGATAATACAAAAAAAAAGTATTTCTCATAGGAATTGAACTTTTTAGTCAGAAAAGAAAAAATGCATTAAGGAATAAAAACTACCAACATTCTCTAATGCTTAAAATTAGGAAATGGTGTAAACCAGCAGTCTTATAACTGAATGGGCATGTAGGTGTATCTCTGAACTTACAAAGGAGTGTCACTAAAGTTAGGTGTAGGAGCAGAACTTTATATATGCAGTCATTCCCACTCTTAAAGGCAGACTCTTAAAATTAGGCAGGATTTCCTTCCCACATCCTTCAAGTGGTATTTCAGAAGCAATGAATTCTCTCTTGTTTAGAAAAAAAAAAAAAAAAAAAAAGAACCAGTGGTTGGCATCAATTCTTGTTGTGTAGAGGTTTAAGTCAAATTATACTGTATAGTTATATATTGCATCATACACCTATCAGAAACTGCTTCTATATATATTCCTTACTCACTGCAAACAGATGGCCAGCAATTCAGAATTTCCTTTTAATGAATCCTTAGGCAGATCACTCATGCTGATGAATATGCTATCAAAAGTAGTGCCTACTATGTTTGAGCATTTTCTGAGTACTTTGAACTTTTAGCTGTTTCTGACCTTAAAAACTGAATTAAGTGATCCACTGAATTCAGCCAGCTGTTAGTCAGCTACCTTTAAAGCCCAATACCATGAACTATTTTTTCTCTCTAAATTGTAGAAATTTGTGAAACCACAAATCTCTTAATTGAACATGATTCCCTGTGGCCAATATTTTAAGGAGCAACCAGCATGAATACCAGCTCTGTTTCTTTTTTTGTCATTAGGAACTAGCACTGCTGCAGCTGGCATGATGCCAGAGCATCCACAAAACCGTTTGATTTTCAGGAACATTTGCAGCTTTAAGTTATATAGTTCTTCAATCTCCCAAAAGAAAGTCCCTAATTAATTAATTGCCATATGCGTGGGTGGACCTCCCAATACAGTCTCTAAGACAACTGCATCCCATGGCAGTCCATGAAATACACGTTTTATTAAAGATCTTCAAAGGATTTGCAAAAAATCCTTTGACCCCATTTGAAGTGTATGGAAGATCTCAGTTATTTATGTATTAGTTATGTACTGCAATGACTGTGTTTGGAATAAGAGGGTCAACAGGATTTAAATTTGAGGATTTTCCCTCCCCTCATTGGGTGGGAACACTTGTGAGATGTGAGCAAGGATCTTTAAGACCATACCTCTACCCTCATTTTATTCTGACTGTAGTAATTTTGCTTCCACTGTCATTTTGACCGTGTTCTTCTCTGCTTGTCTGTAAATTCCTGATGTGCTACATTGTGTTTTCTTTCTTCATTTCCTCTCATTCTACCTCTCCAGCCCCTTTAGCTGTAATATCCCTCTAGTTCTGCTAAATCTAATCTAGCTAAGCACTTGTATTATTTTCCTATTATTCATCTCCATAATATCTGGACAACTTAAAGCTTTTCAACATGATTGAAATAAAAATATGCTTAATCTAACTGAAGTTTCTCCCTATTCCTCCTGTTTTCTGTGTTGTACCATTTCTGTTGTCGTAGCAAAGCTGAGTTTAAAAAACAAGCAAACAAAAAAAAAATAAGTTTAGTGATGAAAATTAGGATCTCTTTGGTCTCTGTGGGTGGTGTCAGGGTTTGTCCAGTTGTTTCTGTAATCTTGAATCCTGAGGCTTTGACCAGAGGTGATGGTCTGTTTATACACAAGCCTTGAGTCTGAACAGAATTTTCCTCTGTGGAGGAATAAGGTCTTAGTCTTTTCTTGCAACAAGGTTTATAGCTACATTAATTCTTGGAATAACCTTCCGTTTCTGTGGGTCTGTTTCTCTTCTATCTTACTTCAGTTCTAGTAAAATTGATTTCTTCCACTATCATCCTTTGTTATACTTTTTTTTTTCCTGTCAAAATGACCGAGTCCTCCAGTTAAGGACACCTTATTGAGCCAATGACGAAAGCAGTGAAAGAAGTTTCTTCTCTTCAGGACCTGTTATCTATACCATAGTGAAAGAAGTCAAAGTGTCTTGGAGTTATGCTTCTAATCACTATGGCTTGGGTGAAACATTGTCTAATATTTGATGAGCCTCCAATAACTGGAGAACTTTGAAGGCCCCACCACGAAAGAAAATCTAGCATGCAATATTACTAAGACGCACTAATCACAGCTAATGAAAAAATTACTCATCTTCTACATTAAGAAGTTTCAAGGGAAATTTAGAACAATAGGGAATTTCTTTTAGAAAAATGAAATTCTTTTGTGCTAAAAATTTCCACTTTCAAAATATGGTAAAAACAAGATAGTGTGGAGTGAAAAATGTTATAAAAATATGGAGATTTCTCATGCCTAGATCATAGTATTATTTCATTAAAAATTATTTTAAGCCTGCAAAATTAATATCGTATTCAGCCATTTAAGGCAAATTAAATGCAAATGAAACTTCTCAAATGAAAGCATAATGCCTGCTACATTGAGGTTCCCAAACACATTTGTGATACTGAGTAGAAAAAATATCAAACTTACATTGAATGTACTGTGCAAATGCAAATGTCATCATAATTTCTTGTTATGCTTTTCTGGTTTGTGTTCTTTGTTTTGCAAATATGGTAATTGTAATGCAATTGTATTAAAATTGGAAGAAGTCATCAAAATTCATGCAGCAAGCACACTCTTCTTCCAAAGTTATTTGGCTCAAAAGTGTAAAATAGATTTTGAATTTTAAGTAACCGGTTTTAAAACTTATCATGTTACATTTATATATTCTGCTATGGCATGAGTGGCATCAGAAATATTGACGTGTTAGTAAAAAGCATGTATTAATGTGCAAGTTATTTTTTTTAAATGGAGGGTCGCATGGTGACTTTTTTTTTGGCAAGATAAATGTTTTATTACATATACACAGGCATTCACTTAGACTTTGAATGGTGTACCTATGTTTGCATACATTTTTTTTCCTTCCAGTATTTTAATTTCAAGAGTTACCTTAACATGACGGTTTCTCTATAGAAGACCTGTAGGGAATAACTTTTTAAGGCTGAAAGGATTACATTTGACTTTATGTATTTCACATTTTCATTTATCTATATGCAGCGGTGTTCTGACCATGCTGGTAAGAGCTCTTTCATGTTTGCTACACCACCACTGTCTGCAATGCTCTGTGGTGCAAACTCAGGGAGTTAAACAATCTTTCTTCAATACATTGTTAAGTTTGCTCCACAAACAAGCACTCATTATACTAGGCATTTTAATCTAATGTTAATTGTGACTTCAAAATTTGGATAATCTATGCCATCGTGATTTGTGGGTAAGGAAAATTCAGATATCACCCTAGGATTACACTGTGTGCTAATGACTTGCTAGTCATCAGAGTATTGTAACAAGCCAACAAGCTCAAGACAGCTAGGATATTCCACAGCCCAAGTGCTGGCGTCTTACCAATTATGATTTTGCACAAAAATAACACATATCAGATTTCCTGTGGTACATGCTGTGCAGATTGTTATTCTGCACCAGCAAGCAACTAGTAAGCAGTTAAATGGTACTGTCCATGTGGGATTCACAGCACAGATAGCAGATTAAGTCCATTAAGAGACAGAAAGTTGAATTCTGTTGTTGCTGGAAGTTGCAAGAGTAGAATAGCAGTATGTCACATATGTGGTCTGTAATACTTTGTCAGAGATCATTAGCTTTGTCAAATGCAAAAATAAGTTTGGAAAAAACCTAGACCTCCGCAGCTCTGACAGGTCATCATTAGTGATGAAGCATGTGGTGCACAAAGCTTAGATAGAAGACTTCAAAAAACTGACCGCAAGAAAGGTGATTGTCACATAACTAAAGAAGAAACACGGGAAATAAAGTGTAGTTTCATGCACAATATCTGGTGAACAAGAAAGGTGGAAGAACTTTAGGCAACTGGTTGTCAGAAAAAAAACTAAGAGATAGCAGAAGTTAAATCATTTTATCAGAGATTAGTTACACCTTGTAGTGAAAAAGGCACTCAAAGAAAAATGCCTGTGTATTTTCATTTTGCAGTGTAGCAGCAAAATCTGTGTTGATCTTGTTTGTCTTGTTAAATGTTTCAGTCAACTTTGTATGTGTTGTTTTAATATCCTGTAAGAAACAGGTTAAGATCCTGTGTGATGTTTGTCAAATTATAAGATGCAAAGCAATGCTCTAGTAGGCTTAGGAACTTCAGTTAACCTCAGCAGCATTATGGTGTGTGTTTAAGGGACTGATTGGATGTTACAAAGCTACATGCAAAGCAGATCTTCAGTGATGTGGCATTTAATTAGTGGGAGACTGCAAAAAAAAAAAAAAAANTTGCAACGATTTTGTATTTGTCATTAGAGACTATGAGTAAAAGGAGGTTGTCTCCTTGCTGTACACATGTGCCAGCAGAAAGTTTTGTGAGCAGATAATCTATGCCTGAGGGCCTGGAATTGGACTGATTACTTGACAAAAAAAAAAGTCAAAAAATGTTGGGTTTATGGTAGCCTTCACCATGACCTGCAGAGAATTTTGGCATTACTGCTGTTCTTGGATGGAAGCATACAGAGGAAGAAGGAAGTATTTCTCTGTGTGTATGTATGTTGGCTAGTGTTAAAAACTTAGTGCCAATATAAATAGAGCTATAGTTTTGACACTTTCTTGTAATGTTTTAGTTGTAGATTCCAGTCTAATTGAAATTTCCTTTAGCTACTGACAATACCAAATGTTAAATCTTAATTCATTATATGCTTGCTTCAAAAAAATCTGTAACTCTAGTGACATAGGAACACAAATGTCATTGAATGTCCATTATGCTGGGGAGTGCATATTTTATATGATGCATCTATATAATATAAATATTGATTACCATAGTTGTTATGAACTACTTATTCATATTTGACCATGAAGTAGAATGTGAACAGATGTGATCAGCCTCTCAACAGATACAAATGAGGACAGTTCCGTGAATCAATAGAGTTATGCTGGTTTGCCCAGGAGGACTTGGCAGAAGATCTATAAAAGTTGATGTTATTTTTCATCTATATTGGTCAATCTGTTGATAGGTTTTGCTTTTTTTTTTAATGGAGGAGTTGTCGCTATGTGACACAGATAACATAAAACACCTAAAATGTTTATAAATTAGGTGGTTTCAGGTGCTACATAGAGAATGGTGCTTAAAAATCCACAATATCTTTCATAACAAATACCATCATCAAGTGTGCCAGCTGAATCAATATTAACCAGTGAACCACTGCCAGGCAAAAACAGGTGACGACCACAAACCAGGAAAAGGTTTGATATTATGCAAGCTACCTGCAGCAGGAGATAAACACTCTATATTGGCAAATACAGTCTTGCACGAACACAGGCTGTTGGTTTTCAAGAATTTGAGGAGGGCTTGTGGCTGACTCTTTGCTTCCAAGAAACTCTTAGCTTTTTGACTCTGTCTTGCTTAGACTTCTGCTTATGTACCTGTCTTATTCTTAATGAGTCTGTGCATATGGGGCCTATAAAAATGCATTCTAGTAATCATAGAATGGTTAGAGTTGGAAGAATATGAATTATGGAATTAATATGAATTATGGAAACTAAATACAGCTGTCCTTTCAGTCTATATGGGTTGGAATTAATAAAATGTATAACTGATGCAGGTAGCAGTTGTTTGGTAGATGAAGCTTTTCCTCTGAGTCACTGTGGGTAAATCAATTTTCCAGGATGCTGGGTCATAATCTGTCAGTGACTGTGCTGTCTATAGAGGGGTTCTCATTCCATTGAGATCTAAACATGAGGATACTTCAGTGAAAGGTTTACTGCATATCTTTCCTTTTGACCTGTTGGTTTTTTTTAAAAAAATGCATATATGAATGGACTATAGCTGTTTGCAAATATATTTATATAAACATAGAAATTTATGAGATTGATTTATGCTGTAAAAACAGGAAAAATTAAGAGCTTTCAGTTTTGTCTGATCTTAATGCTACTGTTTTATTCCAAAATCTGTTTTTAAGGACTAAATTGTATAAAGTGTTTTAGGTTGGCCTGGTAGATGCAATTAATTTCAACAATATTCTTTTTCAGGAATACTATTTTTTTTTTCAGGTTAATCAATACTTTATTCATTTTTGCAGCACTAAACCTGAAGTTCAAACTAATAGCATTTAAGATCACTAAATAAAGAAAAGTGTGTAGTGGGCTTTATTTAGAGATTTCAAGACTTCTGTTGCAGATATGCTGATGTTTATGAAACCACCAAGCTTTGATTATATTGGTTAATCCAATTTAAAGATTTTTAGAATTCTTGTTTAACCTTCAGCTTGAGATAATGACTGGTGATTGTTTCGGAGAGTGGGAGTGATAGCATATTAGGGAGAAATACCATATGCGAGCATTTATAGCTATTGCCATTTAAATAGCCTGTGTCAACCTAAAAAATACACAAGGGTTTGGATGACATTTTTTGTGGGGATTTGATTCCAAGGATTGTTATGGTTTAAGTACAGTATACAAAATGACATGTTATAGAGATATTCTGAGCTGGGGGGAACACATCTCAAAGGATGATAGGCAGAACTGCATCCAACACAGAAGGAGCAACTAATAACAAATAGATGGAAAATGATTTAAACTCTGTCCTCCAATACGTACAGCACTGTATTGTGACATTCATCAAAGAAATCTCATCTTCCCTAGCTTCTTGCAATTTTCTGTAGCCTATTTGAATAGGTCCACTTCTATTAGGACCAAATTTAACAGACAAGTAAAGTTTTCATTCTAGCTGCAGCAGTACTGCTGGAATATCTGTATGAATCCTGAACTCTACATTCCTTGATCTGTAAATATTGTACATTTGTTTACAGGTACATGCCTGAATAACTCAATAAGGTTAGTGTTTCAAATACAACTAGGAAGGAATTTTCAGGATTGAGGATTAGGAAAAGTTGTATTTTTTGGCTTTATTGTCTTTATTGCATAAAAAACCTCGGGAGATTTTTATGAGAACTTCCAGGGGAATAATAATACAGAATAGTATGAATAGAATATTTACAGAGTAATATATATATAATAACATAGAATATTAATATATATATTTTATATATATATATATATGTATGTATGTATATTATAATATAAATAAACCAAGGTGTGGAAAAAGTAAGGTCCAGGGACCCTCTGAGTTATAAACTTGCACCTGGAATGTTAAGCAAGAATGAAGAACACTTGCAACCTACTCCTGCAGTGCCGGGGTACAAGGAGCTGAAAACTCAGGTCTGGAGGAATGCTGATGCCCACCAGAGCTGAGCAGGGGCAAATTTAGACAGAGAGAGAATGCAACTTTTGGTACCGGAGTATGCAGTGTATGTTGATTTTAGAATGCTGAATTTGTCTTAAATTACAGCTTAACTCTTAATTGTGTACGTGTGACACTTTCATAACAAACACAGGCTGCCTGGGTTCATCTGAAAACAATCCTACACATTTGATTAATTTTGTTTGTGAGGACATCTTTTATGTCATGTGCTGAGTGGGTTTGGTGCTTTTTCTCCCCTTTTTTTTTTCCAAATCTAGCTTTGAGTGCTTGCTAGGAAAGAAGAAAACAGACACCAAGAAGAACTGAAGTTCTTCATTGTGGGAAGTGTGCCTACAAAATTTGTCTTAAAACTCTGAATACTTTAGTTTTGTAACAAAAAAGATCTCAAAGATTGACAAACAGATTTTTCTGGCTGTATTGTTTATCTGTAACTTGTTTAGATTCTTTGCTTATAAAGATTTGTTCTCTTTTAATAAATAGACAGGAATTAATTGGTTAATACTAACATTTAAAATCAGTTGCTGTTTGCAAGCAGAAAGTTTCACTTAATGCTCCGGTCACATAAAAGGTGATGTGTGGCACAAAGAAATACACTGACCTTCAAGATGCTATAGTAGCAACAGTATGAACGACAATATTGACAATGTTATTATGTTATCGTTACTTATTTCTGTGAATGTGTTCTAAAGTGATCTATGCCTGGGAATTTCTCTAGTTTAGTATATAGCTAGTGCTTTGTTTCACAGGGCTATATACTGTCATTATACTTTGTTTTCTATTTAAGTATTCTTTATATAGCTGTCAATCTGTTACCTGCCTGTGAAGTACTGTCTGAAGAAAAGATTCCTTACTTTAGTTTTCTTTTCCTGTTCAATATTATATATGGAGAGGCAGTATATGAAGGGATATGTGTATGTGCATATGCATATACAGACATATACACAGTATGTCTGCATTCGTGTGGCCCAAGAGAATTGTAGAGATGCTTGTTGACACTTCAGCTTCCTATAAACTGACTACAATTTTATAATGTAAAATCTTATAATATAAAATATTCTTATGATGATCTTCCAATTGAAAGCTAGTCTGACGTATACTGATATCTTGCTAATAGATGTATGAGACATGTTCAGACAAAAAAAAAAGCACTGTTTAAAAAGCAGCACTCGACATTACCGACAAAGTTAAATGATGCAACCCCATCAGTTTTGAATGAAGTTAGACTTCATCATCATTTATAATTCATTCAAATTCCTCTTAAGGTGTGCTTCAAGCATATCCTAGGTGTTTAGACTGCAGAAAGATAAAATGCATAGATGTATATTGCTGCCTAATAAATTTCTTTCATGTTTTTCACTTGCAGAGACAGAGTAGCCTGACCTTGGAAAAGGGCAATAATCTAGTGTCTTTATAGAGACAAGGAAGCAGCTTTGACAAGTAGAAGTTAAACCCTGGATGGTCCAGGACTATCTAGCCATTACTTAATCTTCTTAATATGGTAAGACAAATCCCATTCTTCATTTTTATATTAACATATTTCAATTTTATTACAGTTTTTAACTCTTAAGCAGAGCTGCAGGAGCTTGGATAGAAATGCCAGGCGAGCACACACGTTATAAAGAAAAAGAACTCGATTCAGCAAGCTCACAAGTTTCAAACAGCTTACTTTAAATGGCTGAGTGACTTAAAACTAGGGCATTGAGCAAGCCCACATAACTACTGCAGAGACAATATAATAAGGAGTATAAGATGAGAAATAATTACTCTTAACAATTAAGTGGGTTTTTTTGACTTGCTGTCAAGATAGGATTCCTAAGTGGGCACAGGCTTCAAAACATCTTTTTGATTTTTATCTGCATCATCAGCGAGGTTCATATTTTTGGGAACAGGATATGATTATCCCCAGTTGTTTCTGAAAAGGAACACATAATGTCAAGTTTAATCTTTGTGAGTTCATTGCCTGTTATTATAGTCTTTTACAGTGCACAGAGACTGACCAGAAGGATTTCACTTTGAAAACTATTTGTGGAACTGTAGCTCTCTTCTTTCCCACATCTCTTTTTCATTTCTTTCTCAAACTAGTATAATAGATTTTATTCTGTATTTGAAGAAACTCTCTGCCACTGAGTGGGTTACACATGCCATAAAGCAGTCAAATAACTGGGCCATATTTGAAATTGCGTAGATTAATTATGGACATAATATTTTCAGCAACCCATAACTTTTATTTGAAGAATAGCTATATATTTTGTGGTTAACTTTAAAACATTTTAACTCCTTTTCAAAATAGGGACAGTGGGTCTATGGTATCTGCTCAGTGTATGCTTTGGGTATTTAAAATTTGTGATTTGAGCTCTGGAGTTGTCCATCTATGTTGCTATTTGTAGTTGCTATCATTAGTTCATATGACATTTTCTAAGAAACTTGTTCGCTTTTGGGTTAATGTCTTCAGTACAGAATTATTTTTCTTCTGTAAATCAACCAAAAAAAAATCTACTTAGAAACCAAAAGTCAATATTTGCAAAGATCTGTGTGAAAATTCACACAATGAGTAATATATCATGAACAGTCCAAATTAAAATTGGTTTTGCTCAAGTGCATTGTCCTGAAAACATTTCCTGTGTTATACTAGCTTTAACTTTTACAATCCCATGTGGAATAAAATTTTTAGAAAGCAAAAGATCTCAATCCAAGTCAAAACACCCCAAATCAAGCTTTTTACCTTCACTGCAAGGGTGTTCATGATATTTGGCAAACTGAATTTTGAAGGGAGGATTTTCAGTCTAACTGCTCAGATATTGATTCTCTCCAGCATACTCATAAATAATCTTGGAAAGGGATGATTAGCTATGAGAGAGAGGCTGCTGATTGATTAAATATTTGTGAATACTCAGAAGTAAAGCTGATTCTAAAGAGGTAAAACACGATTTTTATGAAGCTGAATGACAGATGAAATTCAATTTTTGTAAATGCAAAGGTATGCTTATATTTAAGTATGCATTTTGACTCAGTAGTTACTACTCAGGAAGGAGATTTTAACATTACTGTAATTAGTTCAGTAAGACTGTCACCTCAACACCAGTTAAAGAAGAAAATACAGTTTAAAAAAAAAACAACTAGTACAATCCTTTCAAAATCTAGATTGCATGGTTATCTTGAATATTACAGGGGAGTCTAGTAAAAGCCCCCGAAGGAACTAGAAGAGCTACAAAGAACAAGAACAATAAAGACAGGGAAGTGTTTCTTGTGGAGGACCAATAAAATGGATATGTACCTTCTCCTTGAGATGACTAGGGTTGTGGTAAAGGTCTAATAAATGACAAATGGCGTAGTTCTTATAACATAAAGATCAAAGGGTACTGAATAAAGAAACCATGCAGCAGTGCTAAAACCAATGAAAGGAAATACTTGTTTTGTTAACACATAATTAAATTGTGGAATTCCCGTCAGAGGGCATGATGGAGATCTGAAATGTGAATAGGCTCAAATGAGATTTGATTACTTCATGCTGTAACAAATAGGCCTAATTTTGTAGCTTTTAAAGAACATACAGACATCAGATATAATTCCTGCCTCTGCTGGAAGGACATGCCATTTTGTGTTTTCCTAGTTTCTTGTAACATGTGGACCTTTGTTCAAACAAAGTATGGCTGTTCTTGTAATTTTCAGACATTTGCAAACAGGATTAATTTTATCACTATGAACAATGTCTCTATGAAATGTGATATTAAATGCTTGCATATGTTTACACTTTAATCTTGTGAAGTGCACCTGCAAGACATCCATGCTGAAATGTGCTGAGCTTGAAAAGAACTTGTTGATGGTCCGTGTGCTTTCTCAGTATGTTTGTGCAGAAGAGCTTTGCTGCACACTGTCAGCATTTTTGGCAGTTATGGCTGATCATAAGGACAAAGTGCAGACGCAAATTTAGCGATGGAGCTTTGTTGCTGTGTAGTTGCTGCTGCTTTTGTTTGGAATTTTTTTTTTTTTTTCTGATAATATAGGCACATCAGCTGTCATCTTGAATTTTGGGCTATCAATTTTATGTGGATGGAAATAAACCAAAGAGAGAATAGCACTGAGCTTCTGTTTTCCTATTTGGGGCCTTATACTCCCTGAAGCATTGTGTTACCAAATTATAGATCAGTCCTAGATAAGGAACTGAAATTTTCCCTTTTCTGTGCACCCATGTTTTCTTCTTTCCTATGAAGAAGAAATTTAAATGATTTTGCAGTGCATGTTCTATTTATGATTTTTGGGGTGGCATGTGGCCTATTGCACTCTATTTGCTTATCAATTTCAGAACCAATTAAGTATTTTAAGGTTTTTATTTGTTTTTCTTTGCTTTTGTGGTCTATAAAGATGTTCTGTTTCTTTATAGTATGACACGCGGATAGACGGACTCCACAACCTGTAAAGTTGTAAAGTAGGTATGTTTATTCAGCGCTGGGCAGCACGGGGGGGTAGTCCCTCCAAAACCGTGCGCACCTGCCTCAGAGCAGGACTCTATATTTATAGTACTCACTTATACATATGCATAAACTATCCCCGCTTTGTATTAAAATCAGTTCCCCGCCTCCCCGCTTTGTATTAAAATGAGTTCTCCGCCTCCATGCATCTGCGCAGTGCCTCCTGGTAGTGGTCGTTGGGGGTTTCAGTGATGAAGTAAGGAGATCCTCTTTGTCGCTTTCAGCAACCTTTGCCCCACTTTGCAGGCTCAGATCTTCTCTGGAACTCGACCAAACCGCAGAGCTGGTCCTGGCCGGCTTGGAATTGTTTTCCGGCCTTGTTTACATCCCACACAAGGTTCTAGCTTTATCTTTTACTGACTTATCAATATACTAGGAGACCAGCGCTAGGAGAACAGTCTCAACAGTCTCAACAGCTTACAATTGTTTTACTGTAAAATTTTCCACTGCATCATAGTAAATGATAGAAGTTTGTGGATGTATGGCAGGTCTCTCAGTTGACAGGATTCTTTTCTTGCCAAGAGGTGTCCCAGGGAATGGAGGAAAATGGACCAAGAAAGAAATAAGATAACAAAAACATAAGGAGGAGAAAATAATTCAGTGAAATTTTGAAATAGCTCATATGAGAAAATGCATTGTATGCATTTCTACAAAGCTTTTTTTTGGTACAGAATGAGGAAGAAACATATTTCAGAACTATGGGATGCACTCCAGTTCCCTAAAGCATCTCCTTTCTACTTTGGCCTAAATTTGACATGGCTGGCATGTCTTACTTACAGCAAAAGTCCTGGAAAGCTAGTATGGTGCAGCTGGTCCTTGGCTTGTTCATTGCTATGGAGAAATCTTAATTAAAGCCTTCTTCATTATGTATTACCATGTCCTTGGAAAGGATCAGATGTCACACAGAATATTCCATATCAGGGACAGCTCTGGAGAACACTGGACAGGGAATATGCATTCTTCAGAGAATGAGGTGGTTTTGAAATCGGTAATGGTTCGCAGAAGTAGAAATTGAAAATTTGGCCTTTGTTTTGTATTTGCAAAGGTTTGGACACTCTGCCTCTAACAGTACAATCATCTCAGCATTTCTGCCAGTCACCTGCCATTTGATACACTTCTTGCCAAGACCCACAGGGCTCCTTGTTGCTCTATGCTCAAAGATTTCAACCAGATTAAAAAGCAACCATAAAAACCAGAGAATGAAAAGAACCCTTAAATATCTGGGAAGCATGTCCTGGGTTCTCAGAAGTCACAGGTCTCTGGTATCATACAAAATACGATGACATAAGTGCCAATGGAAATCAGCTGAGAGCAAGAACAAGCTCTTGATGCATGCTTTGGATACCTTATGTGGAATGCTCTAGTACTATCGACAGTCTAAGTAAAAATGTTGCATTGATTCAAAAATAATATTTTGCAATATTGCAATACTGCAATATTTCAGTATTTCAAGCTGGGATAATTCTGCTTGAAATTTTTATATATATTTATATATAATGTTAATTTTCCCCATGGGAAAATGAAAAAAATGTTGATCAGAGCATTCCCCCTCATATAGAGTACTGAAACTGAACTTTTTAGTAATTGTTTTAATACAAAAAATGCTCATCTTTATACCCAGGAGCTTGAGATTAATAGACTTAGCTAAAAATTGTGTCATCATCCAAAGAAAAATTCTTTCACTCTTGCAGGCTGTCCTCATTGGCTCAAACTTTGGTGTGTTGACATAAATGAAGAAATAGTGCTTTTATAGGCTTTTGAATTTATAAACCATTGATTTACATGTGTATAAGGACCCCTCTTTTCATAGCCAAATCATGAGGATAAAGAGCTTTCAGTAAAATGTTTCATGTTGTGCCAGAGAAGGTTTACAAAGTTTTCACTCCTGAATAGATTTAACTTACATGATTTGTATTAAGCACGAATATTTGGTCCATGCTTTTCCTTTTGTGGGTACCTAGTAATGTCTAGAAAACCCAGTTATTTCTTTTCAAACGTATGTTACTCTTTCTTGGAACTTTTCAGTCTCAGATACTTCTTAAATCTTACAGCTAATGTATCTGGAAAACCTGTCTCATTATGATAGAAGACATGGCCAATTAAATCACACAATACATCTGTCAGGACAACTGAGTGAAGAGATAATTTCATTGTATACATATATTTCTCCAGATGTCATTGTCTTACGCTGAGAAATAAGTGTGTCTAGCCAAATATGTAAACAGATGATGCTATTTGTGTGGTGTTCGTTAATAATATCTGCTGCAATATTTTGCTTCTATTTTACAAATAAGAAGTGTGCATTCATGCTCAGAAATATTTCAGTAGTTGTCCTGTAGCTGAATGAAATGAAACCTGCAGTATTTTCATCTGTTTTTTAATTAATATGTCTACTTCTCCATAAAAACAAATCCAGTGAGTTCCTACTGATGCTAATAACTCTTGTGAGAGTATGTAACATGTCAGCAAACTCAAAGGCAATTGGAGGGAGAAAATAGTTAAATTTTCGATTTATTCAGATAATTTTGAATTCTCAAAATTATTTTATCTGTTTGGCAGTGAATTAAAATATTTTTTTCCCTTTCTTCTTGAAAATATTTACATATTTGAAAATATGTGTCTGCTTAGATGTAAGTCCACTTGACTGGATTTATTTTATTCTCAGCATTTCCAAGGTCAGAACAACAGCAACATACAAGGACTCGAGAATCAAATTCTGATTTGCACCTCAGCAGTGTAAATCTATGGGAAGATATGAAATTTCAGTGATTCTACTTTGACTGTGTTGTTGAGAATAGAATATGACTTTTACTAATACACCAAATATAATTTTGTATGTTAAAAAGGGAGAAGAAAAAAAACAAAACAAGCACCAACCAAAAAAAAACCCCAACAAGTTTAATCTACTTTACAGCCATCATTTAAGCCAAAATTCATTAAAAAGAAATTCTAGAGAAGAAATCATACTGGCATTTCAGGCGCAGAATGTAACTGAAAAATGCTTTTATATACAGAATCATACCAACAGCTTTCTGTCCAGCAGGTGACTTTCTACATTAAAAGGTTTGTAGAAGTGGAGATTGTAATAGGATGAACAACCTTGATAAAACACTTTGATTCCTATCTTTGAAATTTTTTCCCCATTACATTTGACTTAGCTGGTGCTGCTGCAGTTAAGGGGATGTCAGTGCTCCCATTGTAAACTCCTTTCACAGAGTTTTATGACTTCATGGTAAAAAAAAATAGCTTTTGTCTGCAATATGGCAGAAATTTCTTCTGAAAATAACTCTTTGTTCAGCTAATAGTGAATGTTAACTTGAAAAAAACACATTTATTTTAAATGAAAGGGCAATCCTCAGCTAAGTAATAACACCTCAGATTAATAAAAATGACAGTATTTTAAAAGTCCGATTTTGTTTTCACAGTTAAGGTTGGTTGTTTGATTACCTCTTTTGCATTGCGCTTTGTTTAGACAGGGAAAATCAATGAATTTAGTTTTAGTGGGCTGGTAATAATTTTCACTCTCAGGTTGTTAGTGCCACAATATCTGAGAAGCAATAGCTGCAAGGTAAGTTTGATGAAAACAACTGCATGTATTGGAATTTTCTGAAAAGTTCTGACATTGTATCTATCAAATTTTGGTTGCATCTATGTGTCACAACCCAGCAGCATTCACACGCTCAGCTCTGATTTCTCCCCCTCTTGCCTGTGAGTCCTGCTGCAAAGAGCTTAGCTTTCAAAAATGTTACCTGCAGTTATTCCTTTCTCCTGATTCTGAGGGGCTGTTTTCAGAAACAAGAACTGGAAGATGAATGAGCTGGGAATTCAGAGGGGTGAGTCCTTTCCCTGCCCTCCTTCTCTTGTTTTCTTGCAAGCCCAGGCTTTACCCTGTCTTGTCGCCTGACTTGTGACAATGCACCTGACTTGTTTGTTGAGTTCTCCTGGCTTTTGAGTTTATATTCTAAGGAGTGACTTTGCTGTCGTGTAGCTTAGCAAAAATACATCGTAATGGAAATGTCAGTCACTTCAATCACAGCAGCCTCAGCGCTGTAACAAATAACCTTCTGGGCGGAGGTATGAGTTTAGTGTTAACAGGTTTTATTTGAGATAACTATAAGAGAATGGTGGTACTTCCTTTTAAATCTCGGTGTCTTGAAAATGCTTTTGTTATTGGATACAGGGCTAACCGAGGCATCAGTTTTTAAAAGCTTTTTCTGGTGAACCTACTATAAGAATTCAGGACTTGGGAAAAGACAATCAGGAGGGCAGAGGCAGCTTAGAGCTCTTAGGGCAGTCAAATGCAGATCCCTTCTGGAACAAGTTAGAATATGGAGGGATTTGCTCTTCCTGTGAATGCTGGGAAACCAATAAATTTTTCTCTCCTTGCTGAGAACAAAATAGAACAAAAACCTGTACTTACTCTTTCTTTAGTATTCTGCAGCTCAGATCTTCAGTGTCCTGTGAGCTCATTATTTGTTTTTATCTGGTAGTTTAGGCAAGGTATGTACTGTGAAATGCAGGAATCAGTAGCTAAATACCTTATTAATTTGTTACTAAATAAGTATCTTATTCTTGATTGTGCTGTTTCACAACACAATCCCATGTTTACAAAACAGAATTAACTACTGTTGTGTAATTCACTTAAGATGGTTATGCTGGAGTTATCAAGCACCTTTCTCTCTTGGAGAAGGCCATGTTAAAGGGTGACAGGATAAGGAAGAGCCTGCAAACGCTTGCTAAGACAGGATCTAATACAGCAAGAAATTGCGTCACTTCAATTGTTTGCAAACAGGAGTCATTAGATTTGACTGTGAAGTGTTTTAAAATGTGAAAATCCTTTAATAAGATATTTTCAAAATGCCTACTGCAGTTTATTGAAAACTGCCCTCTTTTGAAATTCGTAGACTGAATATATTGCTTTTGTAATTCAAAACACTAGGCAAATTTGTTTTGTTTTGTGTTAGGAAATATTAGAACCATACAAAAGTGATATGGAAGCTTTAACTAGAAAAGCTTTAGATTTGTGATGTAAATGAATTCATTAAAATGATCCACTTGCAGTAAATGAATAATGGAGGTAAGTTATTGGAAAGTAAAGATAATAACAGTATCACTGGAGTCTCATAGTTCAAGAAATGCCCATAAATATAGTGCATTACTGCTCAAGCATTAGCAAGTTATCTCCATATTGCTCAAATTTATGTGAAAGGCTTTTCAGTGTCTCTGGACAGACAGTATGAGAGGAACTGGCTATTTTGACTTTTGATTGTTCATGTTTTCCACGTACAATGCAGATTGAAAAAAAAATCAGAGTTACATTGCTTGAGTCAAGTAACGTGGTTATTTAAAAATAAGCTTGAGACAGGATTTCTTTGTTGATGATTCCCTTCAAATATAATGTAATTAACCAGGAAATTCTCTTAAATGGTAAAATCGAATAAGTGAAGAGAGAAACCTACTTTGTAGCCTCTGCAAGTCCCTAACAACCCACTGACCCCTTGATATTGCTTAAGAGAAAACTGTTCTTCCTTTAATAAACCCTGCTCCTTCCACCTGTATTTTGAAGGGAGAGGTTGAAGGGTGTGTTGAAGAGCCCCACCTGCCAAGTACAGTCAAGGAAGGACTGTGACAGTAGCCAGGAGCGAGAATCTCGAAACACAGGGATTGTCCCTCTTGCCTTCGTCTGAAGAGGAACAGCTGGGGCAATGTCCCTCTTCCAATGATTGGTTTATGAAAAATAAATTATAGTAGAGGCTGAAATGTTCATACATGAAGATAAATGCCCTGACCACTTTCCCATCCTGTAGTCCACATATTCTAAATTTCTCTGTTGAGTGGTGGGATGATTGCAGTACAATTGTTTGCAAGCAGTGGCAGCCTATAACTGGTTCGCCATGATTTTCTTTTCCTGATAAGAGGTGCAGTAATAAATCCTTCAGCAGAGAAATAAAGTGCGTTTTAATTTTCTATACTTGTCTGTATGATCATTTGATCATTTTAACTACAGAGTTATTGACCAGGAGTATGCTCAATAAACCCATATTCTCCTCATTTGGCTGCATTATTTTTTTTTTTTTAAGGAAAAATATCAGTTTTGCTTAATTTTTTGGAGAAAAGCTGCTTTCAGGGATGAACTTCAGACAGCATACTCCAAATGAAGCTTCTCCTCAGCCATCAGTGAAGCATGATTTCAGCCTTTCCCTGTTGCCAGGTTTCTCATGTTGACAGCAGGCAGCTCTGCTCGCTGTGCTGCACTGGGTGGTTTTGTGCTTGGCATGGGCTGTTGTGACAACCTAGTTTTGGATTTAATAATGAGAGATGGCACTTAACATTTAGTGGTCAGAATTTATTTTTATGATATTCTGTTCTTTTTCAGTATAGCACTATATGGTAAGGACATTTGTTCTTTCTGAATATGATTAGGTGAATTCTCCATCTTTTGTAAGGCTGAAACTGCAAATATTTTGGGCTGTGTATGTAAGCCTGTATTCTTTAGGGAATAAAGTATAGGACTCTACAAAAACTCCAGCTAATAAGCAGTAAATTTATTTGGCAAGTTATTGTTCATTTCCCTTGGTTTATTCTTAACCTACAAAACTTAATTTAGAATATGAACGGAGAACAACAGATTCCCTTGACTCTCTTTCACCCCTCTCCATGCTTCTCTGTGGTACAAAAGAATTAACACTGAATACAGTTGTCCCTGTTTCACAATAAAATGTTGACCGGTCTATCGTCAGGGAAAGCAGCATAGGTCACATGAGAGTTTCTTTTGATAATTTTGTTTTAGTATGTACCTTTGTGAGAACAGGGTTTTTGAGGCAGGCTGGTATTCTCCAGCTCCTGGAGTCTTACCCATGTAAGCCATTAATAAACTCAACACTTACTGCATCACTGCTCATGCTCCACATTCTATTTTTTTTTTCTGTTTATTCAGGGACTTAATTGTCCTGAAATAATTTGAAGAGGGTGGGTATTTTCTTTTTCAACCAGCAAGAGAGTAAACAGTATAACCAAATATTAGAGTGCGATAATGCCTTGGTTTATCAGGTGGAAGTGTTACAACAGTGTGGACTGTATGCAACAGAAAGTGAATGTAGCATCATCTTACTGCTTGATTACCTCTTCCTGACTCCCTCTGACTCAATTTTAATTATTATTTCCTTGCCTCTTCACTTCACCATCAAATTTCTGTTTTAGCAAATATTAACAAATATTCCAGTGTTCCCACAATGCATCTGTTTGGCTATACTGGAACTATTTTATCTATGGAGGCAGTATAAAGGAGACAGGGAAGCAATTTGTTGTAAGGAAAGATACGGGTTTCTTAGCCCTTTCTAGTTCTAATTTTCCTCTTCAGGCTATCTATAGGCATATTATTGTAATGCTGGTGTGTGAGTGTGGTTTGTTTGGCTTTGGGGTTTTTTTGGTTTGTTGTTTTTTTGGGTTGGTGGTTTGTTGTGTTTTTTAAACATATCTCCTATATGCTGTCCTGTCATGCAGCACATCAGGACTCACAGGCCATCTGACGATGATGTCTGACGTATGTAAGCTTAAGCACACTTTCAAGTGAAGCATTCCAGAAAACCAAACATCAACTCCAAAAGTTGATTAATTCTGTTTATAGCTACATTTTTTTCTCATGAAAAGTAAGCTATAGCATCACCATAGTTTAGGCTGAATTCGTCAATGACCAGCGACAGATATTTTACCCCTACCTGTCGGTCCAAGAAGAGGAGAGAGATGTATGAGTTTAGAAGGAACTGAATTAACGAAATATTAATAATAGAATAGTAGAATAAAAAAAACCTAATGACATAGATACAGTATATCAAGATCTCAGGATGAGGTCACCAGCAGGCACAGGGGAAGTCCCAGACTGGACTCAGCAACAGAAGGGAACTGGATTCCAGCTCTAGGGTCAGGAGTGCACGTATCAGAATCAAAGGCAGATGAACAGACAGAGTCTTCCTCAGATGTTGACTGTTGAAGAAAGAGAGGCTGACCCTTTTATCCCTCAGCTTTTATTATGAGCAAAGGGCAGGTGGGACTGAATTAACCCTGTTAGTTTTGGGTCATCTGTCCTGTCTGCTCCCCCCTGCAGGTGAGGCCCCTCTACGTTTTTCCAGTTCTGACCCTCCAATGGGGCAAATAACGAAATTTGCTGACCTTGGTTGTTACAGTAATAAGTATAAGCAAGAACCTCTCTGCATACCATTGCTTGGTACTCACTATAAACATTGGTCTTATCACTCTTAGAATGAAGTTTTCTTCAGAATATGCTGTTAATTTCAGAGAGTTAGAAGAAGCCTAGCTATGAAGTAAAATTACTGAGAAGAAAGTTGATTTTGTTTTACCTCAAACCAGGGCAATCTACAAAAAACAGGCCCTCTACAACTATCTGAAAGAGGGATGTAGAGAAGTGGGTGTTGGCCTCTTCTCCCAAGTGAATAATGACAGGACCAGAGGAAATGGTCTGAAGTTGTGACAGGGGAGGTTTACATCAGATATTAGGAAGAAAGAGTGGTCAGGCACTAGAACAGCCTACTCAGGGAGGCAGTTGACTTACCCTCTCTGGAGGAATTTAAGAACTGCGTAGATGTGGCACTTCAGGGCTTGCTCTACTGGCCAAGGTTATAGGGTTTCTTTGTGTGTGCATGGTTGGACTCTGTCTTAGAGGTCCTTTCCAACCGTGAACATTCTGTAAACGTAATCTTATATTAAGTATCTTCTTGAAGTGTAGGAGGGCGAAAAGGACTTTTTTTTTCTTTTCAGATGGAAACGTCTTTCTGGCTGTGCTTCTATTTATTCTCTCCTTACACAGAAATGCCATTTAGTGCTCCTTCTTTCTCCTTCTCTAAAACATGATCACAGATGAATTGTGTGGCTCTAGTAACCCAGTAGAGAACTATAGAGGTCAATTCAAGAAGAAAGCAGAATGCTACTGTCCCAAAAGCATTCCATGTGCTTTCCTGTTTTTCATCCTTCCCTCTCTTCATCTTGGACTTACTGTAAAGTACCTTCATGTGTAGAGTGTTTTCAGATGAGTTAAGGCATGTCAAAGTTGTGTCAGAAGGGTGTACTTAGAACCTGTATGCTGAAATGGCTTTCTTAAAGTTTTAGAGATTTGGTTGAGGTGCTGTGAATATCTAGTCCTTATTCAACCTTATTCTTCTCTCAACATCATAGAATACAAAATGACTGGTACCAATAGGCCATGCTATGAACTTTGTTGTTTGTTGAGTGCTGTAATATGTAAGGATTTTGTGTTTGGTCTCACATTGTTAATATATAGCCATAAAAAGTTAATTTAGTTCAAGTGCTAGAAATACTCATATTCTTAGCTGTTAAAAAGAAAAAAGAGAAAATCAATGCAGTGTTAATATACCAGTCATATGCTACTTAGAATACTTTGTTTCATTTATTTTCATGCTTATAAAGATCTTTTTCCACATGATGCAATTAGAGCCTGTGTATTATAGCTCAGTTTTGTATTTTAGTGATGCTGTTAATACATGACGCATATTTACTTACATCTTAGCCCCTATTTCTCTCTGTGTTTGCTAAGACAGAAAGACTTGTTGGGTCACTGTGTGATTAAATGCTGATATATCTGTCCTATAGATCTGTTCAACACTGTAGTTTTATTAAAATATTCAATGTAGATTAAAACACCATCATATAATAAATTGCAGTAACCATCTCCTAAGAATATTAGGTAAATGCAGATAAATGACATATTATCTAGGTGTATGTGTAGCAAAAAAAGTAATTTCAACAGTTTTCATCACCAGTTGTGGAAGGAGAAAAATGCTTTATGGTACTTTAGATAATGCAGTTCTGAAACAGACCTTGCTGCTCCACTTCAAGCATAATCCAAATAATGGCTATGTTGCAATGAGAATAAGATCATCTTACAAGTACCATAAAAGTGCAATCTGCCATGGTTTCCCAGTTTTCCCCTTTTCCAGTTCCTTTTTTAAATCAGACTTAAATAGACTCCCAGCAGTAGTTTGTCTGTGCTGCATTTTGGGTTAGTGAGAACAAAAATCCCTACAGGTAATAATTGCTGCTCTCATGAATGGTTAGCAAAGAGCAACCCATCCCTCCAAAAACAACAACAAAAAAAGGTTATTCTCAGGCACCCTCGCAAACAAAAATAATCCAAAACTATGTATTTTACTAAGGGAATTATCATATATGATTAGGAAGACATTTATCTCAATGATCAAAGAGATTTGTTATTATGTTAAAAACCACTAGTGTTGACAAGGACAGCTTTAGAAGGCTAATAATGTTCCATTTTAATTTCAATTGTGACATTTATTAATATTTTAGAAGCCAGGGATCATGTCTGGAAAAATCAAATGCTATAAGAAAGCAGTATGTTACCAAGTACTTCCTAAAACAGACATATTGTTTAGCTATGTGTATGGTCTGACTGTGCCGTTTATTTGAAACATGTACACAATGTGTTTGTCATCAACATGTCCAGATGCATTTAAATAAATGGTGATGTAGGAAAAGTGCTTTTCAAAGCACTGAGGAAGAGATCTGAAGCTTTTTTTAAATATGCTCCTTAACAGAATAATTCTGATGAGGATATTTAAAACTTTCCATAGCTACATGTCACCCTGTTAAATAAGGGTATTGGTCCATCCAACATTTTTTACGTGTCATTCTGTCTCCTCCACTAACTTCTGCAGAAACTTGTGAGCTGGTGGTGATATCTGTTGTGTTTGT
>VXBW01008533.1:871422-927565 GCA_013400375.1 Thinocorus orbignyianus
AGAGAGGTGTCCCTGCACATGGCAGAGGGGTTGGAACTTGATGATCTTTAAGGTTTCTTCCAACTCTAACCATTCTATGATTCTATGTATATTAAAATATTTCATTTTGTTATTTCCTGCTTCCGTGGAATTCAAAGCCCAACTGAAATTTGAAACTCTCGCTTTGAACTTAAAACCAACAAAGCGTTACTATCACCTGTCAGTGAATGAATCAGAAATTTAAGGTAGTATTCATGCTTTACCAGTTATTTTCCTCAAAAAGATCTTATGTGGTCACCAAAAAGAAAGCCCAGGAGATATTTAATTTAATCAGTTTGCAGATTCTTTTGATATGGGCAAGAATCAACTGATTATTTGTATGGCATTCCGAATATGGAAAGAGAAAAGTAATAATTAACCAGTCCAAAATTATATTTAATTTTCTGGAGCTTTCTTAAGCTTGCATATTAAGTGTCCAAGAAATTGTCTGTATCATGAGTCATACTGCATGTGAGATGGTCTGGCAGATTTGGTGCCAAATACCATTTCTGTAGAATACATACAATCGCTTCAACTGATGAACAACCAGATGTATCAGTCAGATGTTGCTACGCCATCTTTGCTGTGTGCTTCTTTCAATATGGTGGAAGCATCCAAAGTTTGATCCAAAATCCAAACTATTAGATTTAATAACTACCAAAACTCAGTATGTATGATATACCAGTTTAAAAAAATTATAAACCAGATCATGTAATCACAATAGTTTTATTTCAATAATTTGAAATATATATAATATATAGAATAATTTGTGTTTGAATTTGAACACCAATTATGTTGATTTAGATCAAGAATGTGGTTTTAACCAGGAGATCAGTGAATAAGCTGAAATAAAGGGCAAACTGATTTTATTAGTTAAGGAGACATTGTCAGAGAAATGATGGTGAGCACTACCAATGGTAGTAAAGGTCAGACTCATCATTTCTATGTGTGGAAAACACCAACTTGTGACATATTAGAAAAACATATTGCTGTCTCCAGAACAAAAACTCAGTACTCAGGAACAGCAAACAACTTCTCTAACTTGAAAAGCAGTTTATCTGTGTTAACCTTGTGTTTGCAGAAATAAAAAAAAATACCTTGACTGAGAGGATAATTTGCAGAAAATGAGTTAGTTTATTATTTTAGCCCTTGGTTTTATTTGCTTTTCAAGTTGAATTTGTCAGTTCAGTGGTATGAATCTGTAACTCTGGAATTTTATTCCCAGCTACTTAGGGATATGCATAGTCATTGTCTGTATCCTGTTACTTAGGTATAGTTGCTTGGATATGTGGTGGAATCATGTTTCTGCTCCTCCTTGAGTATGCGAGTGCTGTAGGCTATGCAAGTCTTTTTGGTCATGAGCATTTGTAAGTAGAACTAACTCTGAAATTCTCCGTTTGTAGATACTCATGAAGAAAAACTTGGCTGTATGAGGGTTTTCGGAACGTATCAATAATGCTGTTTAAAAAGTGAAATGCAAAAGGTATTGTTAGTCTTTTGTGAGTGAAATGATTCATTATATTTCAGTAAAAGGGTGAAGAGCTGGCCAGATTTTTTGACTGCAAGATTTTTCAGTCCATGGAGTTCCCTTCCTTTACAAGTATAGGTTTTCTCCTCATTTTGAAATAAAGTGAAATGGTGTGCAATTTTTCCACTTTGAAGGCTCTAAGAAAAAACTCATTAGTACATCCTAGTGGGTTTTATCCTTTCTACCCCAGAAAACATGCTTTCCAGAAGAAAAATAACCTCTGGTTCTAAATGAGAATCTGGAGCTTTGACTGCATGAAGTCTAGAATTAAAGTCTGGGTTTTTTTGTAAGCAGGAAGTGTCTTTTTCGTCCACAGTTTGTTCAGAAGAAGCAAAACATGAAGTTACTTCAGTAAGATATTTGTACATTTATAAGACAAGAAGTTCTCTGAATTAGACAGATTTTTTTGTGTTTTTGAATACATTTCAGCAGGCTATTAATTTCTCTGTCTTAAGTCTCTCTAATGCTGGGTAAATGTTAAAGACTTCTTTTAATTGCAAAGGCAATAAAAGCTTCATGTTCGTACAGGCTTTTTTTCTTAGATGAGTCACTGCAGTTTCATTATTTTTGTTTTTATAACCCAACATAACATTCTTGGATGTATATATTTAAATGAAAACCCACTTCAGCATAGTATCTCTGAGGAGAATTTTCATTGCCTTAGGTTCTTTACCCGGCTTATGGCACATGTCTGTTTGTAAACAGCGTTTTTTTATACTCTATATATGTGTGTTACACTGCATGCAACATAGGTCTTATAAACAGTTCACTTCCTTTGGTACAAAACTGTTATCTTTGACCAACCAGAATGTACCACATGCATAAGAAAATCCTGGATTTACTTAATATGAGAATGGGTTCATCTATTGATCGTAACAAGTTTTTCATTATTTTAAACTGTCTGTCATTTACATTAACTAGGATGTGCATAAGAACCATTCTTAACTATTTTGTGTTGTTTCAAATCAAATAACGGTAGGATTTGTTGATCTGTAAAACTGCCTTCCCCATATGGATTGGTATGAGATTATCCCACCAGGAGTTTAGTATCTGGGAAATTAAAGAAAATATATCTGAATGACTAAATGTTTTTAAAAGGAAAAAACATCTACAATAATGAAACGGAGTCTATTTTAAAATGCAAGGCGTCCTCTTGAAAGCTGGTACTAAGCACACTCAAAGAAAACATTGTGCACTAAACACTATGCATTATGATTAGGAAACTAGGTCTCATTTAATCCATCAGTATTTTGGTATGTTTAATATTTAAAGAGTCCTTTTAAACCATTACTCAGAAAACCCTGGGATAAAAATGATTTTAGAAATAACAAAGCATACAAGAATGGAAGATAATTTGACCTTTATCACTGTATTGTTGTTAGTAAAAGAAATTCAACTGCAGCAGTAGTCTGCATATATAAGTAATCTGCATCTTTTCAAAACAGAAGAATACATCAGAGCATTTTCCATGATTTTGAGACTTTTACAAATCAAGAACATAATAAATTATGAGACCGTAATAAATGCAGTTAGGCATCCCAAACAGATGCCAAATGTGTTACCTTATTCAATATAAAGAAATGCAGATGGCTGAAGGAAATTTGTTTTCACTTTAATCAATAGAACTAATTTCAAAGCACATTTACTGAGCCTGAAACAGTCAGTCATCACCTTTGTTTTATTGCAATATGGTAAGGGGTCCCTTATCAACTTGAGTGACCTGAATTTATGTTTTTCGTATTCTGGACTTAGTTTATAAATGAAAAACTATTAGCAGAAAAATATAAATTTTAAAAAAGATAATATGACTGTATTATATGATTTGAAAGAACATCTTTCTGTCAAAGCTTGCCTAGGACTGTTTCATATGGATCCTCCCTTAGTGTGTATTATTGGTATACTAGATGCCATGCATACTGAAAGGCATTCAGGAGCTACAGAGTTGTGTAAAGAAACACAGATTGAAGTTCTTTTACCCCTTCTGTGCTCTGTCACGTCTTCTACAGCACTGTGTATTTCCCAAACAACTAACAACCTCACTAACAACTTCCAAGTAACTATTATACACCTTACACAGATGTTAAACCATATATGTAGAAGTTACGAGTGATAAGAATTCTAGTAGGAGGCTGATAATTGTTTCCTCTGGAAGAGATCTTAACTATGCAGACTTGTGGCTTGGGTTGCTCTTATCACGTTAAGTTGTGTGTATAGTCCCCAGTAGTCCCATTGTATATGCCAAATAACACTACTGTCAAAGTAATATGAAGGGTTTAGCAAATCCTTTAGGTGTGCATTGGTATTATGGTACAGTCTTTAACTTAGGATCACATAATTTCCAACACTTCAAATGTTTGTTGCTTTAATCATTATGAGGATAGATGATGAGCATATTAATGGTTTATGTTGATGGATGATGCAGAATGTAGGATGTTATCTCTACCTATTGCAGAATGTGTTATAAACCCAACCCACTGCAGTTAAAGGTCCTCTGCTCTGTCAAATGGAGACACATGGATAATTCAACCTACTAGTAAAGATCTATTTAATATAATACATATCATTATTTAACCAAGTTTGTTTGAATTAGTTGACTTTTTATTTGTGGTTATCTCTCAGAAAACCTTTTTTTGTGCCCCTACTGGCAAAGTTTCTTCAAGAAAGGGGTAGGACATTAAACTTTTACTCATTGAATCCAGAGACCTGTTTTGCAGAATTGCAAGGTACTGAGTTATGTGGTATCAGTTGCATCCTTCAAAGCACCATAGAATGCCAAATACTTAGAAAAGGCAACTACTTTAAAGCAGACTCCTCAAATGAGTGTAAAGCCTGTACATTTACAAGGATAATGAATTAGAGGGAGAATTAAAATGCTGTGCATAGCAGGCTGTGGGTAGCAGGATAAGGAGTACAAGGCAAATTCACGTATGTCATAAACAAGCTGCTACTGGCTTGTTTCAATTCTGTGGATACCTTTATGGTACATTGCTGTCACCCTGTAATAACAGGGTAGACATGCTCTCTGTGCCTCAGTTCTCCACTGGAGATAAGGGAATACTACTTAACATCCTGATGGTAAATTGATTGATGTCTGTCATTCAAATGATACAGGAAAAAGCATCACAGAAAAAAACTGATTAAGAAATTAGTAGTGAGGTATTCAAAGCAGTTTTTGAAGTGATATTAAAGACCTGTGACATCACACTGAATAATGGAAATAGAATAAAAGAAAACACTTTTTTGTTCAATGGGTGTCATCCATCTTATTTACCAAACAATGTGAATATATGAATCGATGACTGCAGATGGAGCACTGTCGAATCTGCTCTTGAAATTGAGTAGAAAGTTACTTGAGTTCTTGTGGTTCAGTTTTCCCTTCAGCTGAAAACAAATAATCCTTCATTGAACCACAGCAATGCTCCCAGTCCATGCCCAACCAAAAAAAACCCAACAAAATAGGGTTGCTTAAAACACCTTTAGTGATGGTTAAAATCAAGAATTTCATTTTGTGAACAGTAACCATGTCTCAGGTGATAGTAGTCACTCAGACAGTTCAGATCCAGTTGCAGAAACAAGTATGTCCCCTACCTTGCAGAGTTGGCAGCCATATATGGTCTGAGATCTGCTCCTCTCAGGAATTAGAAAAGTTTGGTACCACTGTCAGCGTCAGTCCAATTTTATGAACATGTGTGTGGATTTTCCAGCCATGACTATGAACTTAAGGAGAGGCAAAGGGACATTTTGCCTATCCTTGCTTATTTCAGTCTGCCATTAAAAATTATTACAATAAATTCAACTTATATGCAGTGAAATGTCGTAACATGAATCATACCGCTGCTGACAGTCTGAATTTCTCACGCACTCAACTGTTCAGAAGAGCTCTTAAAGCCAAGAGTTTCACACGTGCTTCCTCAGTAGAGGATAATCAGAGTTAATGATGCCCAAGCATAGACTCTTTATGTGGCAAATAAATTTTAGAGGTATTTCTTTCATTGACAGTCAAAGTTTCTTGAGCAAGCTTGACTTTAACAAGCTCATTCTGTGTAGTAGCTCCTTATCTTCAGTTTATTGTCTAGACTCTGAAAACTATTTTATCCACTTTGTTAACTTAAGCCCATGACGTGCCTCCCAGATCTCTTAATGTTTATGGTGGCATGTATTTACTTTCCATTAACAGCAACACGGGGGGAAAATGAAAATGAAGCCAGCATGCAAGTTGTCTAGTATTTAACTTGTCCCTTCTCTCCACCTCTATACATCTCCATTGAAGGCAGTCCATCATGCTTAGCACTGGGCTGCTGGGAGAAAATACAAATATTTCAGCATGGCAAGGGGAGGGAAGAAGACAGATTTCTACACTAGAATCTGCAGTAAGGGGTCTTTGTGGTATCCAAAAAAGACCTGAAGGTAAAGGAGTGTTCCCTGGCCATCTGGGTCTCTTTGGACTTTATTCCATGGCTCAGGCCTTGGGATTTTTCCTTCTGCAAACTGCTGGGAAGAGCTGTACCTACAGCTTTGAAGCAAGCCAGAGAGGGATATTTGAATACCCAGCACTGGGGGTGGGTAAATGTGCACAAGTTACACAGTATGAGATACAAAAGGCTTAAATGAGTGTGGATGTCTAACAGAAAGGAAGCCAATGATCTATATGCTATATAAAGAAAACAAATAATAAATGGATTTAAGCATGCATCTTTTTACAAATGCTCACATGAATATTATGAAGTCATACAAGAGTCATTCAAAATTGAAAAAAAAAATATATCATAACCCTTTTTATACTATGAAAGAATATTTTTCTGTTTGACTGTTTTCAAATATTTTTACATATATCACTCTATTTGGAATGGACTATTTATAGAGTTAAAACTTGTGTTTTGAGTTGTTACTTATTTTCAGTTTTAGAAATAAATAAGTACAGGAACCACGGAAGGAAGGTTTGGTTGCAGAAGGTGGATTTTGTTTTAAACATTTTTAAAGTGAAAATCAGCTAAGTATAAGAAGAAATCCTGTTTGTCCCTTTTCACTTTGAATTATCTGTTCTGTAGAGTACAGGTAAGGAGCAATATAGCTCAGAGAAAGATTTTAATAGTCGTGTCTGCTAAGTTCGACACATTTACAAGTGTGTGGTATTTGTCATTAACTCAGTAATATACCATTGTTTGGTAACTGTGTGTTGGTTGCAAAATACTAAAGAGCTTATGTCAGAGGTTAATGCTGTTCTCTGACATTGGAGCTCGGCTCTTTGTGTTTGTAAAGACATGGGGTTTTCTGACAAGTGCTGGTTCGATTGCAACCTCTGTAAGATCTCTGCAAAATCTGAAAGAGCTGCAAACTATGAATGAATTGTTTATACTGGAAGGTTGAAGAGCCACGTGTTACATGGTAAATTTTTTAAGTCTGCTTCAATCAACAGGACCGGTGGTACGGTCTTAACAGCTCTTGTGCCTCTTTAAGCTGCAGTATGACTGCTAATAAACCCCAATTAGGACTTTTCTGACTGATGACTAATTGCTGGGATTCTATTTCTGGTGGTGCTTGTAATGCTTGCATGGAAGCAAGTGGATTCATGGCACCTGAAGAATGTAGAGGTGATTTTAAAATTTCATTGAGATTCTGTATAACCCAAGATAAAGGAGAAAAGGCATTTCGTTTTCGCAGTAGATCACTGGAGATGATGACCATTTGAAGCAGCACAATGCTGCCAAATGATTGCCAGAGAAGGCTTATTTCATTGACAGCGGGTGCTCCAGTGTAATACTTGGTGCAGGTAGTATTTAACATGCTGAGAAGTGGAGACAGTTACGTAGGAGTGAGTTGCATTATTTTACTGGCATTGTGGCACCAAGTTGCTTGCGTCTGCTTGATCCTGTATTTATCACATAATAGTGAAATCTCATGCTTCTGAGTCTTGCTGCTGCAGGTCTTGACATAGTGATTTGTGTATTTTTGTCCCTTAGTAAAGGAGGGTGATTACAGACAAAAGGCTGACTTTCTAAAGCAGTCTCCTGACGTGCGAGAACATGTGTGCAAACTCGGTGTGAGATCTCTCCAGAATCACCAAATGAAGAACGGTGGCAGCGTCTGGACCAACTCATGCAGAAGCGAGTGTGCAGGTCTGTGGTTTCAGGGGTGCTGAGAAAGCTGAGGTCTCTGCTATGTGGCTGCTCAGAGTGTGTTTAGTTTATATGTAGGTATTTCTACATTATAGAAAAGGCAGGGTATCTCTGTGTCATCAAAGGATGTGGTTGCCTGTTTTTTTTTGTGACATCTGGCCACAGCTAGACTGAAATTGGCACGTAGCATATGGCCCATCAGAAAATGCCTGTGTGTAAGATTTAGTAGATTTCAGTTACTGGCTGGATCCACGGTTCTGAAAGTACTTTATACTACCACAAAAATACCTTCTTTTGCATGTAAAGTGGTTTGATGGTTATTAAATCTCTTGGGTGAATCAGCTGCTGGTCTTTTTCTTTTGCAATATGGATATCTATAAACTAGGCCATGGCAACCACTACTAGCTATTTCACTTGCTAACAGTCTTGCAGGAGAGGATGAGGCAAGGATGTGTTGCAGAATGGCTGCAGGAGCAGGGCCGTGGATCCACGGAAGCATTGTACAAGCAATCCTCTTGTTAGCCTAAGTGTTTAGCATAAGTAGGATTTTAGCCACAGTAGGCCTCAGTAAGAACTGCAAGTTACGCTGACAAGGAAGAAGAGCCAAGGTCACACAGAGCCTGCGAGAATGATAAACAAGGAGAGAGGGAGAGTGTCCTTCTGGAATGTTGGAGAACGTTGAAGAAGAAACTGCAAGTAGGAGGTGTATGAACATGTAATCTTTAGAAGCCTAGCCAATTAGCGTGTGACAAGTAGGCATAGTTTACAATAAGTGTATAAATATCTGAGCTATCCGAATAAACACTGAAGCTTGCTTTATCACTCATATTGAGTCGGCCGCATGTTTTCCCGGGCCCCTCCCAACAAGGATGAACACAGAAAATGAGTTTGTCTTTTATCCCTGTGGGGAGGTTGCCCATGCTGTGTCTGGGTTTAGCTGTGTGGTTAGTCAGTGGCAGGAGTTTGTGCTTTCTAGTGCTGACTGTACTGAGCTTGTTCTGGGAACAAAAGGGATTGGCTTCTGCTGATGTCAATCTGACTCTTTTTTAGAAACACTAAATTCAATCAAGGAAAAAAAAAAACACAACATCTTTGTGGCATACTTTACCTTAATCTTTACCTTTGTGATGTGGTGATTTATTTATTTTTTTTGCCTTTTCCCTTTTTAATTGATTATTCATTTTTTCCTTTGATTGAATTTGACTTGATCACCTCTACGTCTCATCAAAAAGTGTTTCAGAATTGAGGACAGCTTGACTTCTCCAGGTTCTTCCTGTAAACTTTGAACTCTAGATTTTAATGAGCATCTATCTGATTCTATTCAAGCTGCAGCGGATTATTACATCTGCTGTCATACTGATATAATTGTATGGCTACGTTACCATGCTGAGGTTCCTGGAATCTCTGTAACTTTAACCACTTTGATTTAGTGTATGTTTCACAATTATGAATTTTTTATTTTTTTTCAGAGTTAGAGAAAATGTTTTCTAATTCTGACTGAAAGTATAGAAGGAAAAAGAAACACGAGGACTCAGTGAATGTGTAGTCTTACTGATCCATTGGTGGTAAGAATTTCAGCTGCAGTGTTGCACAGATGTGCTTTTGGTAACAAATCAAAGTGTCGTTGTTGGCGTCTTTGGCTTTAAAGTTTATTAGGTATTTGTAGCCTCTTCCCCGTGATTATTTTAACTGATAACACGTCTTTTGACAACTAACATTAGTGTTTATGCTGCTGGCAGTGTCATGATTTACATACCTGAAAATCATATGTCTTTGAGAAAGAGGAATTGATCTTAAGGCTACTTTATTGACAAGAAATTTACAAAAATCAGTAAGATTTATTGACACAAATCTCTGTTACTTAATGTGTGGAGGAAAATGTCCTGCTGTTGCTGCATTCACTGTTTCTTCTCTATTAAAATAAAGCCTTACTTTGAGTGTCACACATTGTTTTCCTAATTTGTCTTTGTAGTGTGTATTTTTTGTTGATTTTTTTCCCTGTGTAATTATTGTGTGCTTCAAATCAAAACAGTGATGGCATTAGGAAAAAATAATTTAAGAAAGAAAATTGTTCATAATCATAGTACTAATAAAGCAACAGTATATAGGGATATTTTTGATAGCCTGGTTAAAATTATTTTTCTATTGTTTTTTGGAAATAATGAAAGGAAGCAGATATGTACAACAAATTAAAATACCTTTCGATACAGAAAAAAATATGCCTTCCGTTTGTGTTCTAGTTAAAGTTTGACATTCTGCCCAGGAGTAGGGGATCACAATTTACAAAATAAAATCATTGTTATGAAAAATCTTGAAATTTCTCACAAAAATTCTGGAAAATGTGGGGTTATCAGTTTGAAACAGGATGAAGGGTTGCACGGGAAAGAATGATGGAAAAAGATAATATTTTTAATGGGGAGATTTAATTCCTTCAGTAAAATAATGAAATTGCTTTCTTAATTGAAACATCTCCCTCACTTTCTGTGTAGCCAGCGTGCTGTGTTAATAATTTCTCTGATATTTTCTTAAAACTGGGGAGTGATTTTAATCACTTTGAATCTCACAGGACTAATTTTGTGTTATACAGTGATTTATACATGGCACTCTTTCAGAAATACCTGGTTCCCCTTGTTTAGTATTTATACCTGACGATCAAATTGTTTTTTCTCTTTGTGAGAATGATGTACAATTTTATTTGATGTGTAATCCAAACTACGGAGAGTGTTACTTCATTTTTGCTTGGCTTTGTAATATCTGTAATTCAGTGGAAGGGATAGTCTGCATCTCTGTAGGAAAGCAAATAATTTGTTGACTTGTAATATAATGCTTTTTGAAATTGAAAGATTTTTAATCTTTCTTTACATGGCACTATGTTGCTAGTGGTTTTACTTCAGATTCTGGACTAGGAACTGCCAGATTATTATCTGATTTTCAAAAGCTGTCTTTATAAAACATTGGTGAGGTATGTTTTCTTCTTTCACTTTCTCATAATCTAAA
Organism: Thinocorus orbignyianus; assembly: GCA_013400375.1. Classification (NCBI taxonomy): domain Eukaryota; kingdom Metazoa; phylum Chordata; class Aves; order Ciconiiformes; family Thinocoridae; genus Thinocorus; species Thinocorus orbignyianus. The sequence goes on from VXBW01008533.1 coordinate 882,082, forward strand.
ATTAAAATTTTCAATTTTATCTAAGTTTAGGATTTAGTATGCAGAAGTGCGCATATATCTTTTTGTCAATTAAAAGTAATTTTCTGTGGTTATTTTCTGTCTGTGGGCTACGATGAATTTTAAGTGTCCCAAGTCCTTTGCTGGAAGGACATGGCATTGATGGTTTCTTCCTCTTCAAACTTAGATATTTGTGGAGTTAGTTTCCTATAATCACCAGCACAGTCTATTTCCTTGCTCTTTCTCCATTGGTCTGGAGTTCCTTATTATGTCTGAGTTTATAAAAAGTGGTATATTTTGCATGTGTTGGATTCTTTGTTTTAGCTAGAACTGGGTTTACCCAAGACTTCATTCATTGTTGATCAGAAGCTGACTAATGGTAAGCTGTTTGTAGCTATGAGACATCCCATATCATCATATGCCTGTGCTTTCAAGACGTCACCTCTCACCGAGTGGCTGTTCTCCTGGATTTTTATTGTAAAGTCATACAGATAGCTCATCCCACACAGTCTAAATGCTTGCTATTATCTATTAGTTAAAATATGTATTTAACAATAGATGGTATACCCATCACGTAAGAAGAGATGGTACAGGTGTACAAAGCAAAGCTAAAAAAATAAAGTAATATTCATTGTGTCTTTAACCGGTGCTTTAGTGCCTAAACAGGCTAAAGCAAAGCTTCTGGCAGCCCCAGTGAAGTCCAGCAAGTCCTGAAGCCTGTATCATTAGCTTAGTGCAAAGCCAGTTACTAGCAATACCAGCACCATATTCACTTGATTGCAGGGCTATACAGAAAATATAAATTCATATTTTATTTCTGTAGGAAAAAATGGTAGATTTCTGGTGGTGGAATGAGTTTTAGGAAGAATCACTTGTGGTGTCAGAGTAGAAGACAAAATATCATTTTTTTCTCAGATCACACACTCTAGAGGGTTTTCCCAGTCCTTTTTCAAACTCTGACTCCCCCTGTCAGTCACTCTCTAGTGTGCTCAGCCTGAGCTCTCAGGTGGGAGGCAAAGCTTAGGAAGCTGCTCTTAAGACACCAGCTGACCTGAGGGATTTGAGAAGTATTCATCATGAGAGGAACAAGTGGGCTTGTCCAGAGGAGAAAGACAGCTCAGCTCTGCTGCTTGAAGCAGAAACCATAGTTATACTGTCATCTCATCTCCTCAGTCTCAAATTTAGGCTATTTGTGTGCTATTTCACAGCCTGTGTGAAGACAGAAAAGTTTCTTGCCTTGCATACCACCATATGTCTGTGGCACGGGATCCAGACAAATCCAAATGAATTTCACCATTCTTGCTCCATTGCTTCGGAGTAATCAGTTCCAAAGGCTAGCAATTGCAATTACATAAAGGATTTGTATTACTTCAAAATCTTTATTACTTCTATGAAACTTGTGCTGTCACTTCTCTTTTTTNTTTATTCAGAAGTATGTTTTTTCTTTAGAGTTGCCAAAATACAAAAATTGAATTGTGGGTCTTTTCAGGAACAAACAAGGAAAAACTGCATTTTGTTATTTGCTATCTACCAGGAAAAGATTCACTTCTTTCCTTCCTGAAGTAAGCACATGTATGCAAGTGAAAAGATTGATTTGGTTATGTGTGAAGTAACAGGATTATCTGAACTTGTCTTAATAGGAAGGTTGTTGTGTGGCCAGGAAATTACTCCAGCTTAGTAACAAAAATGAATTGCATCTTTTCAAGTTCAAGATAAAACTTAAGCATATCTGTCATCATATCATAAGCTTAATCCTAATGTGACCCCTCTGTATGCATCCTGTGCAAAAGGCATGCAGGAGACAGAGGCTTTATTCAGCTCAGAGGACTGTCTGAAATATTTTCATTTTTTGCACTTAAGTATGCTCCCTTCTCGACCTTTTGCACATGTGCAACAATTACGTCCTTCATCTCCAACATTGCCCAGTCCTTAAAAATGAAGTGCTTGGTTATGTTAAATGCCTCTTTCTTTCAAAGTCAAAGCTGGATAGTCTACATTACCTTACCTTTTAAAGGTATAAATTATGTTAGAACTACCTTTTAAAATCTTTGTAATGATTCTTCCAGTTGCTAACATGTATCTGTATGCATCTTCTACTCAAATACAGGGAGTAAGTGCTCTGCTTTTACCTCAAGGTATTTCATGCTATTTCTTTTCTGAAACTTTTTGTTGAATCTCTAGTTTGTATTGCCATTGATTTCCTGGTTTCTTCACTTCATTTTTTTTCAATTTATGCATTTTGACTTCAGATTATTTCAGTTGGAGGGCCTTAAAAAGTTCTGGAATTATGCTTCTTACCTATAATTTATACATCTAGTGTTGCTGTGTTACTGAGATAAGTAGGGATTTCATTGTGGTCACCTTTAAAAATATGACCAGAAAATATGGAAACTTCTTGTGATTTCCTTCCCATTATTTCTAATTAATTGCTTAAACTTGCTGAATGATATGCTTGTTGCTGATGCTTATAATTGCATATTGATCTATTTATTTTCCAAAATGACTGTAAAACAGAAGTTGCTGTGGAATACTGTGATGATGCTCAGTAAACACATGTTGACAACTCCAAGGAAATTCTGTAATTACATTGGTAGATGTGACAAACAAGTAAGGAAAATACAGTATTCTCCATTTGTGTTTAAACATGGAAGAGAAGATAATTTTTGATACTACATTTACCTGAAATGTTTGTAGTTACTGTTCTTTGTTTTGAATCTCCAATAAGTTTTATACCTATATTGCTATGTAAGTAGATGTGAATTATGGCTGCCAAGAAATAGTATAACTAATTGCAGAAACAAAGAAAGAAGCGTTTATACAACTCATTGTAGAAATCACTTAAGTGAATTATTCAGCTCCTATTTATCGTGCATCTTACAACAACTGTTGTGGAAAAAGAGCTAACTGATTAAGGTCTTATATGTTATATAACATCTGAAATGTTATTGGCTGTGTGATGTGTACAGCATGAATATATGTGTTTATTATAGTCTGAATACTTTTTGTTGTAGGAATTTGTAAAAAAGTTTTAAAATATTGCATATTTAAAGGGTGTTGGTATTCTTCAGTTTTAAGCATTCTTTCAGATAAAAAATCACCACCAAACCAAACAAAGAAACAAACTGCAAGAAAAGCCCCCCCCAATCCAAACTACACAAAAACCGCAACCCAAACCACAAAAAAAACCCTGTTTGTCCCAGGCTGGTGTACTGTACCAATAAAATATGATCTCCATTATAATAACCTACTTTATGAAGATTAAATGGTTTTGCAATTCAAACAAGGTAAAATTGGTTTAAAGCAAAATCAAACACTGGTTTGCTAGTTTAGGATTTGAATAGTGGAATGGGAAATCTTTTTTCTTATATTGCTATTGTGCACTGGTCAGCTAAGAAGTAATTGCTTTTTATAAGGCAAATTTGCTTTTACTTTTTGAAGGTAATGAAACGAACCTGAAACATTTCCTTTGAAATCAAAGTCACTATCACTCAAATGTCATGAGTAGAATTCCATCATATAGTTTCATCAAATACATAATGAGAAAGTAGTGCTTGAAAACGATTGACAGAATTCTATTAGAAAGCTTTACTACACATTCATCCCTAATTATCTGTCTTGCAAATCAATACTGATTTGATTTTTTCATGTTTATATGTTACTAACATGTACAGAAGGAGACATCTGGGAACTATTTGGAGAGGAGTAGCTTCAAGATGTAAGCAGGAAACTGCAAATGCATTGAGGGAAGATGCTCTGAATTTAATTTATTTTTATTTTATCATGTAATAAAATTTTGTGATAAAAGCATGCTCATTGACACAAGAAGTTCACAAAATATAATATATAAAATTATTCACATAAAAATATTCTAATATTGAATAAAATCTTTAAAAAGATGAAGGTCTAACAAAGAAATTATTCCCAAGAGTAAAGATATTCAGCTGCATAAAATCAAAGCTACTTAGGGGAAAAATTATGTCAAATACAGTTTAGCTCCTCTCCAGCCTGATTATCTGTTCAGATGAGGAGACTTTGTCAGGGGTTTGGAAAATGATTTTTAGGGACAGAAGGACAAGGGATGTAAATTCAATTTCAGTGGAAGGGCTGCATACTTTAAACAAAATAGATATTTGAGAATTTTGCAGTAGGCCCATAGAGGAGAGAACAATTTTCAAGAATCATCCAAATGATTCTGAAATGTTTGTTCTTTTAAACAAGAGTAGACTGAGAGTGAGGGCCATAAAGTTAAAATGTGAATTAAACAAACATGGTTTAATGCTAATGTAAAGCTATTATAGCATTATCATGGGAGACTGTATTTAGAGGATGTTCTACAAGTTGCTCAGCAACTGAGGAGGAAAAATAACGAATATAATACCACTATGGCAACACTCAAGCCCAGTGACACAACTCACATGATTTGATATTTAGCATACTGGGGAAAGACTTAAGTGGCAGAAGGGGAGGAAAATGATGCTTTATACCAAATGCAGTTTTAGCTGCTTGAATTACCAATACCTTGGGAAGCTTCCAAGGTATTCCCAATGAATAAATCTTGCAAGAATTGAAGCGCAAAATGGTAGCAGTGGGTATCTGCTTTATAATGATCAGATGCAGGAACAGAATGACAGTTCTATAAAGGCTTATTTATATGTAGCAAGAAAAAGATATATTTCACTGTGCAGATCATGGAAATTTTTACAAGGAGATTTTGTGCCAGAACCTGCATTTAACTAATTTGAAAATAATTTCAAAACAGCTCGGTATCCTAGAAGACAATTCCTGACTCAATTGCATGGTGAATATTACTAATAAAAAAATATTAACTTGGGCCTCATCTAGACTTAAAATGGAGACTCAGTCAAAGCTCAGTAGGACAAAATTAAATTGACAGAATAAAAATTGAAAGTTGTATAAAATATTCAGTGAATGATATAGAAATGCCACATTTGATGCCGTTTTACTTTTGAAAGCAGCTCTATTCTAAGGAGAAGTTAGATGCAGCTCTATAGTGTTAGAAATATAGGTTTAATCGAAAGAAAAGTACAGAAATAGAGAAAATATGGAGTGAGAATGCAAAATTGCAGAAAGCCAGGTGATGGGAAAGAAAAGAACATAAAAGTAACATCTAAGGCTGGAATATTTTTGGTTAAAGGGGGATAGTCTGATAATGGTATTGAACTGAATTAATGTACTTGACGTAGTAAAGCTAGCTAGTTGTAATATATTGAAATAGAATAGATATGTGAAATTACTAAAACTCAACGGCGGATGAACTAAATTAAACATCTATATCACACTTATGATACAGTTAATGATGCAGTTGACAATATATGGAATGTAAACACATTATGAAAAGGATACATAAAAACATTGTAGGGCAAATAACTGAATGAACATAAAAATGTTATGAAAAATGGAAAACATTCAGAAGACCCACCTAAATTTCAAAGATTTCTTTCTGAAGAGTACTTTAAAGACATCTTAAAAATTGTCAACTTTTTAAATTTATTTTTTTTTTTCCCAGAAAAGTGATGATCTTTTCTTTCAAGAGATCAAAAGAGAATTAACACTTTTTCCAGGTGTTACTCAGTTTCAGATCTTTTGTTTATACTTCAGTACATGCAAAATAATGGAATGATTGAGAAAAAACTTGAATAATCAAAAACTGTAAGTGGGAAGCATAATTAATGACTCCTGAAAAGGTTTGATGAAAGATAGATCTTGCCAATTTGGCTTGGTATAATTTTTTTAATTGGCTGATACAGACAATGGTGTTTTATGTGATAGATTCCTGTAAGCACTTGTTTAAAATTTTGGTTGACAAAATGGAAGGATGTTAAGTCATATTGCAGACCTTGAATAAAGTTATTCCTTATGTAAGTTAGTAGTTCTAGCAATATTTGGTCTAGTAATAGGTTTTTCAGACTATTATTTGACTTTTCAGTCACCATGAAGAAAACCTAAAACCATTAAAAGTGATAGTGCACTGACAGTGGTGTGTGGGGGAATGATGAATAAAGATTACAAAATTGTAATGGTGCTGATCCACAGTCAGCTGAATGTATACTGCTAGGGAGATGTTATGGCCAAAGGATAATATCTTTTTAGTTGTTGAAACAACTAAAAAATTTAGATTTAGAAAATCTAAATTAGAAGTGTTATTTTTACTGCATTTGTCACTTTTATGCTGACAGCATTGTGTTCAGTTTTAGAGTCAACGGCTCAAAAAAGATGCCAATAAATTGAGACAGGCTCATAAAGCCATGACAGCAGTGGAAAATTTGCCTCATAGTGAAATATAAAAAGTATTCCATGTTGAGTGTCAGAAGAAAGAGCATTAAGAATCAACTTGACCAGTGCATAAGCATTTCCAGAGAAACACATCCAAAAATATATAGTGCTTGGGATTTAGTTACACACATTTTTTGCTTTACTTTAGATTGGCATTTTCTACACAAAAAGTAATTAACCATCAACAGAAATAACTAGTCATTGCTCTATTTTTTTCCATCACTGGAATTTTAAAATTAGAATTGCATTAATTTTTTTCTCAGAAGATGCTGTAGTGTAAAAGTTAGGCATGCTAGAACCTATACTGTGCAAAAGACCATGCTAGAGGACCGCAGTGCCGTTTATAGGCCTATTTTGTAGCAACTTGTAAAGAATGTTTTAATAATAATATTCTTGGCAAAACAACCTAGCAAAATACAAAAATGTTGTTCCGGTATTCGAATAACAAAGTACGATGGGCTTTTGACTGTACTGCTCCATAGCCCGAAGAATGGCTGGACACCTGAAGAAGTAAGAGAGATATGAGGACTGACTCTCCATACCGTGCTCCTTTTGTCAGAAAATGCTGTGTAGCATTATTCTTTTTGTTTCTAGGGTGACAAAGAATCTAGTCTGTTGAAGTTGTCTGTTTCCTAGCCAGAACAGATCACGGATGGTGGCATTATCCTCACTTTCTCCAGACCAACTACAGCAGCATTGAGCAAGGAACGTGCAATGAAGCTATGTTAAGATAATGAGGAAGACTGATCTATGCAGTGGCATGTGTAATCGAGCACTCTGCCTTCATAGCAACACATGTCCTTTCAGAAATAAAACAAATAAGTTCCTATTGCTATTACCACAGATTTAGCTGGATCAAGTTCAGTGTGGTGGGAACTCTCATGTAGGTGAATCTTTAGATGATTCTGAAGTTTGTTAGCAGTATGCATGGTCTTTCTGAAGATTTCTGGAACTTTTCTGTGTGTGTGCTGATGCTCCCCCCAAGTATGGCCATATCTCCTGGGACATATCTTCTTTTGGTGCTTTATCTGAGGCCTGTGCAAAGGAGAATGACATACTGATCCTACAGGAATTCACAGAGCTGTTTACTTACTGGAATATTCTAGTTTGCAAATAAATCTCACTCAAATTATTTATCAAGCATTTTTCCACCCCTCTCTCTTGTGTTTTGCAGGAAAAGGAAGGACACAAAGCTGGATGCTTTGAATAAATTTGCATTTTTTTCAGTAACTCAATGAAATGATGCAGATTTAAACCATCTGTCCTCACTGTCTGTAAAGATGGAAACTGCCTGAAATTCACCTCCAAGACAGTTTAAAAAGTGTCTTGTGCTACATCAAACTTCTTAGATTTGTCAGTGAAGGAAATTTTTCTGCTAGTGTATAGGTAAGAATTTATTTCATCTTTTTTTCTTTCTAGCTAGTAGTTGCAGTTAGACTGTTATAATTTGCCATGATAGAATTTGGAGTCTTCTAGGATGGTGGCTTTTTTTTTGTGAAATATTTTCATTTTGTAATCCTGAAAGAGAAGCAAACTGATATTTCTTTGTGATATAAGATATTTTAGGTAGGCACTTATAAGAGCATGGCAATAGAAGTGGTAAAATCTCTCCTACATTAAAAAGGTCTTGATTTCTGCAATAGAAACTTGAACTCAGTTTATGGTAACTTGCATGTCCTCTACCCTTGATAAAATTTCCTGTGCATCTATATTTACCAGAAACCTGAAGAAAACTTATAGGAGTATGTGGCACTTAAATCTTCAACAGTTTGTTAGCATATTTACATCTTGGTCCAACTGCCTTGTCAGTGAGCTGACATAATATGAAAATGCTGGAATGCTGAATCAAATTTTCAGGATTCATTATGATGTTTCCAAAACTATCATTTTCTGTTTTTAGAAACTTTAAATAGCTTAAATATCAGACTGAAAGTTGTTGGGTTTTTTTGGGGGGGGGTTGTTGTTTGGTTTTTGGTTTTTTTTCCAAAAATGGTATTCATGAAACTATTTCATAAACACTTCACTCAAGGAAACAGAAAATTATAGTACAGTAATGTTATTAACATTGAGTAAACTGAGGAAAATAGCTACAAAATAGAGGAAGCTACAGCTTCTGTTTAGGATATGTCACAGCTGATTTTTCTAGTTAGAGAAGTACATGACATTGATACAAGGCATAAATTGGATTGACTCATAAGTAGCTAATATAATTAATTGTTTAGTATTAAGGAAATTCTGCTGTTTGAAGGGGAAAAAAAACCAACCCAGACTGTACTGAAACTGAAAATAGCACTGCTGTCACCCAGAAGTGTTTGTAATGCATGATGCCAAAAGCTCAAGTGAGCCTTTATTTGATGTTGTGGTTTACTCTAATGTAGTTTCATGATGAAAAGTATTAACTACTTTCAGTAATATGTATTTTCCATAACTGCTCTTAGTCTGTCAAGAAATTTTGTGCTCTTTAAAGTTGAAAAGATTTTCTTTGTCATCCGTTGAAATCTGTGGTTCAGCAAGTCGAAAAAAAGGCGAAAAAAAGTCCCAACCAACCAACCAACCAAAACACACGTGCTAGAATTGGGCCTCTTGTGGTTGATAATGGTCAGAGATACTTTTGTAAACCACTTAAGGTTCCCATTTAAGTTTTCCTTTGTTGCCTAACTGATAGTCAGACCAGCCGTGCAGTGGGACTTGAACCACCATGCTGTGGCATTTTGTAATGGTGCTTATGATTGAGCTGCATGGAAATTCTTCTAGTTTAGTAATACGTTGTTGATGCACTTTCTTTATGTGTAAATATGGTGGAAGGCACGAGGCCATGAAGAGTGAAGAAAATAGATACAAAAAATAAAGCACTTGGCTCACTTTCCAAATTTGCTTGCTGAAGTCAGTTGTTGAAACTGCTCAAAAAAAGGCCTTTAAACTGGCATTTGTGAAACACGTTTCTGAAGTAATGGAAGTATGTAGCATGGATTCCTCATAGTACTGCACTTCATGAAAGGGTTTACTTATGATTTAGTCAGTCAGTTTGGACAGTTTAGAAGCAGTTCAGTGTGAGGCTCTATTTATGTATAAATAGATCAAATTTAAACAATGCTTTATTTTGTTTTGATCTTACAGAAACCTGTGTTGCAAGAAATGTCAGTACAAAAACATTTATGGATACAGTGAAGGTGATTTGATCCATGTTTTCCACTAAAACAGGAGCACTAATCACAAAATAGGTCAAGATTTTAGCACAGTATGACACTTGCTCAGAGAAAATGAGGAAATCTGTTTTGAAACTCAATAGGCTCTTTGTATATCAGTAGCCATGTACCGTACAGATTGTTATCGACACCATTCCGTTCAGTCTGCACCCTTTCATTTACAAAGGAAAGAAACAAGCAACAGAATAATGCGAGATGTATGCATTAGGAAGTTTGCACCTACTTTGTGACAGTTTGATTCCTCCATAACACCGTGGGGGCTATACATAGTGTACACTAGTGTGTGATTTCTTACTGTTTTGCACCTTGTGGAATACCCTGATATGGGAGGAACAATTAGAATGTTATTTACAGTTAATTTAACAATTGTATGGTCCTTTTCCTGTTAATGAAGGACATTGTTGCCTTTTAAATGTGGCTCATAAGTGTTCTGATCAAATTTAGTTTTGATATATATTTTAAGCTACTGTACTGTATTTTTTGCCCTCATAAGTAGGAATGGCTAGTGGCACTCATTATATATATATTATTCTTCTGTTGGTATAACTATTGATTTCAGAGTATACTAGTAGTATGAGTCTTAGCATTTTGATGTCTAGTCTCAAAAAGGGCAGAATGAGAAACAAAGGTACTTTCAAGCATTACAACACAAGAAAGAACAGTTACTGTGAAAGTAGGTTCTGCACAATCCTGCCATTATCAGAAGAGAGAATAAAGACCCGTGCCAGAGTCTTCCTTTTAGCAAAGACAGGGCCACATGCTGCCCATGTAGTTCTTACTGTTCTTTCTTGTGCTGATTCAGAGGCTAAGTGTGTTGGATTGAAAATAGAAGAAATTCTGATCTTTCTTCCTTTGGTTCGCTTCTTCATTTGAGAAGCTCATCCAAAATCCACTGACTTTGTTACCAGCTGTTAAGCTAGTTTGTAGGTTGAGTGAAAATACTGTGTATCGCGTTGATTAATCCAGTGATTTTTCCCATACTCTGTATTAACCTGATATTTACTTCAGTCTGAAGATACTGTTCATGTTGTGTGAGAGTATAAGAAAGTTAAAATCAGTTTTATCAACAACTTTCAGGTAGCTCTATTTTAACTTTCCTTGCTATGCTTTACAGATTTACTCACTCTGTTGCATTGAATCACCAGAACCATCACCCCCACATTTATTTTTGTTTGTTTGTTTTTATTTTTTTAATGGGAGAGGCATGTCTGGCAAGAGAAAGTTGGAAGATGTTACCGTAAATATCATTTTGATTTCAAATCCTAACCTTTAGTAAAATTAGAAAGAGAGAAATTGGATATAACTTTCTGAATAGAATGTGTGTTACAGTTGTATTTGTAAAATGCTGCTAAGAATTTCTATGTGTTTCTTTGCTCTTGGGAAAAAAAAAAGTAAACATTTCATGGTTACTGCATGACCTTGTATCTATGAAAGTCAATGCTGATTAAGCCATAGTTGAGAAAAAATGTCTATATTTTTTTTTCAATTTCTCTTTCTGAAATATACAGGAAGGTTATCTGGTTTAAAATGATTTTGTAAACTATATTTTAACTGCGTATGACTCTTTAGTACTTTTTTATCAATAAATTAGTCATTTTGCACTTTAATTTTGTATAGTATTAAATTGACAGTGACATATTTCACTGCATGTGGATTAAAATAATTTAAACTAACTCTTTTACTGATAAGCACAAAGGCAGTAACCTGCTGCCTGTATAACAGTGCATGAAATAGCAGTGCAAAGTACTCGCACAAATGATCTGATCCATTAATGTGTTTCCCAAATATACATATACACACACATATATATACTTATTTTTCAAAGGAAGAATTAAAACATCAGCTGCCGTAAGCATAGAAGAATCTTCTGCTTTCTGTGTTGCCTGATGCTGCAATCAGAATCGGCTTTTTTCCTGGAGTAATCCATCATGTTGATTTACAAGTGCTGCTATCGTTTGCATCGTGCTAATGGGAAACTCATGGCATCTGTCCTTGTGCTGAAAGCAAGCCAGCAGCATAAAGTACATGATTACTAGATGATGTACAATCAGTGGATAAGGGAAGGGAAGGTTGGGCACGATTCTGGACAATTTCTGGATCTTGGTCAGTGAGCTGAAATTATATGATTCATCTTTCATAAAAATGTCTCTTATCTCCTGGTAAGACTATGCAATTCCATAGTGTTGAGACTGATCACAGCATATTGCATGTTCAAAAAGTCAAAAAGTCTGTGCTGTTAATGGCAAATCTATCCTGTCTGAATGATTGTGTTCTGCTAGTTAACACTTCAAACAGCTCCACCTATCTTGCATCTCTTCTTAAAGCAATGTTCTATTGCTAAATGATAATTTTTGAAGAAGAGCGTGGCTTAACCTAAGAAACTAATGTGTGGTTGATGTTTAATGAGCTTGAAAACTCTACTTGCCTAAAGCTTTTTTGAAACAGAGTGAGAACATCGGGTCTAAAATTTATCTTTCGGAAGTCTGTAAAGATTTGGTGGTGATTTTTTTTTTTGCTAATTTAGTTAAAAGATGTATTTGTCAAAGCAGATATTTACTATAATATAGAAGAAAGTTGTACCTCAAAACATTTATGTAGGTGTTTTTGAAGATGTCTTACAGGTACTGGGTATTTAAGACCATATTTTTAAAATTGTGTGGGAACTTGTACTATTTCCATAGGCACCTGTGAAAGTCTCAACCAAAAGTCTAGATACCTGACTTCTGTGAAGTACAATGGTAATCGTACAAGTAGCATTAAGGTTCATTGCTCAGTACAAAATTCAGGCTTTTGCTTAGAGAGAACTTGGGAAATATTTTTCTGAAGCTGTAAATATTTTTCGTAATAGGCATTCACAAAATAACTTAAGGATAACAGATTTGTAATATAACAAATCATGTCTTCTGAAGGAAGTGCTCTTGCATAGGGTTGAAACTTTTGTGCTCTTTTTTTTTAATTTGGTGCACAAAAGCACATGTGAAGACAGGAGAATCCATCAATAATGCTAAGGTCCTAGGCAGCTTGTCATTCCGACAACATATTTATCAACAACCATAAATAACACTCACTGCAGCATATCAGAGACAATTAGACCATGTCATTAGAACCATTTTCCTGATTTATGGGAGTCTTTTGAAGAAAAATACTCACCTGTTATGTGAAACTGCAAAGCTCTAATGTGGTTGATACTTTTTCATCAGGGTTTATTATGTTTGACTCCTGTTTTCTGTGATTTTCTGTTTGTTTTGTGTTCCCAAGTACGGTCAACAATGAACCTAGATTTTTTTAAAACCAAAATGCCTGAATGGGTGAAACAGAGAACAGGTGTAAATCCTGTAGTACTGTTAAGTAAGAACAATGCTCCTATAAGAAGAGTTTAATATTTTTTTCTTCTGAATCTTCTGAATAAAAAATCCTCTTGTTTTGGAAGTGTCTCAAGGAGCAGTAGCAAAATAACACAGGATTAGGAGGACAATGGAAAGAGATGAGACCTGAAGACACAAAGTTTCCCAAGAAAAGGTTATTATATACGTATTTCTGTCATGCACTACAGTGGGGCTAGAGTGTCTTTCTAGAGAAGTGATGTGATAATTTGAATAGCACAATAGATTGACTGATAGGTTCTGCAGCAACAGATGTCAAATAATTTCATTGGTAAGAGGGTGGCCCTGGGAACGTTTCCTAGTAAGGGTTGGATTATAAAGGGCACAAATTCCTGTTGGAAAGTAGTAGAAATTGGAAAAAAAACATCAGTCTTGGGAATCTTAACATTTTTCATTAAGTAGAAGTGTCTAGCCCCATTAGCTTTGGGACTTTGAGACCCACTAATCCTTTATAATTATTTAGAGGGAAATGTGGGTGGAAATTCTATGGTATTTTCTTGGGTGAAGAGGTCAAAGAAAAGTTTAAAGGTTACATATGGTATGGTGATCCAATACCAGATGTTCATGATCTCATTTTTCCTTATGTTAGGGACATGTAGGCTTGAGTTTTTATATCTGCTTGGCCATCTGTGTGATGCTTGTGTAGGTATGCTTGAACTATGTAGCATGGTGTGTTAGGTATTAGAACAACATATCCTTGACAACCTGGGACTGAGCCTGTGAATATGAACCCAGGTTTTTGGCTTGATGTGTAGCAAAGGTCCTAAGTCTGTTCTGTCTGGTGGTACATGTTGGTGGTTTTGTTTTAGTTTGGTTTGGGGGGTGTTGTTTTGGTTTTGGTTTATGTTTGTTAAAATTACCTCTCATGTCTAGATGAATCATGACTACGGAGTAAGTATAGCCTTGGAAATTTAAGAGGTCAGAGTTCTTAATCCAATTGGTTATTAAGCATCTTACAGCACTTTTAACAACAGAAAGCTTGAAATGGTAGCCTGGCCAAACGCAAGTTAAACAATTTGTTTGGTCTGCATCCAGTTCCATATACTGATGTCGTCTTTAGCCAATGTTTTGAAAAGCTCTTTAATGTCATTCATAATCCTAGAAGCTGTATTTCTCAGGCGTATTCTATAATTCACAAAGCTTTTGCAGAAAGGTTTTGGAAAAATGAAGAGTATTATCTAATGCTACTGTATTTCAAAGCTGATGTTTTCTTCTGGAATAAAAAAAAAAAAGTGAGCATTCTTTAGCTAGCCTGCGGCATGCAAAACAGCAGAATTTTATTATTTATGGGCACTTTTGACAAAACAAGATGTTTTTTTCTCTCACAGGAAGTATGTGTCAGTACAAAGCATAATTCAACAGATAAATGCAAAGAGATAGTTATTTGATGGTAAACATCTGGACTAGAAGCAATATTGCATGTAAAGTTTTTTAAGATGAATTTTGTATGTAATGCCTATAGGGTTACTCTAAACTGTCTGGTTTGTACAAAACTGCCTGTGTTTTCTGAAATTCGAGTGTTCTTGAAAATGCAAACCAATTATTTCACTTTTTAAAATCAATAATTATAAATTGCAAATACTGTTTATCAGTTGCCAAAAGTGTTTTCTTCCTAATTGTTTATTGTACACTCATTTCAGACTTCTCCAGTCCCAATAAAATATTTGGGGTATATGCTGACTAGTAGAAAGAACTACCAAAAATATTATTTGAGGAATAATGGTGCTGGAAGTTAGTTTGACCAATGAGATGGGACAGATCCACACTCCTTGATGAAAATGAATCCTATATGATCATCAATATGTATTTTGGGATTGTTCTTCTGGATTCCTCTGTGATTACAAAAGAAATACATCAGTTCTTCTGATAAGTAGAAGGCTTGGCTATTTCTTGCCTTGCAGACCAATATAAATTGACAACATGCAGGACTTTGTGCTTTGTGCACTAGAACACTAGCTTCCAATTGTGCAAGATATTCCCATGGGATTTTTCCAGTATGCTCAGCATTTAGTCTTTTAGAAGACTCTTCCAGCAGATGGCTTCTGCAGTATGCATATTCATTGTGATTTCTATGAACACAAACATTTAATCACTTGTCTCTGAAACAAAGCCAGAGCTTCGTACCACTTTCTATTGAAGATTCTAATTTATGGAGGTTTTTGATAACTTCTTATTTTCCAAATGGTTTTTTGTCCATTGAAGTCCAGGAGCTGACCTTTTATTCAAATAAAATTCCATCTAGATGAAACTCTGCAGAAAATTAGTTGTCAGAAGCAACTGAATAGAATCCAGCTTCCACTGGATTCACTGGCTCAGTAGACTTACATCTAAGTAAACAAATTCATATTGCATAGGTACAGGTTCGCTAGCTCAAAAATAATAAAATAATTAAAAAATGTGTAGCCAGACAATTGTGATTCTCTGCAGAATCTCCAAGTCCAAATCTGAGACTCATAGTACTAAAAATTATTCAATAGTTATTAATATTGATAGTATGAAACCTTAGGAGAAATATGTGATTTTTGCACAGATACAAAAAAAAAAAAGAAACTATTTCTTACATCCTCCTAACACCTTTGTATTTTTTTTCTTTTCTTGATTACAGCATATAATTTAGGGAAAAATTATTCTAAAAACAATTTCTCTTTGTTATACTGATGTGAATGATGCTCTAGAGAAAATTGTATGTTAAGATACGGTGTTGCCTAGCAAAAATGTCAATACTACCTGTGGAAAGTGCAAATAATTGAAAAAAAATATTCTATTTTTTTGACAGGTGTATTCTGGAGAAGAAATATGGAAGAGCTAAAAAGGAGAACCAAGTGTCTGTCTTTTATACAGCTCTGTGTTCTGGTTTAGGCATTTTCTCAGAACTAAGGTTATTTGGCTGATGTTTAATATGGGTTAAAAAATAGGTTGCAATTCCAAATAAATGCCAGATTCAAATCATAACTTCAATAATTGAAAATATAAGGATTGCTTTGCAGATTAATATAGCTCTGACTTCTGTTATGTGCCATAACTGTAGCAAGCACCAAACCACTGTTCTGGCTGTGAAACAAGATACAAAATAAGTACAGTGTCAGTACACTGTGCAGTGCAGATAGTGTAGACAGAAACTTAGAACCCAGCACAATGTAGCTGTGTTAAATGGGGCATTTTGGCACAGATTAGTCTGTGGCTGGCAGCAATTCACGTAATCCTTTGCTCCTCTTCATCATGTGATACAGACAGGCATCAGAGTTAAGTTTTTTGTTGTACTGCATTTGGCAATAATTTGGACTCAACTCAAGGACTTTGAATCATAAAAGCATTTCAATATCCAGCCTAGACTCTGATACATGAACCCTGTATTGACTGTGCTGGTCCAGGATTTACATTTAGCTCATTCAGAGGCTTGCTACTTGAGTCGTGTCATTAGTACTTCTGCACTATTTTAACATCTGCTGAGAATCTGTCTCACTGGAGTAATTAAAATGGAGAGTCCAGTTCAGTAGGTTTTAAATTCAAAGAAAAAATACTTTAGCCTGAGAGCTGTTCAGGAAGTATTGTTGACCTCTACTTATTATTTATTGGCAACAGGGAAGTTCAGGACTGAAAATATTTCAGACTCCAGATAGCCAGACAATCACCTGTTGGTTAAAGACAGATAATACTTACATACATATGGACAACATACTATCCACCTTGGATAGCAGGACTCAGAGGTACTTGTGATGTCTGGTGTTCATATACAAGTAAGTAAAAGTTGTGTGACTTTTTTTTTTCTCCCCTCTATGTTCCAGCCTTAATGTTTTAAATTTAACAGAATTGTCCTTTTAGTATTGTACTGATGTTTGCAATATTGTACCATCTCAGGATGACTTTTGCATGATTTTCCATGCAATTTAGGTTAGATAAATAAAGTCGTACTTAGAAATACTCAAATATAATATTTTGTAATACTAATATTCATATACTAATAATTAAACAGAAGCTATAGTTCTGGTTATTATAAACATGTGCTTTACTGGCAGTATTATTAGAGCCATTAAACTATGTTGGTAAAATAGAATAAATTAAATTAAAGTGTTTGTTCAGTTTTCCTTGTGTGCTCAAACTCCAAATTTAGCATGTTTTAAAGCATTTTAAAATTTCGTTGCTGTTAATATTACTGAAGTTGAAGAAGTATAAATGTCAAATTGCACCCATTTACCCTTGCTAATAAAACTACTGGGGAAAAAAGCCCAGGTACCTTTTTTTTTTTTTAATTTTTAATTCTATGCAGGCTTTTATGTAAAGGAAGGAGAATATATGTAGTGATGCCTTGAAATAGAAGGATGCTGACAATTGAGTCTGTAAGGCTGAAACTGAAGGGTTTAAAGGAGCACCAGGAACAAAGCAAGGCGTGACCAGAGCCCTTTATAAAGCACCTTCCTACTAAGGGAACGAGCATCACAGTGGGTGCTTTGGCACAACTGACGACCCCTTCTCAGAGGAGTAAAAACGTACAAGACCTTATGATCCTGTTAATGAAACGCTGGGTATTTTTGAAGCAAATCCTTTAATGCTCATTGCTACTCAGGTCACTAAAAATAAAAGGTGGAGGAATGGAAGATGGGAAAAGACGGCAAAATGTGCAAGCAGAGGTGCTGGGGGAGCTGTGACTGCTGATGTGCAGTATCCTGCTGCAGCATCTAAACATATAGGGTGTGAGAAATACTGACATTAGCTGCTTGGTTAAACTAAAATAGATTGGGCAGTGATACCGGTCACTGGTATAACTGACAGAATAAGCCTAATAAACAGGGGTAATTTGGGGGATAAACTAACTTAGTTAAAAGGGGTATCAAAAAGGAGAAGCAGAAAAAAAAAGCAGGTTTTTAAACTGAGAAGTATGTACTGCTCTCAAAATGCAAGTAGTTCTAACTGGACAGCGTAGAGCTAACTTTGAAAATCAGAAGTTAACCCTATAAATTCTAAATTATGAAAATACAATTTTAATTCATGTGTTAAAAACAATATGTCTGAATTGTAAATAAGAAGGAAAAAAAAAGAGGAATGGTAACATTTATGTACAAGTATCACTGACTACTATCAAATTAAAATTAAGTTTGTTACAAAGGAGGGATGGAATCAGAGGTTAACAATCAAGAATAGAAGACTAATAAACATTTTCAAAGAGCATTAAGTAACATCAATGCACTTATTAATAGACATTTCAGAAACAAACATACTAAATCTCATTAATATTACCCGAAAGCAGTGGGAGATATTTTAAGTTGGATAACCAAGGTAGGTGTTGATTCAAAGTCTTAATTATTTTTCTCTTCCGATGGTATCACAGAAGGGTAAGTACTCCATTTCAGCTATTTGGCTACCATTAATTATATATAGTTTAACTTTGTGTTAGCTGGTTTTCTTTTTTTTTTTTATTAACTAATATGCATATTTAAAAAGAAAACCTAGAAAGGCTTTTCCAGGTCAGTTGTCACAGCTGAAGTTAAAATCAGAGAAAAAATGTGCAGAAGGAGTATGTTAGAATGAAAAATACATCCAGTTTCAGGTGTTTCTCTATCCAAACAAGAGTAATCTTGTTCACTTGGGTGAAGATAGGCGTTCCTTCTCTTATTAATAATGATTATAATTTGCTAACCAATGTACAAATGCTATTTTTGTATAACATTATATGTAATCTATAAATGGATCAAATTTATTGTGTTTATAGAACATTTTCAGAGCTATAAGAAACAGAGATGAATTGATCAAGTATTTAAAAAACGTTTACTGCTTGAAAGTGTTTTGTTTTGTTTTTGTTTTAAATCTTACTAGAAAGTGTAGTTCTGTAACACTGTTACTTTATAAGGCTGTACCTTCACTTTGTGTTTTCCTGGAGATATTTTAAAACATAGTGATCAACAAATGGTGTGGAAATTCTCAGTTATGGAAATATCCAAATATTACATGTACATGTGGTATCTAATCACTTTGAAACCTGATAGTAACAATTCTTTGTATTAAAAAGGGGCTGATTTGGCAATTTTGGAAACGTGTTATAATATTTCTGAAGTATGTATCTATGAGAATGAGCTACTCACCAAGCGTTCCAAACTGTCTCTAGAGAAACTGCCAGCAAACAACAGCTTAATGCATGCCTGATATATGTGAAGGCATTTATTTCCAAAATTCAGGCAATTTCTTACATTGAAATTTGGCCAAGTGTGATTATGGAATTGCTATTTTCTAATCAACCTATAATTGTTTATGTGGAAACTAATTGTTTGTATATTTACTCAGTATTTAGAAATTGTTATAAACTACCTTATTGATTATGACCTTCCTCATAATAGGTGTTTATGTTAAAAGGTGTGATTTTAATTACACTGTATGCTTAAAACATTGTTGTTTGCAACAGCTGGAGGAATTTTGAGCATAACTTTACAACCTATAGTTGTAAGTTCTATGATCAGTGTTTTTGCTGATTGTGAAAATTGTATTGCCTATAAAAAACAATCACTTACCAGGAGAAGTAGTGGCCATGCATTGGTGATAAAGAAGTGTACACCCAGTAGTGTTCTACTGGCAATGTTCTACTTAGGTTCGTATTGTCCTGGACAGAAGGGCCCCAACACAGCTGTCTGGACTTGTGTTGCCTGGAGCTGATTGGGACTTGTTTTCCTGTGCCCAGAAGCCTTGTGCCTGTGGCCTACCTGGCTGTAGCTTCAGCTTCGAGAGTGCCAGAGCTGGGAAAGGGCTGGCAGCCCTGGGATGTTGGTGCATCAGAACTCTGGGGGTCAGTGGATTACAACCCACATCCTGATATAAGCTGAAGCTGGGGCAGGCACATCAGCACCTGATTCGCAGTGGCTGGTATCAAATGGGAGAGAAGCAGAAAGTGGTGAGAATGTGTAAAAACTAACCTAAGCATAACCAACATGTCCCTTCCCAGGGAAGAGACCTTTCTTCCTTCCCTGCCCCCTCCCTCATCCTGTAAATGTCATATTCATGCTGGTAAAGACCTCAGCCCACTGGTGATTCACCTAGTTGAACACTGAGGTGGTGAGCCTGTATGGCACTCTTCTAGCAGAATTTGAAGCAGCTTGATTAAATGTGGTTTTAGGAAGGTCAACAAAAGCTCTAGATGCAACATTATGGACTTGTCTTGATGTAATTAGTTTTTTTGTTGTTCTTTAAGTATTACTTTAAACTTATAGAAAATACTTGCAGCAGAGACTGGCAGGATGAACATACTGTCTTGGATGCCTGGA
The DNA here is from genome assembly GCA_013400375.1 of Thinocorus orbignyianus. Classification (NCBI taxonomy): domain Eukaryota; kingdom Metazoa; phylum Chordata; class Aves; order Ciconiiformes; family Thinocoridae; genus Thinocorus; species Thinocorus orbignyianus. The sequence continues at coordinate 902,209 of VXBW01008533.1, forward strand.
AGGTGAAAAAGTCTGTTAGGGTGACAGATGATAGCCTAAGTCATTCTTTAGCCTCTGTATACATTAAAAACTTTCCTCAACTCTTGAAATTGATTTTTTTTGCCATTCTGGTTTATGGGGGATTAACTTTAAGTAACTACTTGGATATAAAATTCCCCGATGAGTTAAATATGCACACAGGAGTTCTTATGGCTTACAGAATGCTCTAAACAGGAGTGCCCAGGGCTCTAATGGCATGCAAGGTACACATTATACTCTTAATTGCTATTCTGTGCTGCTGTGGACAGATGCTTCTCTATAGTTTCAAACCGAGGAAAATTTGTCTTGGTAAGAAATGACCAAGTTTATCACTTGGTGTCCTTCCTCAGGTAGCAGTTTCATTTCTTCCCTGGACATACATTCCTTCAAATAAGTACTGTGTGTATACTACTACATTTTAACCATTTAAAGGATGATTGTGACAGCTGCCAGTGGAAACATACACTTCTACTTTTGGCCTAGCGTCAAAATTCAAAATCAAAGAAAACCTTAAAATAATTCACCAGGTCAGTGCAAGAATTGGTTTACTGTTTGAAGAATGCATTGGAATCTTTGAGTCCATGCTATTTGGAGGATCAGGTCTCATAACCACTGTTTTACTAGGTGGATTTGTGTTCAAATTAACAAGAGGTCTCAAGTAAAATTTCAGGATTCATTTAAAGCATGTGCTTAACATGAGTCTTTCCCCAAAACAACCTAGTTACTTTTCTAAACAACCTTGTATGGTGTTTAATGTAGAAAGAAGAAAGAAATTTTTTTTTAATATCTTCATGCTTATTTTCTCTTTTTAAGATGAGACTCAAACTTTTGGGAGGCTTCCTTACTGATTACTCAAGTTTGCAAGAAAATAAAGGATACCACCTTCCTTTGCACTGCTGTTATTCAAAATCAGTCTGTATGTGCTTATGCATTTATCTTAGAAGAAAGCATCTTTTTAATCTCTGAACCGTCATGCCACAGATATAGAATCACACAATGGTAGGGCTTGAAACTGACCTCCAGAGATCACCTAGGCCAACCCCCCTGCTAAATCAGACTCACCTAAAATGAGTTGTACAGGATTGCCTCAAAGTGGGTTTTGAATATCTCCAGAGGAGGACACTCCACAAACTCTTTAGGCAGCCTGTTCTAGTCCTCTGCACCCTCAGTAAAGAAGTTTTTCGTCATAATGAGATGAAATATCCTCTGTTCCAGTTTGTGCCCATTGCCCCTTGTCCTGTCACTGGGCACCACTGAACAGAGTCTAGTCCCATCCTCTTGATGCCCACCCTTTAGATATTTACAAGCACCCATAAGACATGTCCTTTCCTTTCACCAGTGACTTTCTGACTGACAGCTGTTCTGGGCAGCATGGTGTGCTCTGCTCTGCTCTGCTAGACAGCAGGGCATGAATGGAGAGATTTAAATTTCCATCTTTCTTTCTAATTGGCATTGTTATGTAAAAGTTTTCTCCTACTTCTGCCTTCTCCTCCTTACTTTTGCAAAGGGAAAGAAAATGGGTCATTAGGATACATGTGTCAGAGCCCTGAGGGTGCTTGTAGGCCTTCATGCCTGTGAGGAGCCTCACCTGTGACCTCCAGCCCCTGCCTGACCACAGCCCCTCAACTGAGCCCTGGGCTCCCAGCGGCCGCCTCAGCTATGCCTGCAGTGCCAGAGTCTCTGGCTTGGCCAGGCCTAGGATCTGGACCTCATCTTGGAGTGGCTTCCCAGCTTGACTTCATCTCCATGGACCTGCCTGGTGCTCACCACACTGCAACCCAGCCCTGAACTGCAGGGTGTCTTTCCAGCTTGGCCTCAGACCTTCCTCACTGCTGTCTTATGAACCGGGCTGGTGGCTGGAGCTCACCACCATCTCTGGTACCACCCTGTGCACCATCCTCCCTGCTCCTGAGTGAGCTGGCAGACCTCGCCATGCCTTGGCAGCATGGGTGTTTGTGGCATTGACCCACTATACCACCTGCCACTCTGTCGTAGTTTCAGCCAGATTTACCAAAACCAGATTGACAGATGGCCCTTCCTCCCCCCAGAAAGACAGGAGAGGAAGGGATTTAGGAGTTTAGAAAAAAACTAAACTACTTTAATAGAAACAAAACAAAACAAAAAGAAAGTATATAGTATATACAAAACCGTATCAAGCTTCCAGGATGACTATATCACCAGCAGGCAACAGTCCCAGGCTGGACTCGATGATTGACAGGAGCTGGATTCCAGATCTGGAGTCAGGAACGCTCGGATCGGAGTCAAAGGCAGACGAACAGGCAGGGTCCTCCTTGGACGTTGGCCAAGAAGGAAGAAGCAGGGGAAAAAGGGCAAAAAGGACTTGACCCTTTGATCCCTCAGTTTTTATACTGAGCATGATGTGGATGGGATGGAATACCCCTGTTGGTCAGTTTTTGGGTCAGTTGTCCTGTCTGCTCCTCCTTGCAGGTGGGACCTTTCAACGCTTCCGCGGCTGACCCTCCAATGGGCAGAATAACAAAATTACCTGACCTTCGTTGTTCCAGCAACAAGGATAAGCAAGGGCCTGTCTGCATACCACTCCTTGATATAATTGGGTCTTATCACTGTGAGACGAAACAGTTCTCTGAACAGTATGCTGTTAATTTCAGAGTTTAGTTAGCTAGAAGAGGCCCAGCTAAGAAAGTAAAATTGTAAAACAGAAAATTGGTTCATTTTACCCCAAACCAGGACACACTCTAAGTGCACAGGTAAATTGTTAAATGTTATTGTGTATTTAGTCAGAAAATATGGTACAGGTAAGAGTTTGTTTGTGAAGAGATTCGCTTAGTTGCCATTTGAATGTTAGTAGCTATGTTAAGTCAAAAAAATATACTAACCTGCTAACTATAAATTTAGTGAAACTTAAAATTAGTTTCACCCAAAGGCTTGTGATTGTAGGACAAATATTCTAACTGAGGCCCTGGTACGGAGGGACTATTTTTAAAGAGATTGGTTACTGTGAGGATAGCGTTCCTCCCAGTGGCAGAGGAAGCCAATTATATCGCTTCAGGAATTGGTGTCAGCCAAGGAATATGTTATCTGTTTCCAGATCAGCCAAACATGTTATGCCGCTAGGTCAGGAGTCGCCAACTTCATTCCCCCGCCAGTACTGGCCACCTTAATTAGAGAAATCTTCCTGAAACTTTTGGCGTCCTGAAATCTGCTCTAGGGTAATATGAATTTGCAGCATCCTAAATGAAATAAGTTCCAGGGTTCTGGTTTCCTAGGTGAAAAATAAATTTTCAAAGCAGTGAATCACAACTAATGAACAACTGTGCAACAGTTATTGACGATCCCTTCAGAATATGCTACACAGCAGCAAGATACTTTCTTCTTCTAATAAGGCCTAAAGTGACATAAGGTTCTATCTGAAGGACCTTCTTGCTTTATTAATCTCATTATGACCACTTGAATGGCTACATCCTGTGTAATGATTAAAACATTTGACTTCCAAGTGTGATATTATAATGAGGATGGAGTTCATAGAATAAGGCATTGTATGGTTCTACAAAGGCCACCAAACCAGACTCAGTATAATTTCACCACTGTTTCCATGAAAGAACAAACTCAAAAATTTTACATATGTATGTATATACACAGGTTTCAAATCCAACTAAGAATCTTCTCATGAAAGATATATTTTTGCATTATTTAAATCTTAAAAAATAAAGATGTATCGAGCATCGATTTCAAAAGAAAGTGTGGTTTACTTAGACTTATGTGAATTGCCAAGCTAAAATTGGCCACTTGTAGTATGCACTCCTCTTCCCACTGTGTGTATATTTTTGAGATGGATTGGGGTTGAGTGTTCTAACCAAATTCCAGTTTGACAAGTTACATATTTTCTCTTGTTCTCTGCACTTCTCTTGTACTTGAAAATTAATAAACTGTTCTTCATTTTCTTGAATGTACCATTGCTCAGAGGGAGGATATAATTAAATACATATTCAGAAACATGTTTTCATAAAAGAAATCTTCATCTTTTATTAAAATAATAAAATCCTGTATGAAATTTGAAATTCATCTTGTTTGTAAGTAATAAAGCCAAACAAAAGAAAATTAGGATATAAAATCTAATTCTGCCACTTTTTCTCCTGCAGCGATCTTGAGGGAGAGAAACTTTGCTGCTCTTCAGCATGACCATCTAGAATAAAAATGCATCATGCATATTGGTCAAGCAGTCCTGAGGTACGAAATGAGTTAGTAGCAAGAACTAGAAAAATCATTTTACTTCAGGTCTTCTTTGCCTATTTTTCAACTGGGTGGAATGACTTGCGTTATTTTCCATAGAATTAGTTAATCCATGATTTTCCTGGCTCAAGAGAAATTTCTGTGTGTACAATTGCTGCCTTAGAAGCCTTCAGCCTTGGCTTCACTCAGCATGATTTTCTGCCAACAGTTCATCTGTTCCCGCACCCAAAATCCAGTGACTTCAATTAAATAAATATTCAGTTTCTTTTATACAAGGGGTTTGTGTTTTTTTTTTGTTTTGGTTTTTTTTTTGGGGGGGTTTTTTTTTGTTGTTGTTTGTTTGTTTGTTTTGTCTAATTACCCGTCTAATGGATACATTCAGTTCCTGGAGTATAGCAGAATACTATATATAGTTAGGGGAAAAAGATTGATATTTGAATGAAACTAGATTAAAAATGGGTCAGGGGAACTGTGGAATATTTGTTTTGGGTAAAATTAATCTACGAGGAACTTTGTGTGTAGGGCTAGAAACCTGCTGTCCTTTCAGATAGACTTCTTTCCAGATTACCTTTTCACTGCTGTTTTGACTTTGAATAAGTCAGATCTTGCTCAAACTTGAGCAATGCTTACCTTTGCCTTGCTATTTGCAGTAATTCTGCTGTTCAGAAATATTAAGGAGGGTGGCAAAGAAATATTTTCAAGCCCTGGATAGATAAATGGAATCTAATTATCAATAAGGTAGAGAAACCACCATCCATCATCTTGGGTTTAGTTTTGTGAGAGACAGTGTGCAAGAATGTTAGAAAAAACCACCAGGACATCATTCTCTGCACTCCTGAGCGTTTCATATTGCAAGTATTAGAAAAGAATATAAAGGACATTCCCCCTGCCCATTATTACTAGGGTAAAAACACAGAGACAAAAGGACGGATTGTGATCAGCTGTTACAAGAAAGTTAGAAAAAATGCTGCGATATACTGAGATATTTTTTCTAAGGGTCATTTTTACTATTAATTATTTGTTTTAAAAGATCACTTTCTTATTATGCTATTTGAGAGCAATTTATGCGCTGAACTAAAAATAATTTCCTTTATTTATTGCATGGAAAGGATTGTGAAATTTTGGAAGCTGTATGATTTCGTAATTACATCATTATTGTCAGAGTAATTGGATTTTCCCCCTTGGTCTACAATTGGGTAGAATTTATTCTCATTAGTCTTAATAAAAGAGAGCCCATGGTTGTACCAGGAGGGATCATATTCTTCTTAATGTTCTTTGGAAACATAACTGCTTCAGGTCATTGCAGTACATGTGTGTGATGCATAAATACTTTATCACTGTAAATTGGGCTAAGGCTAGCTGGTTTGGTTTGTGATGCTGACTCAAATGTTAACAGTGGGCCTGTTTTCTATATTTCTGTGTAGTTTTCACGCTCCCTTTTAATTTCACCCTTACTGTTAAAGTCCTGCTTTATCCTGTGGTACAGAAATTCATACATGGTATATAAGGCAATCTTAGTATTGTCAAGAAGACAAGGAAGCTGTTGTTCAGGTTCTAGGGGAAAGTTTACAGAACAAAATCATGGATGGAATAAGGGGATCTAAACTTCATTTTCCTATTCTCATTTCTTAGTAGGCTGTTCATCCTGAAATTGTAACTGCACTGATGCGCAATGAGGATGATACCTCCTTGATACCTCCTCTTAGATCTAGTGGAATTTGAAAAATGGAGGAACTCCAGGCTCAAAATTATTAGTTATTACAGTAGACTAATTTTTTTCTCAGGTGTTCAAAAGATGACAACCATTTGAAATATGTCCTAGAAGTTGATGATACATCTAGTCATCAACGAAAATCTGATAAATCTGAGCAATCCAAGGTGTGTTGATCTGGTTGTATGGAAATGGATATGTATTAAGATCATGAGGATAATATTTGCTTACTGTATTGTGACTTGGTATCTTTTATCTGAAATCAGACATGTTGGAGAAAAGAGAATTGTCATTTATAATTTCAGGAAAGAAAATAGGCAAAATGGGGAAATGAAATGGTTCCATGCATTGGTTGTGAATGCTGAATGAGATGTTCCATAGCTCTGTTTTTATTCTATCCATATAGTAAGACCGCTCTTCAAACTTCTTTCAGGTGTTTCATTGCCAGTTGTTGGTTCTGATTTGTGCCAAAACTGCTACAAGCCATCAGCTGCTATAATCTCTTTTCTAGAAGACACTACTTCAATTAATTGTTTGGTTTTTTTTCAAATAATGTAGGCTGTTTCTGTATCATTAGAGCTCTATTTTTATTTTGTTGCCGTGTTTGCTATTTAACGATCGTTTAGTCCCTACGAAAATACTGAATTTATTAGAAGGATAAACATGCTTGGAAGCAGACAGTGTTCTTTGGAAGTGTTAAAAGAGTATAACATATATATGCAGTGTAGTTTTTTGTGCCTGTAATAGAAATGTTGGTAAGGTGCCGTGATAAGACACTGCCAGATGCCAGAGGCACACAGCATGATTTGCTATTTAGCTAATCCTACTAGAAAGGTAGTTGTGGGCTTGTGGCAAGTGTCCCATTGACAGTTCTGTAACTCCTTGAAGGCTGGAAACCACAACTTCAGCACCTTAATTTGTTTGAACTACAAAATGCGCACTTAAAAATATTCTCCAAAAGGCACTTTTTTTTTTCCCCCCNCTGACTTGTATTTGTCAATGTCACTGCTCTAAAGACAATTTAGGAGTCTGAAAAGACAGACATAGCGACACTAATGCTGTGAAAGGGAGTGAAGTCCACGTGTTTCATTTGTACTGATGTTCACATGGAGTATTTGCCAAACTGTAATCCATTATATGCCTTTAAAAATGGGCCTCAAAAGGCTTCTTCAAATAAAGAGAAAAAAACCCTAACCAAACCAAATAAACCCCACCAGATCCTTTCTGACTACACTGCAAACACCAATGCATAGGAGACACTTCCACTTTACTTGTGGAAAGCTGTATAGATTTTAAGACTTTCATTGTACAGGAAATCCATATTCAGCATTCCGGGTATATTTCTGCTGGTTGAGGGCTGAGTTTCCTCAAGTGTTCTCTGCAGTAGGAGGAGCACATGAGAGGAACGGCTTGTTTTCTGTTACATGTCTAAGGATTGAGTTTGCTGTAGTACTCTGCTACTTATAAGATGATGGAAATAGACATAATTTTAGCAAGAAAACAGAATATGATGGCTCAGCCTGTTGGATTGTTCTTTTTTGGAGATGCGCTTTCTTTAGAGAGAGAGATAAGGCTTACACTGGTAATGTCACAACAGCATGCTGTTCTTTTTAAGGCAGGAATATGGTAATGACCATCAAGAGAAAATTAATGTGTAGTCCGGGAGAACAAGAGGATGTTGTTGGTATTTTTATAGTAATTTGAAAAGCCTTCTTATCAGAAAATTAATAGCTTTAGTATTTTTATCTGACATACAATGTTTTACTAAAAGTTTAGTGTTTCGAAACATATGGGTTATCATTATTTGCAAATGGTTCACTTACACTTGGGAGGTTTTGCTTTGTGCATGCTCACATATACAATATTTTGATATTGTTAAGACAGCAAACATTCTACTTAAATGTGCAATTTGAGTTTTAAAATTGCTGGGAGGAAAATGTGGGTTTTTAAATATCCATCTCTCTACATGTATTTTTCTGTCTATGTACACAGGATGACTGTCAACACACTAGATTGCAACTGCCTAATAACGAGGCATTCCTATTAAAGAATAAACTTGGGTCCTAAATAAATGTTTTAATGAAGTGTATCAGCCAGAGATTAGCAAAGGATAGAAAAAGGTTGCTCTTATATATTTTTTTTTCCTTCTTATGTGTAGGCATTAGAATGCAGTCTTGAGTCACAAAATTATAGGACTATGGGAGATCAAGATCTCCACTAATTTCTGCCATGGGCCCAACATTAAATCAGCTGTACTGTGTCTTTCTAAAAAACATTTATCTATTCTTTCCATAAATGTTTGCAATTGTGGAGAGTCAAAAATCTCACCTGTCAGGCTGGGATCTCATATTATATTTTTTTTAGGATGGCTGTTTTACTTTGTCCAAAGGGTTGCCCACTTGTAACACAACACTGCTTACCTTCTATCTTATTAGTCTCTCTATATATCTGAGTTTATTTACTTCGTGCTATTTCAAACTTGGCTGTCAAGACAGAATTCTTAATTTCTGAGGTATTAATCAATAGAAAGATTAAGTTTTTTGCTAGATTTGATGCATTTTTCCAGTCCCCCTCTAATTCAAGAAGTTATACATTAAGGAGTTATAAAGTCAGAAATATCCAACAATGCTGACTCTTACATTTAAGACATTTAGGATCCATGTAGAGTTTGTCTTCCACTCCCAAATTGGTTCTTCCACTAACCTCACTGAAAGCTGTGAGTGCTCAGCTCTTCTACAGATCATTCTGAAAATGGACAATTAATGCCTAACTTGGAAGAACTGATCCCTTCCTTGTGATTTGGCAGGTAGTATTGGTGCCTGAGCTACACATCTGACTTGTACTCTGCTATCTAAATTGAAAGAATACAGCAAGGAGGTAATTATGGTCTGCATGTATTGTCTTGGAGGTGGAAGCCCATTCTGCCTTCCTTTCTGTTATGGTCCCTTTGGGTACGGGCAAGGTGCAGTCATTTCTTGAACTTGTGTAGGACAATGTCAACATACTCATGTTCAGGGCACAGTGGTTTTCTGAGACTGTACATGCTGATTTTGCAGTATGATCTGAAACTGTGTGCCACAGTAGAAAAGTACATTGTGCTGTGTCCCTCAGATTAAACTCCCGGGTAAACAGGGTGGAATATTGAACTCTTTACCCAATTTTCTATGGAACTTTTCTGACAGAAGAAAGCTGAAATGATGAGCTCTGTTCACACTCTGGAATGGACTACATGTGATGTGAGCACAGGTACTCTTGCTTGTTTCCTTAGCCTGTGTCCCCTAACATAGTAAGTCTGCATCTTGTGGTCATTTATTTCTTATGTTATAATCTCCTTCCCTGCACCTCCTTTCTTCCTTCATTCATCTCAAAATCCTCTAGGTATGTGCTCTGTTTAGTGTAGGTCAGTGGTTCTCCCCACCAACTCAACAGAGCTCTTATAGGCCTGTTTCTCTGTCACTGGGGTTGACTAGAGGTCATTTTTTTTCTCTATTGCAGCTCTTCCTGGACCTCTTCTTGCACCCCACGTGTTATAGAACAATCTGTGTCCCTTCTAGTTCCTTCTGCTATTGTCCTGATGTTGTTATGTCCAACATGCAATGTGAATTAGATTGTGTGTCACCTGAAAGAGTTACAGCATGACAGAAGTTTCGTTCTCATGTGGTAATTGTTTCTTGGCATCTGCATAATTAGCTCTCACTAAATTTAGATAGTGACACTGATTTCATGAAAATATATGTCAGCTAGGCCTGACTTCTGCTTTACTTGAAACTACCACTGAGTTCCTTGGGATTAAGGAAGAGATGATCTAACTGTTAATGTAATTTGTAGTCCCTTTGGGGCAATGAACAGGCATTTTTAGTTAACTGCACCTGTTTTCACTTCTGTATCCTTGTGATTATTCTGAAGGACAGGAGATTAAGATGTGGTAAAAAGCCATCAGAATTTTAGTGCCTGATTGGGTCTTTCTGTACTTTTCATTCTCTACTTCTTATCTTCTCATGTAAATAGCCACTAAGAGCTCTATTAAAAAGTTCTTTGATCAGGGTCAAAGAATTATCACAGCCAGCAAACTGAAAGTTGAATTGGCAACCAGATGCTTGGAAGAAATGAGCACCATTTGGCTGTTAACTACCTTTAACCAAGATTTAATTACAATATTCATTACTTCAGAGATTAGGAAAATTCAATATGACAATCTTAAGGGACCAATAGTAGTAAGATAATGAATGAAAAATTTTAACAAATCAGCCAAGTGAGACAGTATATCTATGTAAGTAAAATAAACTATCATAATTAAAACAGTAGTTTAATTTCAGATGTAGAATTGTTTTGTGTAGCCTTCAGAGAAATATGATAAAAAGAGAAACCATTGGAACAGTACTGAAATATGTCTGCCTGTGCTCCTACTGGATACTGAAGATGGTTATTCTGTTAGTCGTAAGTATTTTCTGCTAATGTGGGGCAACCGTACATACTTCTTGCTGTGATCAGTATAACTTTTTAGTCCTTATTGGCACTGTTCCATTGCTGCCACACCAATGTTAAATCCCAACCCATCTGATAAGTGACAGAAGAACCCAAAGGTCAAGGGGATGCTTTTGCAAAACATACCTGATGTCTGGTCATAATATCCTTCCTTGCAAATTGTACATAGTTATAATTTGATTTTGTTTTAAAGCAAGTAATTTACATGTTAGCCATTTGGATGCCACAGCAGAAGAATATTTTTGATTTTAATTTAAATTACAATTTCTGCAAATTTTTAAAAAATCTTTGTTTCATGATAGCAAATACATTTTAATAAACTACGTATCAGCTCCAGGCACCTCATATAAACTGTAAAACTGACACAGGGGTTCAACTGTCAAATAGTTCTTTTCCAGATATCAGCAATTTCTGAAACTGCATTTATCCTGAAATTAATATTCCTTTTTGCACTATGTTGTAAGATACTGACATTAATACATTACTATATATCAAAGCTAAGTATTATGTAATTATATAAATATACCACAACAACATGGAAGAGAACAAAGGATATTACTTCTTCAGACGATATTTTCAGTATCATATTCACAGCTTGCTACTCCATCTACTTTTTCTATTATACAGATTTACTATTTTATTCCTATATCACAATAGCAGTAAGTGCATTTTGAAGGCTGAAAGATGTATTTTAAAACACATTTTCTTCCTATCTTCCTAAAAACTATTTTTTATGCCATTTTTGAGTTGACAGCATTTCAAGTAACATTGCTTTATCAGTCAGTTTATGTAATCTATTGAAAGTGTAATTTACTATTCATGCTACACAAGACATTTGCTTTTCTGTATGTCATATACATATGCGTGTAAGAATAATGTCATCCTATGACTACTATTATATATTTCTTTCTTTGTTAAGTGTTTTCCCTAAGGAGCAAGACTACTTAGTTTTATTTCATCGGATTTTAAAATCTGTTTGATGAATTAGGTCCACTGAGGCGCACCTCTGCTGTGACATGAGTTGTGCAGAAAGTATTTGGGATGCAAAGAAACGTACTCAGATAATCCTATTTTCAAAGCCTGCTCCTACAAATGCACTAGATTTAGCCTAAAAAAAGTGAAGAAACACAGAAACTAAATATCATTCCCAGTATGTTTTACAAGCCCATACTTTTATGCTGCTCTATAAATCTGCTTTGGTCAAAGAGTGAAGGGATGTGGGCAGAATATGAAGAGGTGGTAAACTCTTAAAAGAACTCTTTAATGGTGGTAAATTTTAATGAACAGTCAGTCATTAAATTGTTGTGCTTTGAAGAAAATATATGCAGTCAAAATTCCTGAAGTGATCTGCTCTGGGCTCTATAACAGTCAGTAGCATTTCACCTATGAAAAACTATTGTCTTTTTTTTCCCCTCACAGCCACATATCAATCTAGATTATAAATAACACAAAACCAAAACTTGGACCCAAATACAGATTTAACAATCTCTCTGACCAGGAATTTTCTGTAAAAGGTAGATCTTTGATTAGACTTGAAAATCAACTGAAGATTTTCTGGGGCTCTCTGTATAGAGCATAAATTATATGAACATTTTTCCAAATATGTTGCATTAAACTTGTACATTAACCTGTAAACTTGCATTAAAATTTAGTGGTTTATTTGCTTTGATTCACATTATTTTGCTTTGATAATTTAATCTATTAAAAACACCTCACCGCTCATACTGAGGAAAGTAGCAGTTTTATAAATAAATTCCATCAAGATGATTAACAGAAGAAATCAGGTTGTATACTACTCAGAAATTAGACTAATAATATTTTTTTATCTAACGTATGTTAGATGGGAGGAAGGTGGAATACAGGATGACTACTTAAGACTGACTTACCGTTAGCAATATGATTCCAGTGTAACATGTCTTTACTTCCTTGTCATCCACGTGCAAAAAATTAGAACCTTATTGTTACTTATTGTAAGTGCTGTCAGCAGTTCCAGGAGAAAGCAGAAAATTGCTCTGGCATGTTCAAAGAGAGATAGGTATCTAGTCAAGAAAACAGGAAACTGAAACACGGCTTGAGGGTGTTCCTTACAGTCATGAAACAGAGATGACAAGGCTTATTCACAAGTTCACTAACTTGGTATTTTAAAAGAAAATGCATTGTAAGGAAAATAAATATGAAACCACTTAGATTACGAAGGTAAATTTCTTCTTCTTCAGTGGGATATTGAAGGCAATCTTGGGAGAATATTGAAACAGATTTTCAGAAACGGAGATGCAGTTCTCATTCTGGAGAAAAGAAATGTCTTTTTTCCATATGATAAAAAACAAAACAAAACAAAACAAACAAACAAACAAAAAAAAAAAAACCAAACAAAAAAAAACCACCAAAAAACTGAAACCAAGCAAACAAAAAAAACAATAACAAACTACTTTTAATTTTTTTTTCCTGCTTGGAAGTTTTAAGCAAGGTGGAAAAACATTAAATAGGACAAGAATGGGCCAGGAGAGTATTTTTGCCCAGTCCTTTGACTTTCAAAGTTTAAAGAGAATCATGTTATGTCAGTTTGTATACAAGGGCACAGAGTCAGCTTTCGTTTGTGCTCAGTGGGGCCTTTATATGCACACACAGATCTATCGGTGTTGACATCCATGGATGCATTATCCAACCATGCCAGTGGTATCACCATAACAACGAAAGACATGAAAAGTCCATGTATTGCAATTTCTGTCTGGTAGTGGCGTACAGTGATATTCTCCTAGGCCCCAGCTGTAGACCTACATGTCCTTCAATTACACTTTATCTGACTACTGCTGTGCTTGTTTAAATTCTGAAGTCCAGGACAAAGAAATTACCTCACTGAAAATACAACTTTAAGGTATAGTTGTCATAAAAGTCTCATCCAAGTTTAAAAAGTTGAACTGAAACCTTACAGTGACAAAGACTGTCTTACAATTCATACTTACTTACACAAGGTTTTCTTTTCCAACTTGCTAAGCAGAATTTCTTTGGACAGTACAAGTGAATCTTCTTACTCCTTTGGTAGAAAGAAGGAGTCCAATCATCCTGTAAGCCAGAATCTACAGTAGCAGTAATGTAGCCTTTGCTCTATATAAAGAGCAAAGTATTCTATAAACTATCAACTGTAACATAATCAAACTATAAATTATAAAATAGTATGACAAAAAAACTTAATTAGAATCATGGAATCATAGAATGATTAGAGTTGGAAGGGACCTTAAAGATCATTGAGTTCCAAACCCCCTGTCATGGGTAGGAACAACTCCCACTAGACCACGTTGCTCAAAGCCCCATCCAGCCTGGCTTTAAACACTTCTGCATGATGGTGCATCGACAACTTATCTGGGCAACCTGTTCCAGTGCTTCATCACCCTCACAGTAAAGAATTTCTTCCTAATATCTAATCTAGGTCTCCCCACTTCCAATTTAAAAGCATTACCCCTTGTCCTGTCACTACACTTCCTGACAAAGAGTCCCTCTCCAGCTCTCCCGTAGGCTCCCTTCAGGTACTGGAAGGCTGCTAGAAGGTCTCCCTGGAGCCTTCTCTTCTCCAGGCTGAACAGCCCCAGCTCCCTCAGCCTGTCCTCATAGGAGAGGTGCTCCATCCTTCTAATCATCTTGGTGGCCCTCCACTGGGCCTGTTTCAACAGTTCTATGTCCTTTCTATGTTGAGGACTCCAGAGCTGGACACAGTGCTGCAGGTGGGGTCTCACAAGCACAGAGTAGAGGGGGAGAATCACCTCCTGCGACCTGCTGGTCACACTTCTTTTGATGCAGCCCAGGATAGGGTTGTTTTTCTGGGCTGCCAGTGTGCACTGCCGGCTCGTGTTGAGCTTCTCATCCATGAGCACTCCGAAGTCTTTCTCCTCAGGGCTGCTCTCCAGCCATTCTCTGCCCAGCGTGCATTTGTGCCTGGGATTGCCGTGTCCCAGGTGTAGGACTCTGTACTTGGCTTAGTTGAACTTTGTGTGATTAATAGATTAATTGATAAACTAGAATAAATCTCATCATTGATATGATAAAATGATAATGAGAACAACTGGTACATAGTCCAAAATTAGTTAAAGTAGAAATATTTTCAGTATACATTAGTGGAACTCCTTGTGTATTGTGTTTTCTTCCACACAAAATAATGAATTCTCTTCCCTTTCACCAAGAGTATAAATTCTGTGTAGTACCAACAGTTAAGTTTCTTTCAACCTTAGGTGATGCACATCCCAGAGATTATTACCATCTTAGTTGTAAATGATTTTCAAAAGTATGATAGTATTTTCATGCCTTAGTGGAGTAACTTCTGTTGAGCATCCTCAGTTGTGTGGTTTTGAAAATTTCATAAAGTAACCAACTGGAATTACTTCAGTTTGAGACAGAATTCTGGTCTACCATTAGTTTAGATATGTAATCATTTTCAATGTTGTTGTATACTGTTTTAGTAGGAAATTGCACACTTTTTTTTTTTTTTTTAATTCAAATATGTGGTCATAAGTTTAAATTAATAGTGTCTCCTAGAACTCTGAAAAATTTGACCTGATATCAGATAAAACATTTTTTGTTGAAGAAATTTAGGACTTTATCTCAAAGTATTTTGAGTGGTTCACACAGACTACATGACATCTAGATGTTTCTAATTTCAGTTACGTGTGTAGATAGATGCTGGAGTTATATTCTTATCACTATTATGCTTTTCAGTTATAGATTGTAGTTGACAATACTAATGATAGACTTTTCATTCCATCCAGATGTCGGGGTATGAGATATAGCCTGTGTATTCCCTGACTGCAGTATCAGCATATCAGAGTAGTACTGCAAAACCATGTCCACTGGGAAGGGAGGATGACTGTGATGATTGACTCAGGGGAAAAAAAATGATGCACATTGCTATCATGTGAGGTATTTTTTTTGTGAAGTGCAAGAAGTATGTATTTCATTATGCTAGACTTTTACTGAGATACTTTGTACAGTCTAAATATCTGCATACATGAAGACTCATTCCGGTAGAATTAACTGTGGAAGAGGGGGTTGTGCTTCAAGTGCTTTCAAGGAAAGAGAGACATATTTCTGTGGGAAAAGATGAAAGCCTGTCTTATTTAGGCTGGGATAAATGTCTGCATGCTAATATGATTGCATTCTATAAATAGATTGATAGTAAGGGGCAGGAAGGAGGGAAGAGAGGTTTGAGTGTGTGTGTGTGCATCTTTAGGCAAAAGTCTAGTTTGCAGTATAAGGATGAAGTAATTTGTGTTCAAATGTTCATACCTAGGTTGGAAATTGTTAGTAGATACATACTTTTTATATAGTAATATACTCCTCTGAGAGGTGGAGGAGGGATTGTGTTACAAAACTGTTAGTGGTAGTAAGTGCTCATGGTCTTTGATATAGATTTACTAAGTATGAACTGTTCTGGGAGGGCTGGATTTTTTTTTAATTTTTTTTTTTTTTTTTCTCCCACTGTTGCCTGCAAGAAGTAAGGTTGCTCCTTCCATTTGTGTATAATGGCTTTCTGGTTCTGTTGATCAGTGCTAAGGGAGAGTGCTTTTTAGTTTGCTTGCCTTGAGCCATTAGATTATTTTTTTTATTGTGTTTTGGTAATGTAAAATATAAATTATTGACCAGCTGTTGATTTTCTGCCCTGTCTAAGCCTTTTGAATAATCCCTTATATTAAGAAATTCTAAAGTGTTGTTTGTTTCTTTTTTCTCTCTCTTTTTTTTTTCTTTTTTTTTTTTTTTTTTTTTTGTTAAATCTATAGTTCATAAATTGTTGTCATTCACTTTCTGGAAGTATTTTCGCGTTCTTCTGATCTGCGCAAATGATAAAAGTCTTTACTTTGAGAATTTTTGTGGAGGCTACATTCTTGAGAGCATTTCAGAAATCTCTTGACTGCTGTATAAAAGCTCTCCTCCAATATCGCAGGTTCTTCATCTGACAATGAAGCTGTTTCATAGGGGGAATTATAATGGTTTGAGAGTTTCACAGATTAGCTGAATTCTATTCACTCTAGCGCTATTGGAGAATATAAATTACATCGTTTGAAGTGACTGTTTCCATTTTCTTGCTTTCAGGGTCAATGAGTATTTTGGGCCCACTTGATACCACTTACTTCTTTCTGAGTGGTTCACTTGCCATTGAGATAGAAGGTTTGAAAAGCTGCACAAAAATAAGCACTATTCAAAGAAAAATTCTATATTAAATTTGGAAGAGACTTTCCCATTCAGTGAAATGATACATTTAAGTACAGGATTGGAAACTGGGAATTTTAAAACTCTTAATTCTCTACATGTCATACTTGAAATTACCATTTTACACTGAATTCTTTACACATAGACATGTGCCTTCATAAATCCCTAGATAAACCCATGGGAATGTCAGTTATCTTTTCTGGATATGTAAAGTTTAGTTTTAATGTTTAATGATGTGCTGAATAAACTTTATAATAAATAGAGACCAAAGTATTAATTATGACATTGTTCTCCTTCCAATATACCGTTGTACTTTTAGGTACGATATGATGTTATAATATGTCTTTTATGAGTATGTATGTGATTACATGTGTACTGTCACTGATCATATTTCTGTGTTTTTCTGACATTGTACATCACTTTGTTCTCTTGTGGGATCATATAACTGAGAGCATTCCTGTAAAATGAGACTATAAAATGAGGGAGTTTTTTGTTGTTGTTCTTGTTTTTTATAAATCTCTGAATCAATCTTTATTCAGCAAATTTTAAGTTCATTCCTGCAAGTTTCCAAACAGGACAGACCACTCATCTTTATAATAAAGGCTGAAGTGATGTAACTTAGTAACATTAGCTACTGGGGTCTTTATAGGATGGCTTGCCAAATAATAGTGCAATTTTCAGGTAGTAGCAACCGCTTTTGTGTGATGCCTCTGTAAGCAGAATAAGTCTACTACTGCATGGGTGATGATACATATCCATGCATGTCAGTTAGATAAAATGCGTGTATTAAAATCTAACTTGAATTCTAAAACTGAACTAAAATCTAGTTCAGTCCCTGGACTGGACTAGATACAACCAGAAGCATAGCCACTTAAAAAAGGATTTAAAAGAGAAGGTCTCACCGAGAGATTATATGAATTTTCATCAGGGCATTCTGAGATAGCTCTGCTGAGAACAGCTTTGCATTTCCATAAATGCACAAGATTTAGATACTACAGTTCTACAAGGACACTCGTATGCAATATATGGAATGGGCATCCAACTATGGTCTCATTGTAGAGCACTAATGACTAATGTCAATGCATTCCTCAGATACTGTAACTTCCTTCTTGGGAAGGAAGTAAGTTACAACTTTACAGGAGCTTTTTTAAACATACAAATTATTATGAACTTTTGTAGGATACAGATATAAAATACACTAGTTCTTTATCAATATTCATGTCACCATCTTAAATTTAAGCTACTTTGAAATTTCACTATATTAACCAGTAAAAAGGCACTTGTTTCTGGAATAGTTTCGTGTTTGAATGATTTGTAACAGCATATGCATAAACAAGTATGTACACGAGAACACTTCTGGGATCAGAAGCATTTTATCTGGTTTTGCTCTACAGATTATTTTTGAAAGTGTTTTTGGATTTACCACCAAGTTTTTTTCTTTTTTTTTTTTTTTCTTATTATTTTGTTATTTATTCTATTTTATTATGTTATTCTCTGAACTAGTTACACTAAAAATTGCTTTTGTTGTTTTTAGTTTTTTTAAATGTTAAAATAATGAATAACTTCACTAAATCTTGTGGAAAAAATGCCCCATTGAGCTACAATGTGGGGATTTGGCTGGTCCTGGTGAAATATTGGTCCAGTGCTGTACTAAGCTGATATATTGTAAATCTCCCCTCTCCCTACTGAAGACCAAAAGCAAAACTGAAAAACGGGGCAAGCAGAAGAGCATAGAAATCAGGACTAGCAATGGTTTAGCAAATTTTTAATCTGAAACTCATCAAGAATATGAATGGTCCTATGGGTCATTCCATTGCTTTGAGTTGTCTGTGTCAGGATAGTTCACTGACTCTTCTCTGCAAAAAGACACATATGGACTAGGAAACATAAGTTGGTTTTGGTAGCCCAAAGGTGACTGTAGTAGAAGGAGAGAAAGGAGAATATCAGATTCTTAAGTATGTTTTTAATTACTTCATGGACTCCTAAAATGTATATAGATATTTATTTGGAGAATAGCCAAAATACAGAGAATTTTCATTGAAAAAGAAAAAAAAATATTAAAAAGTGGGAAGCACTGTGTTAAGAATAATTTCCATCATGGTCCTAAACCTTAAAATATGTAGTATATGCTTATTACAGATCAAAAGAACTTCAATATGCAGGATTAATTCCAGACGACTGTAAATAAAGATATGAGTATTAAGATGTCATGCAACTAAATGTTAATATAAGGATACCTGAGCTTTAAGAATGTTTAATGTTTTACTTTGGTTATATCTGTGGCTTTTTCAGGAAGAAATTCTAATAATTGACTGAAGTCTCATTTCATATTCCTAGATCAGCTGAGTAACTGATTTTCAGCCATCTCCAAGGTGAGTTTTGTGCAAGTTTTAACCTGAATGCATTTTTGATATATTTTCAAATTGACTTTCATTTCCTGCATGCCTAAAATAATTTCATGTCTTGTTAGATTAGTGCCATACATCATATTTACCTTAATAAGTTAAGAAAATGTCTTCAGAAATGTCTCCCTTAGAGCTAGAACTGGAATTGGGTCTTAAAGATTAATCAGTTAGTGGGTAACTTGCATTACATAAGGTGGAAATACAGGCTGGAAATAATGATGTTTAAAACAGCATAGTTATCCCTTGATGTGATGTATTTTCATATGTTAATAATCTTTGGTTTTAAACCTGGATAATTGCCACTGGGACTATTATATAAAGTCTGTTTTTTTTGTTTCCTTGGAAAATATTATTGAATTTAAGCCCAATTAAGAGACTCTCAATCCGTCACCTTCTATTATTTCCTGCTCTGCCTTGCAATTGTGTTAAATAACATGCATGCCTGTAATGGGTAGCAAAGGTTAAGAACCATAATACTCTTCCTGTAAGCCAGAGTTTAAGCATAGCCTAACTCCCTGTTGAAATAAAGAGCTAGTAAAAGCAGCAGAAATTTGCTGTTTAAACTTATACCAACATGAGGATCATAAATTTGGAACGTTTTGTGGAACCCTTACCAGTTCAGATCTGTAGCAAACTACAGAAAGGAGTTCCATGTGATTATTAGGTACAGGATGTGATAGCCGCCCCACTACTTTCCTTAATGGTTAGGTGTTCACTTGAATTTAGCCTGTGGGACCCATAGTGTCTGGTCAGAAGGAATTAAAATAAGTAAACATTTTCAGGACCTCTTGTACTGTTGTTCCCATAATCAGAATTTTACAAGTGTAATCTGGCACAAGGAATGCAGTGTCCAACATGTTTAGATGCAAGTACTGTTGAAATGCCTACATGTATTTAGATGTGAGATGTCTGTCACTATATATTCACAACCAAGGAGAAATTTCCACTGACATAAATGTGAGTATTTAGAGAAATAAGTTCACAATGAAACATTGTGTCCTTGCAAGGAAACTTCTGATTTTGTTGGGATTAGAGATTAAATTGGTACCTTAGATACTAACTGGAGAAATTATCCTTATCTGGGATGTTAATGAGATGTTTAATTCCACCCTTATGAGAATCTGCATATGTTGGTAGCTTGCATGATTGAACTGTTAAACTAGTTTGTGCTAATAATCTTGCCTAAAGTGGTTTTGACTGACACTGTCCTTGCATCTGGAGACTTGATGGGTTTTGTTTTATTGTGTTCGTATTACTATGGTGAGATTGTGACATATGTTTTCCTGTCTGCTGCATGCTTATGACACTATCAATGAGATAAATTTATCTTAACTTCCCTTGCAAAACTAGTGCATGTGGGGGATGTTCTCCATCAGACCTGGATTTTATCTGCAAGTTGAAAAGAATAAAAATATAGCACTTAAAAGCACTGTTTGCCTTCTCAAAGGGCTGCAGGAAGCCTCTTTGTAGAAATTGTAAAGCTTTTCAAACAGCTATTTAAAGCTTTTGTGTATGTGTGTGAGGACTTTGTCCTCCTGGTTCCTTTATGGAAAAAGCAGGCTGTATAAAACAGGAAAAAATGCTTTAAAAATTTTATTGCAGTATATTTCTTTGCCTAGGAGCATGGAGGATTTTATTATATACTTTTTGTTTTGCTCCTTTATCTTTCACAATACGTTCCCTAGTCCTTGGGCTCTGTCAGAGGGAGTGGTGACATTCCTGAGATGCATCCTGCCAATACAGGGTCAGATGGTTAATAGTGTTAGATCTGGGAAACTATGCTGCCTGTTTCTCATACCTGTTTTGCATTTATATGAGCCATTGTTCTGTGTGGTTGAAAGAAGAGCCCCAGCTGAAAAATACCTCACATGCAAAGCATTCAAATAGTTTTAAATAAGTATTTGGCTGGTTTTCAGACTGTATCCTGCTATAATTTCTGTCCTTCAGAGGGAGGAGAAAGTTCTCCAGTATAATTATAGCTGTCATTTTGCAGCAATACAGGGGTAAGTAGGGGAGGGGGAAAATAGTTTTTACATAATACATATAAAAGCAAAATGTACTTTGAAACAGGTTATGTGTAGATGGGTCTTTTTTGTGAATTCTCTGTAGAAGTACCAACATGATTTGGAAAACATTATATGAAATTACAATAATGTAATGTGTGTTCATACAGTATTTCCTAATTGATTGCTGCCAAATTATACTGTTCAATTACAAGTTTATCTATTCTAGAATAAAACTTAAGAATTGCTAATTCAACAGTTTCACATTAAAAACTGGTATAATATTTTCTTTATTATTACATATTTAAAATTACATGTGACAAATATTTTGCAAGGACAGCATGGCTTCCAATTGTCCTCAACCCTGAACAGGTGAAGGAGTTGTAGACTGTTAAAAGCCATGGAATGAAGAGCTTTTGGCAGGGAAAGAGAGATATTTCAGAGTATAAAACTTCTTTCTGATGAAAAGATTGTATGTACTATATCTGAAATTTGAGAATGATTTTTATTGGTAAATACTTTTACTGGTTGAAGAATGGACCTAACTCTCAAGTTGGGAGCTTCCTAAATCTGTCTTAGACCACCTTGTTTGTTAACTAGCAATAATGATATCAAAAAGGAAACTTTTTTTTTTATTTTTTCCCAAGGATATAAGAAAACTTTGACTTAGCTTCTATTGCATTTCAGTGATCATCAGTTCAAAGGATTAGTTTTTACTGAGTGACTCAGATTTCTTAACCATTTGTGGACTGCAGTTCCTTATCCATCATGAGGATTTACCTCACTTACTTGTAATTGTGAAAAAAATTTGGAGGAAAAGTCTTTCAGTAGTCACAACGAATGGCATTTAAGTTTTCTGGTTTGAGTACCTGTCAAAATATCTATGCCCGTAGTCAATGGGGAAGGAAGAGGGCCTGCCTTCAAAGGATGGTTCAGAGCACTTAGATTTCTGTTTGAAATGTTCTTTGGAGAAGATATTATCTCTTGTTATGGCAGAATAGGGTTACTAATCTCCTAATCTAGTAGCATCAATGCCCTCTGATAGTTTGCCAAAATAATTTCTAGAGGAGAGAAAATTTAAGAGGGAGAAAGTAGAAATCAGGATTGTGGCCTAAGTGACAGAAATACCTCGGTCTTTGTGACAAAACTGTGATTGAATTTGGGGTTTTCTAACTCATCTTCATGTTACTAGGAATTTGTGTACTTTATTATACAGAATGGGTATCACTTTCTTAATCTTCAACATATAGTGTAGATATGCAATGTCCTAGAAAAGAGAATGGTTGGGCATTATTTGAGGTACTGTGGGGAGTGAGCAGAACAGCATGGCAGGGTATGGTAGATATAGTAGGTTTAAGAATGAGAATTTCAGCAGGACCATTTTATATCTCCATAAGAATTTTAAAAAAGTAAAAAAAGAAAAATCAGTATAAAACTAAATATAGAAAAATAATCATATCTTTTCCTCTTTCTATTTTTCAACTGTCTTCTGCCAGCATGCTATCATTGGCATTTGAGTGAGCCCTTTTAAGCAGTCACCACTGCACAGGTGGAAATTTCTGCCCCTTAGCTGAGACCTGATGAGTTTCTTATATGGTCTTAGTCTGTTGCAAGTGCCAGGCAGCTTTGTCTTTGTAACAGTAACTTCTAAAGATAAGTAAGCTCGTCTTCCTGGTAGTACATGAATAGTCCACTAGCTGTTGAAATATATTTTAGGGAAGAGAAGGGAATGACAGCTGAAATGTGAATGCAATGCCGTTATAATCACTCATCTCCTTAGGATAATCAGGTAGGAGAAAAGACATCAAGATGCAGCTTTAAAGTCAGTTTGTACATGCATACATCTGGTCCATAGAGTTTAAAGTCAATATCATGCTGGCTACTGTCTGCCCCTAAGGGTACAGTGGAAGAATAGATAATTGCTTTTTAATTAGTGGGATCAGGGTTGTGTTGATACAATTTACTATAGCAATGTAGTCTGAAACTAAAATATTCACTGAAAAGCTGTTTTGCGTTATATAAGAATATTGATATGCTTACATAACACAAATGAAAAATACAAATTTTAAAGAAATTATTCTGACTTTCATGAAGGATTTCAGAAAGTAGTATGGCTTTTAGTTATTTGGAGGAGCTTCAAATAGGTCTTACATATTTGTCAAATATATGTATTTATATAATTTCAGCTTTATTTGATCCTTTACTGCGTGTTCTTCTCTATTTGTCATCTTCCTCCTCTGCTTCCTAGGAAGCTGTTGAATTCAGAACAGAAGTGTTAATTGGAGGCAGCTCAAAGGTGGAGCTTATATTCTAATGGCATGGCTTTATTTGATCTTAAAAGGAATCACCCTATATTGTCAGGCCATAGGAGGTCAGGATTTCCTGACCCTTAGATTCTCAAATATGGTTAAGAGAACAAATACTGTGAAGAGAGGTAGGAGACTGGTAATAATTCTGATACTCTTTACTGTTTTATCAAACACACTTTTTTATCTCATTTTTTGACTTAGCAGGAAGCAATTTAATTTAGAGTTCATTATAAAAGTTTGGGGAAAACAAAAGAAGCCTTATCTTACTAAACTACAGTAAAGAATCGGATATGATGTTTCATTGAGAGGATGTGTTTGTAGAGCACTTAAAAGTAACCTAAAATGCTGGCTGAGTACCACCTTTGGGAGAGGAAGCTATCAACAAGCAGTGTTCCACAGGGAACCATTTTCAGGATCAGTGTTCTAGAGAAGCACTTCATAATTTGCATGAGTATCAGTCTCTGTACATTTTCAATCCACCTAGAAGGGAGGCATGTTAGGTGTTGCATTCCATTTTGAAACTGCATGACGTGTTGATCTCATCTGGTTAGAGTAAGTAATCTTTCATTTCCAACTAGCAACCTTTTTTTTTGGTAGAGCAGCAGTTTCACGTTAGTATGTAACAGGTACATTTTCACTATCTTTTGTATGGTATTATATCACAGTGGGATTCTTTATCACTTGGTCTTTTTTTGTCCTCCTTTCTCTTTTACTTTTGCATTATTTCTTTCTGTATCTTTTGCATCTCTTTTTTTCTTCCCATTGCTCATAATCCTTGTAGAATTAATCAATTTTTGTTTCCTCTATTGACAACATATAAAGGGCTGTTCTGTCAGATCTTGGACTGGTACCACTGATGATGATGGAGATATTTTCATTGAATTCAGAGAACACAGTTCAAAACTGAAGCCATGACAGTACAAAAGGACAAAACCTTTGGGTCTTACCAACACCTAGTTTGTGATATCTACTGCATAAAATTTCAGTCTCTTGAGGTACTATTTTGTAGGTACTTATAAATAGTGTCATTACTGGAAGGCTAGCTGGTGTGGCCAAACATGAGCAACTATACGAAGGAGAGAAATCAGAGTAGCAGACAGATTATGTGCACCTTTCAAATACCCTCAGATTCACAGTACTTAACTGATTTTCTTAATCTCTGTTGCACCTGTACAAAGGTAGATAGTTGACAGAGAAGAATCTGTTATCTATAAAAAAAAATTCAAACAAAATACTGAAGTTTATGCCAAGAGTTATTTTCCTGACAATTTTTTCATGTGGTAAGAAATTAAGTTGTGCTGAAAAATGGTGCAAATTTTTGACTGCAATGATGTTGGATTGCCAACTAGTGGAAATCAATGAAGTTTCCCTAATTTCAAAAGGGCTAGGAATAGTTACACCATTTGAAGTTTTTTTAATAAGACCAGTGTTTATTTAACAGCTTCTGAATGTCTAATTTACACTGAAGAAAAACTGACAGCTTCATCCTGTGTTTGTAAAGAGTTTCTGTGCTACAAATCATCAGCTAGTCTGAAAAGCCAGTGATTATTTATACAAAATGCTTATTTTTCTGCAGTAGAGTAATTTAAAGTTATAAATTAGCAAATCAATTAATAAATGTAGCTCCTGAGATGTTCTGGGCCAAGTGCCCCTTTTAAAAACAAAGAAAGAAACATCCCTTCTTCCATAAATGTAGGCTTATGGTTGCTAAAATCGTGTCATTTCTCAATTTGGTTGATTATCAAATGTTGCTGGTTTTGTTAAGGGACTTTTCTGTTATCACTTGCCTTTTTTTCCCTGTTTTTCCCCCCCTTCTGTGTGGAAGGAAAGTAAAAGAACCAAAATGTTTGAGGCAATTAAGTAAACCACCTAAAGCTACATTCTCAGAAGTTAATCACAAAATGAGGGGGATCTTGCTCATAAAATGGAGGCTAAATCTCTCTCTGTATCAGAGAAGAGCTGGACAAAGTCACAGATCAGACATATATAGGGCAAAACAGTGTGTTTGATTCAAAAAAA
>VXBW01008533.1:927576-983732 GCA_013400375.1 Thinocorus orbignyianus
AAAAAAAAAAAAGGTTAGTTGAAAGAAATCTATTTGAGTCCAAATCTGGAAAACTATTTTTACCATTTATCTTTCAGAGTATTTCTCCTCTGTGCCCTTCCCCTTATACCATACTAGTCTGGCAGCCCAGAATGTACTTGAAATACTTTCCCCAACTGCCTAAAAAGATAGCTTTTATTTCAGGACTTGGCTTATTATTATTTGATCCTATAACCCCTTAAGGCCAGCATTAGCAGATGGTGTCAAGAAATCCCAATTCCCGGTGCCAAAGGGTTAATTGCTTTTTACCGTTTGATCTTTTTTATACCCATTTTATATGCTACCTGACCCTTTTACCATCTATAGGAGGTACACATACTTTGCTTTGCTGCCCTACTTACTGCATCTCCCCATAGCTTTCCCCACTGCTGCCTTGCCAATTTTACATTATGCATTTTTCAACCAAAAAATTGCTATTGACCTGATTTTTTTCTTTTTCCAATTTTCCTGGCAGAAAAGATACAGTGTGCTATCATTGTGTTTCTAGGAACTGAAATAGACAGATAGGATGGACACGTGACATATTAAAAAAAAAAAAAAAAAAGGTTGAATGTGTATAGAATTACGAAATTGGGGTGCTAATGTGTTAAATTTGAATAGCTTTGTTGCATAACAATTTTAATGTCTTTTTAAATAATAGAGCTAAATTATGCGGGGCAGGGTGGGAAGTACCGGGGGGAGGAAGCCGTCAAAACTAAATCAAGATACCTCAGAATTTATTGCTGTTATGTCATTGTATCTCCATGCAAAAGAGATGATCAGATTTGTCAGAAATATTTGCTTTGTCAAGGACTTTAGGCTTACCCTACAATCACTGAAAATCTTGTGTTGCCACTGGGTTATAAGCGTAACAAGTCAATTTCTATGTGGTTTAAAATAGTAATTTTTAAAATATTTTCTTCATATTCTGCCAAGCTAGCAATCAAGCTCATATTCTGCTGTAGTGTACATTGTGAAATATTTGCAATTATTTGTGAGCAATTAAATTTTTTATAACATAAATCAGTTTCTTTAAGAAAGTGACAAAATATTCACAGTAACTGAGAAAATAAAAAAACAAGGCTATTTAATAGATTTTTAACAATTAAAATTCTGATAAATACTTATGTCCTGGATCTTTAATGCTTTTGAAACTTTAATGTGCCACTAACTTTTGGATTTTTTTAAATAACTGTATCAGTTAGTAATGTAAACAACATAAACAGGCAGGAAAACTGAATATTGTATCTGTAGGGAAATGGTCAATATCAGGTCTTCAGTATAAAAATGTATGCGGAAAAACAGTTATACCAGCACTAGAAATTGCACGCATTCCAGTACATCTGTATCTCACAGTTAATTGGTCTCAGTTTTCAATTTTTCCTCCAGTTTGTGATTTTATCAGTTTTTTTCTGTAGTGATTATCTGATTTGTGACAGTATGGAAACTCACAAATCAAGATTTTTCATCCAGCAGGATGCTTAGGTCTTGTAGGTAGCCTTTCAGGCTACCTACTTTTCACAACAGCAGTAATTACGAGATTTTTTTAAAAAACTTTGCTCATGTTCAGGTTTGATTAAAATGTGTTGCTAAGTTAAAATATCATTTTTTAGGAGGAGCAGAGAAAGAAGCATGCAAAAACTTAGTGCATTCATGTGAGATTAATTGACTTCAGAGAATAGATTAAAAATAAGAATAAAGTTTTAACTTTTGTGGATCATGATGTGTTTAAAAGCTTAGCTGTATTGTGCTAGTTCTGTGAAACATATTCAGTAAGACTGCAGGTCTTTCAAAATGTAACTTGAAGAAAAATTTACATGCTCTTGAGTTTTATTATGAAGATGAAAACCTGCAAAGATCATTTGAAAATCCACATGGGAGTTATGAACTTCATAGACCTTTATGCTACTGAATTTTGCCTATTTTTGGATTAATTTATTTCCTCCTCAGCTACAATTTGCTTCCTCTGCAGGGGAAGGAACTAACGCTTTATCACCTTAGAGGAGGCTGTTGCTTCATCCTGGCACTTACCTCTAAGAGACCACAAAGATAGAGCCTCTTTTTGGTGATGCAATTGCCTGTTCTCTCTTCAGTACTGACCTTTCTTCCAATTTTTGATGAGTGGTCAGCATACATGGATTCTCATTCAGGTGCTGCTGCACAAGATCCTTCTAACTCTGGGACTAAATGGTGCTTTAAATTCCATATGGCCCTTATAGGGAGTTGGGAATTTCATTAAGCTTACATAGCACCTACAGCACTTTTTGCCTTTAAAAGATGAAAGACTCTATATAGTAGGGTCCTTTCCATTTTGGCTGCTTCACAGTATGAGACCGTGGGAAGAAGGGCGTTCTTGATGTATGTGGCATGGCCCAGCACTGCCAATCATTGATTTTTACTGTCTATGAGGATGTTGCATGAGTAAGTCAGAACTTGCTACTCCCTAAGATGAAAGTTAGAGTTGTAGGAAAGAAAAAAAGAAAAAAGATTACATTAAGAGAGTTGGGGTTGTTTAACCTGTAGAGGAGAAGGTTCTGGGGAGACCTTATCGTGGCCTTCCAGGACCTGAAGTGGGACTACAAGAAAGCTGGAGAGGGACATTTTACAAGGGCATGTAATGATAGAATGAGGGATAATGGCTTTAAACTGGAAGAGGTGGTGTTTAGATTAGTTATAAGGAAAAAATTCTTCGTTGTGAGGGTGTTGAGGCAATTGGAACAGGTTGCCCAGGGAAGCTCTGGATGCCCCGTCTCTGGAAGTGTTCAAGGACAGTCTGGATGGGGCTCTGAGCAACCTGATCTAGTGGGAGGTGTCTCTGCTTATGATAGGGCAGGTGGAACTAGATGGTCTTCAATGTCCTTTCCAACCTGAACCATTCTATGATAAGATAAAGTAGTGATTTTTTTGGAAATAGGCGCCCTGTGGTATTGGTAGATACGTTTACTATTTTCCACAGATTTTAATAGTGTCTGGAAGTAGACTCCTTCAGCATGAAAGAAAAAAAAAAAAACAAAACCCAAAAACCATACAAACAAAAAATCACAAAAAACCCAAAACCAAAACCAAACCAAAACAAAAAAAAACAAGCCCCATCTTACAGTAATTTCTGACAGCCGGTAGAAAAGAGCACCCCCTGAATTTGTTTATAAATAAAATACGTAATACTGACAATAGAAGCCCCATCTCACAAATGTTTTCATCTTGGCTGCCTTAGCAGTGGTTCTGGAATCAGGCTTCTAGTACCTTTCTCATTCATTATCCAGACTTTTATCTTGCTACTCAGTAATAGCTATCTTATTTTCCCTTAGGCACCTGTAAGTTTTGCTGTTAGATAAGTGCAATTGCTGTATCTTCAGATCCTTTGTGGATGTCAGTATATTTTCTCCTCAAATTGCAAACTGAAAAGTACAGTTGGTAGAAAAAATATGGGGAAAATATAAATGTTTCATTTCAACTTCTTGATCCGGTGTTTCATGTCTTTCATGTTGATCTAGCGCAACAAAATTGTTTATTAAGTTTCTTTTCCAAAGGGCAAACTTAGGACTTCATTTTCTAGAAATCATTAGAATCTGGTCTGAAACATTGCAACAGAAGTTGTTGTGGACAGCTTTTTTGGACTAACAAAGCCAGAACACAGAAGGAACCATAGCAAGTTAGTTGTTTACCAGAAATGTCTTGCTCAGTCCCCAGGTCATTTATTCAGTAGCACAGAGCTATACCTTTTCACAGAGCTGAATATAGGTAGAGATTTATGAAGTGGTTGGGAAAGCTTTCTGTGAGTTCAAAGGTAGATACCCATCCCATTGCGCTTCTGGCTCTTAGCTAAACCAGAGCAGCATATGGATTTATGGTAAACTAACCTCTAAATAAATGGTGACAAGTCTGAACCTCTGAATGACCTACTTTTCCCGTCATTTTAGCCCTCTTATGAGGAAAAAATGTGGAAAACACTGCTGGGTTGGGGAAGGAGGGAGGCAAGATGCAGTACTCCTTCATTGTATCATTCAATGCTCATCACTTGTGCAGTGTGAGCACCAGTCTTCTTTCTTGACTACTTCCTTGGACCTTGATATAACGATTTTATTTATTTATTTATTTGTTTGTTTATTTATTTTTGCCATAGTAGCAGATTGCAAGTTAAAGATCAAAGTACTTGTCAAAATATCTGACTTTCTGTGTGCTTGAAAGCCAAGGACAAACCTATGGGATTTCTATTGACTGTAAACCTCTATGTTGTGTGCCACATTTGCACTGTCAAGCTGTTACCTGAAGTGTCTTGTAGCTATTCCACTTTTAAAGTTGACTGTGACCTTTTATTATTTTTATTCCCATGACCTCTTTGCCCCTCTTGTCTAATTCGAAGGACGTCATATGCGCCTGACACCAAAGGGTTCCAGGACTCAGGAGCTTGAGTAAATGTTACAATGTAAGAGCAGCTAATTAAAAATCTGTAGTGTTGACATCTGTTTAATATATGCAATATTTCCAGAACTTCATAGCAGACCACCTGACGGTGGCAAGGGTCTAAGTCAGGCTGTTTAAATAAAGTAATAATGAGTATAGTTCTATGGCTGTAAACTTGGAGCTGTTCCAAATTGAGTCGTAAAGTGTGATAATTGTTTTTAAGAACTGAAATGCAGTAAAAGTCAAATTTTACAACGGTGACTATTATAAAGTGGAATTAACTTGGCTACTCTTGAGAGTTTAAATACCTAGCCATTAAGAGGCAAAGTCACAATATTACTGGGGTTTTACTTGACTAACAGAGAGATTGATATGTCCATTTTCGTTGTTGAAGATTATGTCCATTTTCGTTGTTGAAGATTAAGATAACAAGAACAACTTAATTAACATATTTAGTTAGATGAAAGGAATCTACAATGCTGTTTATCTGAATAAATTAGTAGTACCCACATGCTTGATTAGATAACATGTTGGAACATTACCAAAAATTTAAGTAATGATTTGGGTCACTTGTTAGTAGATCAAAATATATTTAATTAGTTGTACTACCATTATTTAATCAAAGTTATGGAACACCTTAATTTCATTAAATTAATTAAGTTAATAAGAAGTATAGACACTAATGCTTTGATAGTGTTGAAATATCTATAATTTTTAAGACTCTAAAACACAAGCAAAATCATTTAGCACCAAAGTAGTAATCTCAATGAAATGTATGACAAATGCCACATCTATTTAATATATTTCTATAAATTCTAGACTAAAAAGAACTGTCAAAGAGTTTCCACTTCAGTGGCTACTGTTACTTGAGGCATTCCATTTTCTGTAACAGCAACTTCTCAATCTATTCATAACTTTTTTCTAGTAATGTGTTTTGGGTTTTTTTTTTTATATTGCTGGGGATTGATAGGGCATTTTTTATTATGACAATGAAAATGTCACCATTTATGTAACCTTTTATCTATCTGTAAGATAATGGTTATTGGAATCTGAAAATGAACAGGCAAGTCAGTAAGTTGTGGCTATGCCAACTCACTGTAGTAGTTTTACTAACTTAGACCACTGCCTGCCCAAGTATTGTATCTGTGGGAGTCAAGTCTCTTCTCCCAAGTCAGAGACAATAGGACAAGGGGAAATGGTCTCAAGTTGCACCAGGGGAGGTTCAGATTGGATATTAGGAAAATTTTTTACACTGAAATGGTTATTAAGCATTAGAATGGGCTGCCCAGGGAAACAGTTGAGGCACCATCCCTGGAGATATTTAAAAGGTGGGTAGACATAGAATTTAGAGACGTGTTTTAGTGATGGTTTATTATCAGAGTTAGGTTGATGATTGGACTATATGTTCTTAAAGGTCCCTTCCAACGAAGACAATTCTACAATTCTGATTTTTTCTGAGAATGGGAAATACAGTCTTGGAAAGAAAACACAAAATACCATTTACTGGGCAGTTATACTAAAAGTGGTACATAGGGAGCATTTGTTTGCTTCCCTGTTATTCTTTGTTGTTATTTTAATCTGAAATAATTTTCTAACATGAAAGTCAGTGTTAGTTGTTTAATTAAAGCCAGCTATGCTTTGTCCAGTCTGTCCTGATGAGGAGCTGAGTGGGAATAGAACTCTGCTGGACTTCACAGGATTTGTTTTCTGCAGAGATGTCTGCTGCTAATAAGCTGGTTTTGAATGGGGAGGAACTGTCAGATATGGAGAAAATACACTTTGGAGAAGGAAGGTAAGTAGTAGATGCAAGCAGATGATCTTTTTCTTTATGTCTCTGAATTTTCTGTATCTAGAATAAAACAATTTAGAAGAATACAATTTAAAAGACAAATTGTAAAAGTTTAAAAGTCGAAAAAGAGACAGGTATTGTATGGAATTCTCTTAAGTTTTACTGAAGCAATTGAAAAGACAATTTCCATTAATAATTAAATTGGAGACAGGTGCAATAGTTGAAGTATTTAAACTACACAAAGATGGTGTTAGTTTAGTATCAATCAACAGCTGTGGAGTAATTGCCCTTTCAAAATGTAGTTTATAAAATTGTTGGCGACAATAACAGTAAGCCAAATCTATGATAATGTTGCTGATTTGATACTTGGATCACCAACAGATGTTCAGAAAAGCAGATTTTCCATTGATAACTGAATTTGTGAGTAGGTTTTTCGCAAGCATGTCATAGAAATGATCAGCTAATAATATGTGTTAATTTAGCCTGCTAAATTTAGATGAAAACATACCTATTTAATATACTAAACTGTCAGAATAATATTGAATATATGAAAGGAAACCTTGTGATTGAGCCATTTTTTAAAAAAAGAAAATGTTTGCATTTAGACATTATAGAGCTAAACGGAGGCACTTTAAAAGGAATTTGATTCTGATCAGACTTTCTATAAGGAAAAGCTTATATGATGCTTATATGATTCTTAAAAGGTGCTGAGTTGGCAGATGAAAAATTGTTGTTAACAGTGTACTGCTAGAAAATACAAAATACAAAGCTGAACAACATCATCCTGAGTGCCATTATGTAGAACATGCAGGACAACAAGGTGGTCAGGCCCAGTCAACATGGGTTTATGAAAGGCAGGTCCTGCTTGAGAAACCTGATCTCTTTCTGTAATAAGGTGACCTGCTTAGTGGATGAGGAGAAGGCTGTCATGTTGTTTACCTGTACTTTAGTAAAGCCCTTGACACCATTTCCCACAGCTTTCTCCGGGTAAAAAAACTGGCTGCTTGTGGCTTGGCTGGGTGTACACTTTGCTGCGCAAAAATCTGGCTGGGTGGCCAGGCCCAAAGTATTGTAGTGAATGGACTTAAATCCAGCTGGTGGCCAGTCTCAAGTGATGCTCCCCAGGGCTCAGTGTTGCGGCCAGCTCTGTTTAATGTCCTTATCAATTACCTGGATGAGGGGATCAAGTGCACCCTTAGTCAGTTTGCAGAAGACTCCAAGTTTGGTGGGAGTGTTGATCTTCTTGAGAGTAGGAATGTACTGCAGTGGGATCTGGACAGGCTGNGAAGGCTGTCATGTTGTTTACCTGTACTTTAGTAAAGCCCTTGACACCATTTCCCACAGCTTTCTCCGGGTAAAAAAACTGGCTGCTTGTGGCTTGGCTGGGTGTACACTTTGCTGCGCAAAAATCTGGCTAGGTGGCCAGGCCCAAAGTATTGTAGTGAATGGACTTAAATCCAGCTGGTGGCCAGTCTCAAGTGATGCTCCCCAGGGCTCAGTGTTGCGGCCAGCTCTGTTTAATGTCCTTATCAATGACCTGGATGAGGGGATCAAGTGCACCCTTAGTCAGTTTGCAGAAGACTCCAAGTTTGGTGGGAGTGTTGATCTTCTTGAGAGTAGGAATGTACTGCAGTGGGATCTGGACAGGCTGGACTGATGGGCAGAGGGCAGTGGTGTGGCATTCAGCAAGACCAGGTACTGGGTTCTGCACTTGCATCACAACAACCCCNGGGTAAAAAAACTGGCTGCTTGTGGCTTGGCTGGGTGTACACTTTGCTGCGCAAAAATCTGGCTAGGTGGCCAGGCCCAAAGTATTGTAGTGAATGGACTTAAATCCAGCTGGTGGCCAGTCTCAAGTGATGCTCCCCAGGGCTCAGTGTTGCGGCCAGCTCTGTTTAATGTCCTTATCAATTACCTGGATGAGGGGATCAAGTGCACCCTTAGTCAGTTTGCAGAAGACTCCAAGTTTGGTGGGAGTGTTGATCTTCTTGAGAGTAGGAATGTACTGCAGTGGGATCTGGACAGGCTGGACTGATGGGCAGAGGGCAGTGGTGTGGCATTCAGCAAGACCAGGTACTGGGTTCTGCACTTGCATCACAACAACCCCATGCAATGCTACAGGCTTGGGGAAGAGTGGCTGGAAAGCTGTCTGCTAGAAAAGGATCTAGGTGTGCGTCAGTTGACAGTCAGCTGAATATGAGCCGGCAGTGTGCCCAGGTGGCCAAGAAGGCCAACAGCATCCTGGCCTGTGTCAGGAATTGTGTAACCAGCAGGAGATTTCTATGTGTGAATAGGGAAAGAGCTTCAAACTTATTGAGTGGTTTATTGAAAAGTCTGGAAGGAAGCTATCAGCTTTAAAATGTGAATTCTTGTAAACTATGTAGTTAAAAAGGCTTCTGGAAGAATTCTGCAGGATGTCAGGAGAAAAACACGTTGTCAAGACCTCAAATATCTTTCAGCAGTGGGATCACTAGAAACTAACCACAGGAGCTTAGTGGGGGACCCTTTTTACAGAGAAGATGCATTTTAATCAACTAGCCCTTGTCCTCTTTATTGCCAACTGAAACTTAGGCTTTCATTTGCTTTTCTGGCACTGAAATGGAAGAGGAGAACATTGGTTAATTTGAAATGCTTATGTTTATTGCTGTTTTGTTAGTATATCATAGAGTTAAGTAAGGTGATCGGAAGAACTGTATGTTAGTTTTCTGAGAAAATCAAAGGTTCAAGCATTGACATCTTGACTGTACAGTTCTTAATAAAAGCTGGGGTTATCTTTGAGATGATATAGGTCAATTTACTGTTAGGAGTGTGTAGAATAATCCGAGTGTTAGGTATTCTGCAGTGTCATGGTCTAGAAAGTATGGTTTCATTTCCCACTTAAAACTATCTGCATAAACTTGTGAATTACTGTGAAGCAGAAAATACATAATTACAGAAAATAATGCTTATTTTATGTTAAAAGCTGCTAGGTCTTGCACTGTCCTAGTCATTGAGAAAGCTTAGTGCTGAGATCTTTCAAAAATAACCTCTCTAGAACAGAAAGTAGTAAGATTTCAAATCAGTGGGTTCCCCAGGACTACTTTGCTCTGACTGCCGTTCTTCTGGGAAAGCTGGAAAACCAAGCACTCCCTTATTTTCACCTCAGTGATAAGAAATGCTTGGTTTTGTTTTTAATATTCTTTCACAGTCTGATTTTATGCAGAATGAGAGATGATACTTAGAAATGGTATTCACCTTCCTACCCTCACCCCTCAAAGACTTTAGATACTGGTCATGTAAAGTAAACAAGTTAAAAGCTGGATATTTTTCCAAATTTAGGCTATATAAATTCTTTTAATTTACTTGGAAAGCTGTTTAGGAACTCTCTTCTGTATCTTTTTTTTTTTTTTTTTCTCACTAAGAATAGTACACTGTGTGGCCTAAATGATCTTTACTGAGTCTGTGTAAGCAGCTTTGTACCTCTGTTGGGTATAAATCATCTGTTTATGATGATTACAATTGTTCTTTTGGAAGAGGGACTGGAGAAAGATGTTTTTTGTGGAGTTTACAGGAAGCATTCTCAATTTCCTCTCTCTTTGCTGTCTGCAGAACAAAATGACAATTATTGCCGAAATTAATTTCTTATACCCCTTTTTCCTTTTAGAATTCCGTGACAATTTATTCTATGAGCAAACAGAACAAATTTGATTATCTGTGTAATAGTTGAATATATTATTTGTCAGTTTATATTTTTTCCAATTTGGGGTGATATTAGTTTTTCTGCTTTATATTTAAATTGAGTTATTTGCAAAGTTTTCTGAAATTAGTACTGGTCTTCCTTGAAAATGTAGATAAATCATATAACATTTTGGGAAAAACAGACTTAAATAATCTCATTAATCTGTTTGTCTTAATCTACCATTTTTTACACCTCTTAAAACACGTAGTAGTTTAATGACACATGTTGATTCAAATTTATTTTTTTCTTGTCTAAGAAGACCTTTTGCTAGAATAATCCTAATTAGTTTATCATATTGATATGAGTACAGGAATCACATGTGATTATATAATAATTTAAATTTTATCAAACTTATGAACACTTATAATTGAATATTATTGTGCATTTTCGTTTTGGGTAAATGTTTTTCATTTTGGGTAAATGTATCAATAGATTCTATGATACCAAAGCATGCATCCATGAACTTATTCTCTGTAGGTATATTTGTAGTTTCTTCCAGTTACTCCTTTGGATCATCAGGTGAATGGAGCTGTAGGACAAAAAAAAAAGTCAGATAATATTCGGATAAATATCAGTGAAGAAAAGGGGCAAAAAGAATAAAATCTGAGTTTCTAATCTGAATGTTTAGTTTCTTTGAAGCTGATCTTACAAGAATGTAGATCCAAAAAATAAAGACATTATTAGCGTTAACAAGAAAACGTTTCCAGTGTTGATGGGGCCTTAGTAGCTGCATACAAACAGAGCAGGCGTTGATTCTGGTTTTTTGAGGGAATGTAATTTTAACAAGAATTTGTTTTTTACTGACTGTCTGTATGCAAGATGTAACACCAATTGGTTATCATAGAGGATTTTTGAGCTTGTAATGAAATAAACCCTCTTTGAAGTCATATTTTAGCAGCTTTATTTTAGCTAATTCTCCAACACAATAAACTCTATGAAGAAAAGGCTGGGGAAATGCTTCTTTATATTGCAAAGAAGTGACACTGCTCTTTCTGATCTCTTTTTAGATAGAAGTCCCCCTCTTTTGCTTTCTTTTTTTTCTCTCAGGCTACTGAAACAGTACAGAATAGTGATGAGGCAAAATTCAGCATAAATAAAGTCAGTCATTTGCAGATAACTACTTTGGTGTCTAATCAGCCAAAGAGTGTTTAATTTCAGTAGATGAAATTGGATCTATTCTGTTCTCTATAGATTCTGTATAAGCCAATATCTGGAGGGGGTTGTTTTGTTTTGTTTTTAAAGCACATCTTGGCATTACATTCTCTTCCATCACTAAAGAGAGAGAGAGTATAACTTCTCTTTTTTTCTAGCCTTCTCTCTTTTCTCTTTTCTTTTAAAGAGATTCAGTGGAAGTTTAAGGATTCATGGCAGCTACTAAAACTGCAAAGATCGTGCATAAACCTTCAATCCACGTTTTGCAAATATAAGATAGCTGAGATAATGAAGAGGTATGAGTTGTAGAACTCTGCTCTTAGCTGTTACAGAATACAAGCCAGTTTGGAAAAGTTTGGTTTTAGCACCAAACTCCTTGAGTCTGGATAACGCCAGAGACTGTTCCTGATGGTGGTGGGACTCTTTGTTTAAATAATACCTTCTGAATGTATTATGAACATGAATTATTTTCTTAAATAGATACTATTGTCATGCTGCTGGATGACAGTGGATCAATCACTTCTCACCTTTGAATCAATTTATCAATTTTTCTTTGCAAAGTATTATATTTTGATAATATTATCATAGAAAGTTAGCAGACTTTTTTTTTTTTAACCTAGTTTACTAGCAAAACTTAGCAGAATTCAAGCACAAGTGTATTAGAAGTCCCTTAGTAACCATGTGTGCTGAAATAAGAAAGAAAACCCATTCAACTACTTTCATCAACCCATTCTGAAGAATTTTGTGGTCTGTATGTGTCATGCTGGGTTTGTACTAGAGTTAACCCTCACATCTGGTTGTGCCAGCTTATGTTGGCTTTGCTCTACAAATGTAGATTGATTGCATGTTCTGTGTGATGTGTTGGATCACCTGTATGCATATAGCAGGTCTGATGAGGACATTGGAGTTATCATCAGACTTGCAGGCGTGCATAGGCTTACCTTTTTTAAGCACATTCATTTCCTTGGTCATAAGAACCCAAACCAGATCAAAAGAAAGCCCTTCTATGGTATAACTTGTAGTAAGAGGGAGTATGATTTCCACTGAGGGCACTGTAACTAGAAAGCTCCAGCGTTGTCATAGTTAGCAAGACATGCTCTAGCAGACAATGCAGGATCACCACTATTCATGTGGAGATCAACGCAATTCACTTTCTTGCTATTAGTGAATTTTCTTTATAAAATTATAAAGTTATCTAGGTTAGAAGGGCCCTTTAGGATCATCAAGTCCCACCATTAACCTAACACTGCCAAAATCACCACTAAATCATGTCCCTCAGCACCATGTCTACCTGTCTTCAAAACACTTCCAGGGATGGTGCCTTAACAGCTTCTCTAGGCAGCTTGTTCCAATGTTTAATAACCCTTCTGATGAAGAAATTTTTCCTACGATCCATCCTAAACCTCTGCGGCACAACTTGAGGCTATTTCATTTTATCTAGTCATTTGTTACTTGGTAGAAGAGTCTCACCTTGCTAGAAGCTCCTTTCAGGTAGCTGTAGGGGGTAATAAGGTTCCTTTTTGATTATATGGTCCCATTAGCTGAAAATCAGCCTGACTCAATACCGACCTAAGACTGATCACATAGCAGGATAACATTAGGTACTCAACTGAGGTAATCTGGGAGTTAAGTCCTTTGGGCCGTGAAAATACATTAAGACTAGGCTAAGTAGCTTCACTTCCGTTTGGATCTACAACTGTTATCTAGCAAGCAGTCATCTAGTACTTGTGAGTAGCTGGTAGAGAATTAGGACGAGGAGCAAAAAGCAACACTTTTTTTTTTTTCCCCCCCTTCATTTCTCAGATTCTCTGAATTTATTGTAGGGAAAATACCCTCACTAGTCCTGTTTTCTACTTGCCTAAAGTTTTTTGCTGTCCCATGATGTTTCCTTTATATTTTTTTTATATGCACAAAATGAAGATTTTAAATAATTTCCCCCCTGTCTAACTGGTCTTTTCCATGCATTTATACAGAGCCAAGCACAGCAGATCTCCTGTCTGCATCTGTGTGTGTTACCGTCCTCTATAAGTTTTATATCAGCCTCTAAACGACATAATTCCTAGAAACACTTCACTGTCCTCTAGTGGAGTTAAAAGTAGGGATAATATTTTTATATATGTGCGTAATATTTTTCCTCTTCAGGACATGTTTTCATGTAAATACTGTGAGAGGGTATAAACTTGTAAATTTCAGCCAAAATTCTGAATTATATATAAATGAAAAATCAAGTAGACTCTATTTTATGAGGTTATACAATCTGTTACCACAAGAAAAAAATATGAATCATAATCTAATGCACTAAATCTTTCCATGATAAATACCTTGATGGGCTTAAAAACTATGGGTAACAGATACTCAATTACTAAAGTAGTTTGAATGTTTTTGTGGTGTACAATAACAAATTTATAGTTATTCAATGAAGTAAGTAAAAATAGCAATCTTAGCAGTCAAGTTTCCATTCTACAGGCTTTAGATGCTCTAAAGCATCTGCCTGTCAGCAACGGTGCAATGTACCAAAAAGTCCTATTTATAGAAGGAATCTTCTGAATTTTTCCAGAATCTTTCAAGAATGAAGATGCAGGAAGAAAAAGCCGAATGTACAAAGATACATAAATGGACTTTGACTCTTCTGTTTCTGTTTGGATAGTTTTTAGGATACCTACTAGAAATCATGAGTGCTTCACAACTGGCATTATGATTGTCAAATAGGTATCCTCTTGAATGAGGGTCAGAAATAGCTGGAAGTTAGTGTTCATTTTCAAGTACTTTCTAGTTACACAGAATTGTGTTGATATAAAAGATATGTCCGAATAAGAAGCTTTACAGATACCTTAAAATTTGAATGTGGAAAAATTATATTTACTTATTGTTCTGATTTTCAAAGTCTTCTGCATTTTGAGCAAATACATGTGTGGTACTTTTAGAAAAGAATCATACGTACAAATGTCAAAACCTTGCCACGCAAACCCAGTAAATTTAGCTCCTATTCTGAGCAAATGCTCAAAGGATTAAATATCAGGTAAATTATATCTATTAAATCATATTTCTATTGATACATCCCAATCCGCTTTCAGTAATATATGATATATTCATAGGAATGATCATTAAATTTGTTTGCTAGATTTTTTTATGTTTAGTTAAAACTATGAAATGAAAAAAATAAATATAATAATTGGGACAAGAAGGAAATATATATTTTGTTGCCCTAGGATGAAATTATGTTTTCACCCTTACTCTTTGTGAGGTTGTTTGTGTAGCACAGAATGAAAACTAAAATTAGTCTTCAAATTGTTTACTTACTTTGCTTCCTTTCTGGGCTCTAATTCCTTTCCAGAACCTCTCATCTAAAGCATTTCCTCAGTTCCACATAAATATGTCATCTTCTGATCTCCATGTAAGACAATTGTTTCCTTCCTTAACTTCACTAAGTATTTTCCTTTTCTCCTATGAGATGCAAGCATTCTATGCTTTTTGATTAATATTCTTGGCAAATTTTCTTACCTTTGCAGTTATGCTGTAAGGATGTAATTATTGTGGGTTTTGGCTCAGATTTATTGGAATGTCATTCTGAACAGCCTGGTTTAGTTATGATGTATTGTTATTTTCCAAGACATACCTCATAGTTTTATATGTAGCTTATAACATGCAATCAACTTCAGGACCTGTCTGGTAACCTGAAGTGGTTGTTTAACGAATTAAGTGTTGTAATGGTGTGTTCTACTTGAAGTTCTCTGTACTGCTCTTATGAAGAGTACTATTATGACACAGATGGTTTTGGATACTCAAACTGAAGAAGTGGGTTTAACTTTTAGTTGAACTCACAGAATGGTTAGAGTTGGAAGGGACCTTAAAGATCATCGAGTTCCAACCCTTCTGCCATGGGCAGGGACACTTCCCACTAGGCCAGGGTGCTAAAAGCCCCATCCAGCCTGGTTATGAACACTTTCAGGGATGGGACATCCACAGCCTCTCTGGGCATCCTGTGTCAGCCTTGCCACCCTCACAGTAAAGAATTTCTTCCTACTATCCAATCTAAATCTAATTCTTTCAGTTTAAAGCCATTACCACTCATCCTATCACTCCATTCCCTGGTAAGGAGTCCTTATCCACCTCTCCTGTAAGCCCCATTTAGGTACTGGAAAGCTTCTACAAGGTCTCCCTGGAGCCTTCCCTTCTCCAGGCTTCTCCATGTGACTGGGTCTTATGATCATTATTTGCTTGATTGTTGTATATGGGATCTTCTGTGACTAGCAGTTTTCAGTGAACACATACTTTAAAATGCTTGTAGGAAGTTGTAGAGACACTAGGACACACATGAGAAAATGACAAGCTTCTTCAAAGCTTTTGTGCTAACAAGTTTTAGAGTTCATACCCCAAACATGAAGAAGCTCCAATCATAGAATCATAAAAATCTCAGGTTGGAAGGGACCCTTGTAGATCACTTGGTCTAGCCTTTTTTGGAAAAAGGAGCCTACATGAGATTATTTAACACCTTGTCCAGTCACATCTTACAAACATCCAGTAATGGGACTCTACTGTGTAACCGGGGAGGTTGTTCCAGTGACTGATTATTCTCACTTAAAGAAATTCTTGTATCAGGATGAAACCTCTCCCAGTGCAACTTGTACACATTGGCCCTTGTCCTGTCCTATGTGGCTCCTTGTGACAAGAGACCCTCTTTTCCCATTGTAGCTGCCCTTTAAGTACTGGAAAACTGTGATATGTTCCCTCCCTAGCCTTCTCCTCTCCAGAGTGAAACTGTGAATTGTGGGGACCAGAACTAGACATAGTGCTCCAGGTACAGCCTGACAAGTGCTGAGTGCGGGGCTCAACTGGCTGTATTCTCATTATTGACTTGCCGAAGTAGGTTCTGTTGTCATAATGTTTCTGTGGTGAGAGGCGAGTGACAGAATCACAGAATCACCTAGGTTGGAAGGGACCTTTTGAGATCATCTAGTCCAACCAATGCGGGGGCGGGGGGGAACAAAAAAAACAAAACAAAAAAAACCCCCACAAAACAAACAAAAAAAACCACAACAAAACAAAACAAACAAAAAAACCAAACAAAACCAATAACAACTACACACACAAAAAAAAAAACCCACCAAAAAACAACAACAAAAAAAGCCCCACAAACCACCACACAACACAACACTAGCAAACCCAACACACCACACAAAAAACATCCAACACTAATCCATATCCCCAAGCACCATGNTTTACAGTTACCTGTTAGGAGAAAAAAGGTTTGTAACCTTAGTTCTCAATGTAAGTATATCTAACTTGGTTTCCAAAACCAGGACTATTTTCAGTTAGGAAGTACATCTTGATTCTGCACTGTAACTGGGTCATATATGCGTGTGAGAGGGAAATAATGTGGTAAGTATAAAAATAAATTTATAGCATGCAGATTGCATGGTGACTACCGCTCCATAAATATCTTCAATGAAAAGTCACATATATCAGGTATAAGTGGAAATATATCGGAAAATGAAGGAAGGTAACCAAAAATAAAAATGAAGTGTGAATAAGAAAATACTGGAGAAGATAGAAACTGCATGGCCTCACAATCCCACATCCCAACACAGATAGAAAAGTAAATAAAACTAGAGAGGAGTTATCACAATGGTCAACATTGATCTTTGTTAAAAGACCCATTTCTAGTACTGTGGAATGGTTTTGTATTCCAGCAGCACTGGGGTAATCACCAGCATTACTGATAAATCAGATCAGGCTACAAGGTCAATCTCCTTTGTGATGAAGTCTGCTTGCACCTAGAGGAGTAAATGTTCCAAACTTTTATTTCTTTTGCAAAATCAAACTTTATTGCTGAATCATGCATTTGAGTTTGGAGTTATCAGTTGAATGGGATTGTCTGAATCCTCTCCAGATCTCTAAAAAATTGCTCTAAATATAGCTGCATAGGCTTGTACCCCTTACGGCTTTATTAATGTTTAGGATCAAAGTAATAATAAAGGAGCACAGACAGGAGAAGAAAGAAAATGAGTTAAGAGAGACAAAATGATGGCTTTTTTTAATTGAGAAAAGGCAGAAAGAAAATGACTTTCAGAACTTTGCTTAGGAGAATAAAATTTAGAATTGTGTTGCTCTACCATTTCAAGAATTTAAAACTTTGCCACCATAAATCATTTATTAAGAAGATGCAGGATTAACATTATGTTAATATCAAAATACTGTTATGTTAAAGTTACTGTATTTTAATATACAAAATACTGTTCCTATGTACTTTGGATTGTATCAAAACAGGCATTCAACACACATTCAAAATGAATGCTAAAATGAATCCACAGCTTTTTAATTTTTAATCATTTTTTTTTTCCAGTGTAGTAAGTAGGAAATCACAGATCCAAAATGAGACGTGCTTGTGTATGAGGATTAGGAGGTTTTCTGTTTAATTGGGCTTTTTCCTTACATATTTTTTTTGTCCTTTGAAGGCAGAGGCTACATTTCTGGCTGATTCATATTATATTAATATTATTAATGCTTCCACATGCATGTATTGGGCACCACCTCAGTTGTTTATCTAAGAGACATGTATACATACATGGGTTACTTTTCTAGCAGGTTTTGTTTCTGTCTTGGGTCGACCAACACCCAAAACCCCACCCCCTTGATTTTTTTCTAAAGTTTCCCTTTCTTTTCATGTATGCCTAATATATTATGTAGCACATATAGCTCATTTGCTGTTTGATAAATTTTCCTGTTTCATATATTCAGTACTACACAGCCAGTTAGTGAACAGATCACATTTTTCTTTTATTCCTCCTCAAAACAAATAAAGCACTGACAGAAGCTTAGTAATTGATCTAAAACTGGATGGACAGAATCGTCTGTACCTAAATACTATCTTTTTAGTTCCTGTCAGCTTTTGGTCTTTATTTAATCAGTATATTTAGTAGTAATGGTGAGGACTGCACTGACCAGTCTACAACAATTCCATATATGGAATTTGTAAAATTGAGAATTGATTTTGTCCCAGTGTGGAATGTTTAAAATAAGTTTAAATAAATTAATTAAATGGTTGAGTTGCACTGTGGAAAACTCTGGTTTAGATACTGTTACCGAGATTCAGACCAGTGGGATTTTTTTCTTCCCAGATTGCAGTGGGAAAGTTAAACACATCAAGGACAGATTTAACTTAAGATAACACTCTAGAATGATGGTGAGATATTTTTGCCATCTTTGGTTTTGGTTAATTTCATATGACTGAAAATATCGTATCTGGCTCCAACAATGATTTTTAATCTTTGGCATAAAGAGTAGTAACGTGTATTTGAAAATCATGTTACTTTATAAAATATTAGTCCAGATATACAAGTGAAAAAAGTGTTACGGAATATCAGAAATCAGTACTGTTTCCTTTTTGAGAATCGTTATAAGATTTACATAGAAACCAGATTCAGAAGAAAGCAAGAACATTGTTTAAAAACAAGAAAAGCCTATGTTTCTACATATATCATTGAAATAATAACTGGGCATGGAAATATTCTTCTAATGTCACAGAGAATTCCTGTGTTTCAAAACATTTCCTATCAATTGTAACTATTTTCCAAAGCTAAGAGACAGAAATTTTAAAAAATAATCATTTGAATCACAAAAAAAATGTTTCTGAACAATAATTCTTTTTTTACAAGTTTACATTTGTAGTCAGCTCAAACAAAACTTTTTGCAATATTTTGTTAATTTTAAACTTTTTAAAATTTTAATAAACTGTTATTTACTACCTTTTTTTCTATTGTTTAATGAACATTTTTTCATTGAATACTTGGCAAAATATTTATATGTAACTCGAAAGAATAATTTTGCCTACTAACCCATTTATAATTCTGCTTTTCACAAATGAATTTTCAGTGTTCATTCAGTAATTTTATGTCCTTATAACATATGGAAAATACCTCTCAAACTAAATTGTCCCAAAGCATCTTGCAGCCCAGTGCTCAACCTGACAACATTAGAAATATGCAGAGTGCAGAGCTCAGTTGAGCTATTCCCT
Organism: Thinocorus orbignyianus; assembly: GCA_013400375.1. Taxonomy (NCBI): domain Eukaryota; kingdom Metazoa; phylum Chordata; class Aves; order Ciconiiformes; family Thinocoridae; genus Thinocorus; species Thinocorus orbignyianus. The sequence goes on from VXBW01008533.1 coordinate 946,672, forward strand.
CTCCTCAGGTCTAGGATTTGTCCTCTAGGAATCAAATTGAATATGTTTTCAGTTAAATGATATGAAGAAGGTGCTGAAATATATGCTGTTCTTGTCCAGCAGAATGTGTGATACTTTATTTCCAGTCTCATGGACAAAGTGTACTTGAAATACAGTTTCTATTTAAAATAATTATTTAAGGCTTTGAAATAATTAATAATGAACCCACTACATAAAAGATAATGTTAATATTTTAAGGACAAAATAGTGAGTATGCAATTTTAGCCTTCCTCCCCCCGTTACCAGCATCAGATAACTTTAGAATTTCATGCTCCTTATGCTGTCCCTTAACATACAGCTACTAAAAAGCAAAAAGCAAGAACCAGAAATTTGGCGTTTGGTTGTTGGTTTGTGTTTTGCTTTTGGTTTGGGGTTGTTTTTTTATTTTTTTTTTTTTAATTAAGAAAAGTAAACAACTAAAGGTCACTGTAGCAATAAATTAAAGTTTATTCCGGTGGAATAATTTAAGCAACTACCTCCTTGCCTTTCATTCTGCACATTCCAGTTATTCATACAGGATTTCAGCACAGCTGGAAGTCAAAGAAAAAGGTCACTGCCTGGGTTACTTGTGTTTTGGTCCACCATCTAGTAGTTCTGCCTGCTGCATTACATTGTCAAAGTTAGCCCTTCTATTGACAAGCATATTGATTTCCTGATTAATGTACCTCTGTTTTATTGGCGTTTACTACAGGAGACATAATTTTAATGTTTGTATGATCAGTAGCTCCATCAACGCCAAGAATTCCTACTGTTAGCCTGCACAGCTCTAACTATGGGGAGTTGTATGTTTCTTGATAAATACTGCAGGGAAGTTGTAAACATGAGAAAAGCAAAGAAAATTGATGTCCTCTGTAGATTCCTATTGTATTTCATCCCCAGGAGAGAATGCAGAAACTTTCAAGTAATTCTCTATAGAAAAGGCAGCCAGCAGGTACTAACTCTTTGAGCTGTAATATAAATGTATGGGAAGTAATTGCTTGTAGAATTCCCATTGTGTAGTTGCTTCATCTCAAATGTGTAAATACCCATAACAGAAATTAAGGTTTTATTAATTTTTAGATTAAGAAATGTCATTTTAAATACTCTAAGTTAACTTCATTAGAGGAATGGAATTCTGTGGCTGTCAGATGCTTCTAGATTTGCAACTGTCCATAAATTACATAAGATACCTGAAGGCATCTACTTAAAATTTAGCTGAAGCAGTTTTTGTTCTTGGAACTGTAATGGGCTGTACAATCTCCTGCTTATTGCCATGTAGTTTCTTTTCTTCCTTCTGCCTGCATTTTCCCTGTTCCTGTCTTTTAAAACCAGAGAAGCCATTTACCAGAAACTTGTCTAAATATTTTTCAGATTAGATTCCTACATATCATAGACGTTTAATTTCCCTAAATTTCAACTAGTATCCTTCACTATCTGAAGGAGGTATCTCAATGGTATTTCTTAGTATCTTGGAATATTTTTGTGGTTGAGTACTCTCATGAAGAGCATAATTTTGTTTGAATATCCTTACAGAAGTGGGAAGATGATGGCTATGTATCAGGTAATTTATGCATTATTGCACTTACAACCTGTTCTTTCAATCAGAGATTTGAACAAAGGCTGTGCATCTTGGGAGACCAAGTACCCGCCATTAATTAAGAAAACAGAATGATGAAGTGATAGCTGTTGCAAGTTCCCCATCTGTCAAAAAGCAGGTACTGTTCCCTAAATAAGGGAGTTGTGAATAAGGAATAAAATTGTATTATAAAAAATTCCAGCAGTTTCCAAGCATACTTTTGATCTTTCAGTACAAATTTCAGACACTGGAGTATTTACCACCTGCTGCCAGCATTGACATATCCCAGTGGACAAACCACTAAAACAAAAAGAATATTAGTATGATGATTAAATTCGCTAAAATTAGAGCTGTGATGATCACTGTATAAGATGCTAGTAACAGACAGCTAAATCCTCTGGTATTCGGAAGCATACAGAAATGAGGTCAGTAATGAACATTTAGTTAGGCACTGGTTTCCAGTATTTGTTCATGGAACTGTCTTCAAAAATGCCTGTACTCCTGAAATAATTCACCAAGCCTGATGCCATGCAAATCTAGATATAATTGTGCCTATGAAAGTTCATGTAGCAGTAATGACTATTTGGCTAAAATTATGATAAGTATTATTATAAGTAGATGCTGTGCCTGATGGCTTTCTCTATGGTTGATTTTAATACCATATGAATTATTCCACTTGCAGCAAGGCAGCTAGTTTGAGTCATAGCTCTCAAGTGATTGTTTTAACTGTTGGAAATTCTTCAGACCCACAGGGTTTCCTGGGGAGATGCTGATGCTGCCTTTTATGTCGGTGACTTTGGATCCCAAGTTCATTTCTTTCTCCTCTTTTGTTGAGTAGAGACTTACTGTTCTGAGGTTTCACTAATTTATTTTAAATGCTGTGGGACCTTAAATTCTTCCTAAAAGGCAAATGGAATTACAGAGGGGCGTGGTTGCTGGTGAAGCACTGTCTAGGTAATATATGTACTTATGCTGCAGTGCATGTTGGGTTCTTTAGGTTCACTGAGGGAAACATCTGTGTGACAGTTTAAGCTTTGAACTAAAGGATTGTAAGACCTTAAATGTTGGCTTTGATTAGGTATTTGATTCTAATCTTTTGTTTTCTCTATAAATTGTATGAATGTATAAATATTCACTACCTAATGAACCGAAGTGTGTGTGTTCCTGTGCATTCACTTTTTTATTAAGGACTTAATATATCAATATTTATCTGAAACAGTAATGTAGAATGATTGAGTTCAGGTTTCAGGAAGCAGTGACCCTTTTTGTACTTAGGCATCTTATTTAACTTCCTTGTGATTTATATCACTTTGTGTTACTTGAAGGTAATTTTCTCTGTGCTTGATCCAGGAACAAAAAACCTACTTGAGTAAGAACAAAATTAATATTACAGAATTATTTTTTTTTCACTGTTTTACCTTCCCTTTTTTTATTACCACCTCCAACATAAGTACCAATCAGAAAATTTTAATAGAAGCAGTGAGCTGCCTTTTATCTTAACTCTCTTACAAATATTTCTAGCAGAATTCAGGAAATGTTATACTTAGGTTTCATTTTCAGGATTGGTCGTTTATCCATCTTTTAGCCTCAGGGTTCTCCACAATTCAGCTTTCACCTTTTTTTTCGCCTTTTTAAGCAATCACTATAGCAACCCAGTGTTGTCCGATGAGCAGCACACACAAAGGGCAGATATCCATACATGCAGCATAAGATTAAGATTAAAAAAAATTGGAGAGCCAGGCAGACCAGTGAGGTACTTTATTAGTCTGTCACACAGAAGATCTTAAGTGCAAGTTGCAGTTTTTAAGTTCATTAGTGGAGACAAATTTTAAGATATCATCAGCCTTACTGGATATCTCAACTTGATTGGTGGTTACTCCTTTAAAGAAATCTTTAGCTGAAATAGTAGACTGGTGGGTTCTGTGACACCTATGAGCCGTATGAAAAATTGATTAGATAGTGGTACAAGTATTGTAGGGACAAAATTCTGTATGTTTCTTGAGAGTTGTGTTTAGCCAAGGTAAGGATGTATGGGAACAATATAAGATGAGGAAAGGTAAGCTTCATAAAAAAGTTTTAGGTAAAAACTTGCATTTGATCTTAACTAAAAATCTCCATGGGCACTGACAGACTGTGTCAACCTTTGAAATTTGCAGTGTCACAATACATTAATTCCAATGACTCAGTTGTTCAGTCTTTATTCTTGTTTAGTCCTTAACTAATACTAATTGTAACAAAAGACTGCATTGGAATGGAGTAGCATCTAAAGGGCAAAGTACTGCACATCTTATCCCAGACCTGTGGAGTTAATGAAGTAGTAACAGGCAGTTGTATGAATGAATCACTTCAAGAAAAGGTGCATCTAATTCACCTGCTGGGTAGTCCTGTGTTTTTATCTCTGTTCAGGAAGAAGGTAGTGAGTGTATTAATTACATGTGTTTCTGTCCCACTTCTTTCTCCTCCTGCAGGACAACAGAGAACTTTCTATCCCTTTATGTCCCACGTTTGTTTTCACAGCTCTGTAGTGATCAGCCTGCTTCTTTCTACATGGTTTGTGCCAGTGAGAGCAGTGCTAAGGTCTGAAAACTACAGAATATGTGGAAAGAAAGAGGAATGTTAATGTGCTCCATCTGCTGTTTTGGGCTAATATGGATCCCCTTGTCTCTGTGGTGCCAATTCTCTACAACTGGAAAGCTGCAAAGAGCACGTTTTTCACTTCTTCCTGTGGAAGAGGGGGCATCTTTTAAATAGCACTTTTTAAGAAAAGCCTTTTAATTGCTTTCATGATGGGTGCCAGAATTGGCATGTACACATGCGTCAATTGCAAAGTAAGGTTGATTGCACCTCATCCTTCACCTTTTGAATAGATGTTATTCTACATTGATTTATACTGGTATTTTTACTGGTGGAGGTCATTGTGTTCTCTAGCTCAGCTGTCGTCAATTTACTTTTTCTAACCTCACTCTAGGCTCTAAAAGGGCTAGGGAACTTAGTGAAATTCACAATTTTCTGGGGTGGTAATGCACACATCTGCCTATATTTGGTCTCACTCTAGTGGGGGTCTGAGTTGGATATTTGCTTTGTTGTTTGTAAGATGGGTGTGTGGATCCAAGTTGGGCCATACAGATGATTTGAAGAAGAGGCTCTACTCATTTTCAGAGGGTATGAGGTCCTTCTAGGTGCTTTCTCTGCAGCACACAAATATGATGTCTCCTAATCCAGGTGCTCAGCACTGGTGACTGGCACACAGATCAAGAAGAGAAGAGGGTAGGGATTTCATTATGAATGCTTTAGCAGATGGCAGTGTATATGAGGTGATGACAAGGGGACAAATGAGTGAGACTTAAAAGGTCTATTATTGACAAATTGAGCCACTGTTTTTCCCTTTACCTTGGCCTTAGATATATGCCCTTCTGCTGTATATCTGAGCTCTCAAGACTCGTGACTTGCTCAGACCCTGAGCTTTGTTTCCCAGCTTTGTCCTGTAGACCTATAATGAGAGTAGGTATGTTAATCTAGTGTAATTCCTCATCCCTGAGCTCTTGTGACAAAAGGTATAGTGCAAGAAGCAATTGTGGAAAAGCATTTACAGGGTAGAGATGCTAGGCATGTCTTGATTAAAGAAAAAGCAAAAAGCAGAGTTCTGTACCCAAAAAAGGCTACTTTCTCCTTGCATTTCAGAGAAGGAGGCAAAATTCATGGCGGAAAAAACATGTAGTTCAAGTTAAGTGGGATGACTGTATTAGCTCATGTTTTACAGGGACAGGCTGAGAGAGCTGGGGCTGTTCAGCCTGCAGAAGAGAGGGCTCCAGGGAGACCTTGTAGCAGCCTTCTAGTATCTGAAGGGAGCCCACAAGAGAGCTAGAGAGGGACTCTTCGTCAGGGACTGTAGTGAGAGGACAGGGGGTAGCGGTTTTAAATTGGAAGAGGGGAGATATAGATTAGATATTAGGAAGAAGTTCTTTCCTGTGAGGGTGGTGAGGCACTGGAACAGGTTGCCCCGAGAAGTTGTGGATGCCCCATCCCTGGAAGTGTTCAAGGCCAGATTGGATGGGGCTTTGAGTAACCTGGTCTAATGGGAGTTGTCCCTGCCCGTGGCAGAGAGGTTGGAACTCAATGATCTTTAGGGTCCCTTCCAAGTCGAACCCTTCTATGATTCTGGGGACATAATTAATTGAAAACAGACATTGGTTTACATTAATATAAAGAAGCTTTGTTCACAGACGTTAGCTACTAGGTGTTTCATTTTATACAGAAATTGAGAGAAGAGTCTCAAACCAGTTTTGTAGCAAGCTACTCAAAGCACTTAGGTACAGGGTTTATACCCTTCCACAAAGCCCGTCTTAGTAGTAGAATGAAATTTCTTTTCCACATCTAAGGAACTGGGTAAGACTTAATGTTCTTCTGATGCATCATTATCCTAAATCATAGGGGGAATTTCAACTACTAGGAATAGACTACTGTGTTTGAAAGCAGCTTTGTTCTTTGCTACCCTATTTAAAAACAACATAACAAGATCCTCAGTTTCTGCTTCCAACCCGGTTATCGTATGCTTTTAATTGAACATATGAAATCAATATCAATTTCGCAGAGATCTAAGAATCTATGACTTGAACAGCAGGTGTCTGATGTGAACAGTAGGCATTTGATGAATAGCCTTTTAAGGGTAGATACCCAAAATTCAAATGTTTTTAAAACAGAATGCAACAAGCTATAAATGGTCTTATGAGAGCTGGAGAGAGAAAGAGGTGCTGATTCTTGGGCAAGGTCAGTTTAGATTGCTTTTTCTGCTGGACTTTGGTGCCTAATCTTTTATCCTTACAGTTGAAGTTGCCGTGTAAATTTATAAGGATAAACAATATTGAAAATTTCAAACATGATTTAGTGTTACCAGGGTAACCAATTGTAAATAATTTTAAGCACCATATGGCTTGTGACGAGCATGAACCTGACAAAGGCTCTCAGAAGGACTGTTTCCTATGTTCTTAGGCACAGTAATAAGAATATGAGAAATTTCTTTAAATAAAGTATCTACAACAAGAATCAAGCCACAGCTTTGATATTGGTCAGTTAAAAAGATCAAGGAATAGTTTCTAGATGTAGATAAGCAGAAATGTGCAGCAGAAATCAGGAATACTTTAGGATCATTTTTTCTTTTATCCCACAGCAATAGAAATGTTCTCTTTAGTTGCTAGTTTTTCTTGAGTAAATGCTATGATTATTTCATAATTCCTGGACTCCATCATCTAACATTTTGTATTATAATACTGAATATCCAAAAACTTAACAATAGAAGCAGATTCTCTTCAAAATAGTAAAGCAGAAAGAATGAGGGCAGGTTTCATAGTCTTTGTATTTAACTGAAAACACAGAACAATGCAGAGTGCCTGAATATTTAGAAATTGAGCTAAGTTACTGACATGGCTGGATCGTTTTGTTTTTGGAATGTTGGCATTGGTCTGGAGAGCTTGAATTATTCTATACAGTGGCCTAATACAACATCAAAGCAGTCACAAGTGGAGTATTTTTTCCTTCATTTTTAAAAGGGATAGTATTCTAATCCAAAAGATTGCCAATACTTTATGTGAAATTAAATATCCTATTGTAAATTAAGAAGTTATTTAACTCCAGTAAGTAAAATTGCTCAATTTTTGTTTTGATTTTGATGCTGATCTCCTTAATCACAACTGAAAGCTTAAGATTAGTGAAAGCTAAAGCATTACTTCTGCTCAAAAGGAACGTCTTTGAAAAATAAATTAATTTCTCAATCCTACAAATGCAAACAGTACTGTACTGAGTATATACATCCAAGTCAAAATTTAGAGTTCCAAGTAACTGAGAGTGAATAAACATAGTTACTACTTTAGCTCTGTACAAGGTATATTACAGTCTGTTTGGGATGACCTTCATTCTGTCCCTGGGAGTGTTCAAGACCCGACTGGATGGGGCTTTGAGCAACCTGGTCTAGTGGGAAGTGTCCCTGTCCATGGCAGGGGGGTTGGAACTCCATGATCTTTAAGGTCCCTTTCAACTCTAACCATTCTATAATTCTTTACTGGAATACATCTACAAGAAACTAACAAATGATACTAATACTATGGAAGTCAGTAAAATTATACCAGAATGTATAAATGTATAAAAGAATGTGTCTTTATTGTTTCACTTGGTGCAAAGTGAAAAATGTGGCCTAATAAACCACATTTCTCTTGTCTTCAGTTTTGCTGGGTAGCGCTTTGATAGCAGAAAGTTAATTTACACAAAAATGTGAAGTTTTTAGAGTAAATAGGCAATTGCAAATGCTCATTCTGCAGGCAAATTCACAACCAGAATATATAGGACTAGAGGCAGCCTGTTACTGCTTATCAGCTGATTCAGAGCATCCTCTTAACCAGTGTCATGGACATTCAGTGGCTCTTCTTCAGGGCCAGAACTGGGTGTCTCAGGCAGGGTCTGGGTCGGGTGAGGCAACTATTCATAAGCCTGTCCTTTAACTGATGTCTATGGCCACTTACGTGTCAGGCTACATTTAGAACTTAAAGGGAGGAAATTTGCTGAGATCTCTTCTTCTTTCTCTTTCACGTTTCTTCTCAAAATCATGAGGAAGGTATGCAACCTATTTAAAACATTTTATCCTCATAGGAGGGGTAAAACCGTAATATTTGTATCTACACATCAGTTGTTGTCGGGAACGGCGCGGGAAGACATACAGCCGACTCAATATGAGTGATAAAGCAAGCTTCAGTGTTTATTCGGATAGCTCAGATATTTATACACTTACTGTAAATTATGCCTACTTGTCACACACTAATTGGCTAGGCTTCTAAAGATTACATGTGCATACACCTCCTACTTGCAGTTTCTGCTTCAAGGTTCTCCAACATTCCAGAAGGACGCTCTCCCTCTCTCCTTGTTTATCATTCTCGCAGGGTCGGTGTGATCTTGGCTCTTCTTCCTTGTCAGCATAACTTGCAATTCTTACTGAGGCCTACTGTGGCTAAAATCCTACTTATGCTAAACACTTAGGCTAACAAGAGGATTGCTTGTACAATGCTTCCGTGGATCCATGGCCCTGCTCCCACAGCCATTCTGCAACAAGTTGTCCTTTGTTCTTGGTAGCTTTTCATAAAATTCTTAAGGGTTTTACTGCTGCCAGAGTTCTGAATGGCAGTAGTAAAATGGCTCAATCTTACTAGTTTCATTCTGCTATTCTATAGAAATGTAGCAGCAACACCAGAAATGCTTGGTATTAATCTTCAGAATTACAGACCCTTCTCCAAATGTACATCATGAATAGTATACTGGTTTTAAATTCATTGAAATTCGTGAATTTTCTGTTGGTGCGGGTCACCAGTATGAGTTCACTCCAGTGACATGATGGTATGTGAGTCAGAAACAGAGCGTGCAATAGAAAGATAAGCTACAGCTTCTTTTGTTTGCTTGCTTAATTTTCTGTGTAAGGTTTTTGGTTGTTTCTTTTTTGTCCAGCTACAAATCAAGCTTACTTTCTAATTCTAAGTGTTTAATGACTGTTATCTAATTAGGCTTTTACAGCATGAAATCTTTGAAAATCAAATATTTATTCTGAAAAATGTTGTTCTCATCAGCAGTTGGATTGTCTTATAATTAATTCCTTCTGCAACTCTTTGCTATAAATTTAGAAAAATAAGAATCGCTTTATCCAAATAAATATGTGTATGTACAGACAGATAACTGTTGCTAGAATATACATGAAGCTTGATTTGCCTTTAGTGTCCAATAGTTTTTATGTACAACATTATCTGTTTCCTGACTTTCTTGATATTTGTGTTATTTTTCTTATTCAACTCCTGTCATTCAAGAGAAAATGTAGAATCTTGAATTGTGCTGTATAAACACAGAAGGTAGAGTCGGTGCCAGTGCAGTGACTTCTGTGCTGGGCTGCATTTCACTTGGTAGACGTGCTGTTAGAGGGGATGTTGAAAGCCTTCCTCAGAGGAAGAGCCCAGATCAGGTAGAACCCTACTAAATGGTTTTGAATTGGTTTTCCCACAATTATAAATTGAAATGGATAATTCAGTATTAAATGTCTTTATTGATGTCAATCAAGAAATGTTTACACTGTCATTGAGAAATTGGCCTTCAATGCCCACTAGCAAAATGCACACTTCTAGTTTAACAATGAAATATAGTCATCATGTTACATGTTGCATTTTCCATAATGAATTATTTATAAAGGCAGATAGATTTTAAATTATTTTCAGTGCTCAGTTGCATGGAACTTGTGTGTGAGATTCCATGATGTGATGGTTAAACAAAGAATTGAGAAACTTCTAAAAACTTTGAAGGATAATGTTCAAGGACTGAGAACATTTGCAGCCTCAGGCTATGCCATGAAACAGCCACAGCATTACTCTACCTCAAAATCCACATCACAGTTTTAAAGAATAGTTTTGGGAGCATTGAGGGGAGTAGGGGAGGAGGCTTAGAAGCATTTGGCTTCAAGTATTTCTGTATACATATGGGATAAAAGGCATTAGATTATTAGCATATCTAAACCAGTTTCATTTTCGTGTTACAAAATCTCTTTGGATTTTTATAACAGAAACAGGAAAGAGAAGATCGGGACTGTGATGGTGGGTGAAAAGAACCTTCTATTTTCATATTAAAACATTCTGGGAGTAGGACTTAAAACCACTGTAGGAGTGATTTTTAAGATCAGTAGCATGTCCACATGTCATAAAAAAGAGTGTCTAATAAGTTACAAGTTTATTGACACATAATAATATCACTCTGACATAAATCAGACATTAAGTTTTGTTATTCAGATTTTTATTTCTACCTTATTAATCCATGCAGCTGAGCTGCATTTTCTCCATATTTGTGTCTGTTTTAAACTGAATCCTGGCAACACAGTCTCTGTCACCCATGAGACTTACTCTGAATGATTGTTTCTTAATAGCCCTCACATTGAAGTTGTTTACTGCCAAGAGCTGAAATTAAGGGTAGTGCCTGGCAGCCCAAGAGAAACAGAATTTCTAAATTAGAGGCTTAACACTTTTCATTTCTCAGGGAGTCTTTACGTCAAATGCTCTCAGAAAGCTAATAGAAGGCCTTTTATCAATTTAGAACTTGGTAAATGATTTTAAGTTATTTATTTACTAAAACAGGCTTTGTAGTAAAATACTGCATAAAATCAGTTAGGATTTTGATGTGTATCTAGAACAGAAGCATGAATGATAGAGGATGTTGTGAAAAGCTGCCTAGGTAGATTTTCTGCACATCTCTTTGCTCTACTCTACAATGCCACTGGTATTCCTGTCCAGTGCTGCTCCTGAAAGAAGCAGTCCCTGTTCTTATGTACAAGCTGAAGTTAGGAACAAATTCCTGCCACAGACTGTTGAAGTAAGGAAATTTAGTCTTAATGTGAAACTGATATTCTACTGGTGCTGTTGACCAGGATTAAAATGTGTAGTCCTGTAGCACAGTATTAGCATATTGCCACTGCTAGGTACAGGCCCCAAGTTTGCCCTTGGACTGAGACTTCCTAGATTTCATCTGTCTGAACTCGACTTCCCCGGAGCTTTGTCTTAACTTGGACTTGCTATGACAACGATTTTTCTTCTGACCAAGTGTCTGTGCCTAAATTATTTTACTTACACATATCTTTCCACGGTACAAAATTAGTTTTCATATAGATAATACTAACAACCAGTTATTCTGTGTAGAATGAGATATTTATCACTCTAGAGTAATAAAGAAATGCCAGGCTGGTATGACAGCAGAAGCCTTGAAAGTGGGGACATGGGATGCTGTGTAGTGGATTACAAGTAAGGGATAAAAGGAAACAGGACACCAGCTAACACTGGAGACTTTGGGACTGTAAGAAAACCTCCAGTGTTCAGTAAAAGAAAGGGAATTGGACAAAATTGGCTTTAGGGATAACAAAGAAATAGGATCTGCCATAAGTAAAACACACCATATATAGCAAATTTGTATAAAACATGAACTTGCAGACCAATGAAGAAAAAGCAATGTGCAAAAATGTGTCGGGAAACATATAAAAATTACCCAAATCAGGTCTTGGTGTGATGAAAGTGAAAAGACCTAGTATGCATACGACTCGGTGTAGACCTCCCATGACCATGCTGAAGCCATTAACATTAGGACCCAGAGGAACCTCTAAGTCCTAAGTGAGAACTGAGTATTAAAAAAAAAAGTTAAAACATTTTGCTGCCTCCCTTTCGCTCCTCTGAAATGCATATTTAGCATGGAGGAAGCATGCGTTGAGTATAGAGGCTATTTACAAAGACACAAAGGTAATGGTGGTTCTTTGCCCTCTACAATGTACACTGTTTCGATCCAGTGAACTCAGTGTACAGTTCTACATAAAGAGCTGCATTCTTGGTCTCTAAATGCCTGTTTTTCATTGTTAAAGTGATGTATTATGTACTTGCAGTGTGTTGATAATGTAACTGACAGAAATGAATCAGAAGATATGAATAATAGAAAAATGTTAATGCCTCTGAAAAATGCCAGGCCCTTGTTTGACCACATCTTTATCTATCATCTAGCTATCATCTTCTCACCACTTTCCAGCTGTCTTGTTCTGAAGGACAGAGGTGCCAGGATTTCCTGGCACATTTCCAAATGAACCTTCTGGTAGTAGGCTGGCTCTTTTGTTATCAAGTATGAATATTGTTGGCTTTAATTTTTCCTGGCTGTTGGTTTGAAGTTGGGTTTTTGTTGTTGGGGTTATGTTGTTTTATTTGTATGTCATAACAGGATGTTACATAGATTGGATAAACTCCTACAATCCTAATCCCCTGTGAGTCATGGGGTTCTATACTGCAGGTGGTGATCATCCCAGAGGGAAAAACCCAAACTCTTCCCAGCATAAAACTAAAGTCTCTTGCATTGGTGACTTAAAAATAGGGCAACTGTCCAATATGAAGCTGCTTTAGAAATGAGAGAGTAAGTGGACTTTAGAAAGAGATGATTTTCTTTTCATGCCTAACAAAGTAATGCACCTTGAGATTTATTTCTCATCTCTAATGCACTTTCGACAGAATAGCAAGTACAGAATGTACCTGCTCTTTTGCTTTTATCGGTTTCTTTGGAGCATAGCACGAGCACAGACTGAAACAAATACAAGTGGCAGAGCAGCCCTCAGAATTTTAATGTGTTTTTCCTCCTATATAAAGCAGGCCTTGCCAGCTGCACATACTTTAGAAGTATTTATTCTAGAGAGGGATTCTTCAAAAGACCTCAGAAGAGTTGGAAGACAATGATCTGTGGTAACGCTTCAGAATAGGTGGCCTGGGTAAATGAAGGAGCTTTGTGATTTGATCAGAACTGAGAGGGAGTGGTGAATCTCATGGCTTTTATTCAGTCTTTTACTTCCTGGTGATGTTTCAAAGAATAAGGCCATCTGAATACTGTGGACTTTCTCAGATTCTATCCTCCCATTCTGTCTCATTTAGTACACAGGATGATTGTCTGTGCCAATCATTAAAGGGTTGGTGATGGTCTCCACCTCTACCTTTGTAAAGAAAAATTGTCACAGGCATAAGCATAGTGTTTGTGTGTTCTTAGTGTCCACTGGTCAGCTGAAAGACCAAATGCTTGCTAAGAGAGAACCTTTGCACCAGCCTTAAGACAAGTTGGAGAGAGTACCAATTTACTGTTGACTTTACAAACATGAGGTAGTCTTCATTTTCTCTCTACTCACTAGGTATGAATAAAATGTATTATTTTTCAGATAGGCCTAACAGTCTTAGAAAGACTTCCTTGTTTTAGAGGAATGTGTAAAGTCAATGAATTGTTTCTTAGGTTGCGTGTATAAGATTTCCATCTGAAAATCAAAGTGCAAACGAGGCAATACTTTTTCAAATGGAGAACCACACTATCCAAGAGATTTGTTTGTATAGACTGGAAGGGAAACACAGGGATGGAGCCCTTTAACATTATGGAAGACCAATTAATTTCTCCATGTTTTTGTGGTAGGGAAAGCACACCAATTTCACAACGGTGTTTGCAGTGAAAGCCTGGGTCACAGTAAGAGAAACTCTAGTGAGGGAAACAACTATGTAAAGGGCCATACTGAGTTCTGGACTTGAGGTCTGGTTTAGCCTATGGCACATTTTCTTGAGCAGAACCCCCTTCAAAGTATACATATTCTGTTTGTAATATAGGTGGTAGGTTCATATGCAGTGCTATTCCCATCTGCATGGGCTTTCTGGCAAGGGTTTCTGTTGGCTTGGAAATCTTCATGCTCCCCTTATTTCAATATGTCTTGAAGCTCCATGGTGATGAGGGAAGGTGGGCTTTTCACTAATGTTTTAAAAATTCTGGTGGAAACTGCGGTATTGTGGAGAGCTGCAAAGTCTGTATTCATCACAGAATCAAGAGACGTCAACTTAATAATGACTGAAATTATGTATATGGAATGCAGAATCTATTTTTCCCTTAAAATAAACAGGTGATGTAATTAAAAACACATTAATTTATACTCCAGGGATTACTGCTATGTGATAATACCCACACACAATGTTGCTATCTCCAACATCTTCCTTTTTGTGTAGAGCAAGAACTGTAATTCATTGTTTTCATTGTATTTATTTGGCATTTTGGAATATGTTGTAGATAATGAGTTGTGAACAAGGAGTGCTCAGTATGTTAAAGGCTATGAAGTTTAGGTGAGCCACTCATCAGGAAAAGTTTTATTTTGCATTTGCCATGACTATCTCTTGTTTGCTTGATTTTTTTTTCAGCATTGTCCTTGAGCAACAAAGTAGTTCTTCAGAGCTGTGTATCCCTTGGCCTTACATCTAACAATTGTTTTGTTTAGATTTGAGACACACCAACCCCCAAAAAAATCCCACCAAACAACCCACAACAAAACTCCCTTATTGTCAGATCTTTGTTTTCCTGTTTTATCTGAGGGTCCTTTTGTGTACCAATTTGTCCTGGTTTCCAGCAGGGACAGGGTTGACTCTCCCCTGTCTCTATCCGGCACAGCTATTCCACCTCATGTGTGCCAGGCCCAGGGGCAGCAGGGAGCCAGCCGGGGAGGGGCCACAGCCGGGAGTGGGCATGGTGACGTCATGGCGTAGGCGTATATATGAGCGGGCGGCGCCGGGGTGCACCTCAGCGGCATCGGTGGCGGTCGGGTCGGGTCAGGGCGGCGCGGGGTGCGGTCGGTGTTGTACTCATGTTTGTCTCCTCCATCTGTGTTACTGTTTCCCTGCAATACCTGCTGTTCTGGTAAACAGTTTTTATCTCAACCCACGAGTCTGCCTTTTCTTTCTCATCCTCTCCACACTGCTGGGGGGCGGAGCCAAGGGACTGCCATGTGGCGCTTTTGTTGCCCCAAGGCTAAACCATGACACAATTCTAGTTTAAATAACTCTTTCTTGAAGAAAGTTCATGAGTGTAATATGCATGAATTCAGAGAATGTCTTGTGCAATTATATTCTTTTTCTTGCTTGGTGTGTCCCTTGCAGCTTTATCACATTGATAGGTCATAGTCTTTTTATGATCAACTTTTCTTTCCTCCACATCCTTTGTTTAGATGCTCTTCCTGCATGAATTCCAAGTTAGTCAAGCAAATGTCATTCTTTTTATACTGTTAAATTTTGCTGCTTCTCCTACTGCAGTCCTCAAGAATTCCATCTCTCTGATAACTTCATCCTCCTCTTTATGAAAGATAGCATCACTTGCTCACTGCTATTTGTCTCCACATCATTATGAGGGTACTAAATAAAATACATCACAAGAATAACCCCTGAGGAATTAGAGATAATCTGTTTCTTACCAAGTGCGTTCCCTTTCACTGCCTTCATTTCCTTCTCCCTTAAACTCCTTAATTCTTTGCATGTTTTACATTCTGCTTCTAATCCTCACTTTCCAACTTTACTGCTAACTCTAATGTGACACCATCTGTAACACTTCCCTGAAATCCTGTTAGATTAGATTTACTTTGTACCTAACTTATGTTGTATTGAAAATCTATTGAAGAAAAGCTGTCAGTTTAACCTAGTGTGATCCACAGCTAGCAAAATCACAGTGTTAGATCTCATTTTCCAGTCTCAACCAGCTTTTTAACTATTTTTTCTTACAAAATTTGTCCCAGACTTTTGCATGCACTTGACAGTCTATTGCAAAGTGAATTGTTTTTGTGTGTGCATATGTGTGGGTCTTTTATTTCTCTTTGAGTGTGTACTTTCAAAGGGGGAGTAGCATTAATAAGAGTTAGCTTCAGGAATAAATGCATTGCAGACTGCAAGGCTCCTGAGTGTTAAAGTTAATTGGCACTGGAAATTAGTTTTTAGACTACTAATAACAAAGCTAAGCCACTTAAGTATATCTAAATAAACCTGAGATTTACTCATATTAAATAATACTGGACCAGGATTTTTTTCCTGTTTGTAGTACTAGTGACTCAAATGAAATTCAACAGATGTAACTGAAAAGGAAGAATTTTGTCTGCTTACGTTTCATCTTAGCTGTAGGACATTACAGGGAGAACAATTCTGGAGAATTTGAAAATTTTCTAAAGGTCAAGGAGTGTTTTTACATCCCTAGAACACTTCCACTTGATCTAGTAAAAGTTGTTGTGGTAACATTAAGAAAACCTAAAAGTCACACCTTTTGCTTTAAAACACATGCAGTCAAAATATAATATTGAAATTATTACAGCTCGTCCACCCTGCCTCATTTCAGTTTTGTTTACACATTGCTTTTGATACCCAGTGGAAGTTTTTCTAGCTTAAAGTAGAACGCACATCACCAAGTATATTTAATCACAAAAGATTTTTATTCTGAGTGAACATTAATTTAGTAATGCAAGGCAGCTGTGAATGATATTAAGTAATTTGCTGAGTAGGAATGATAATTGGAAAGTGGACTTTAATCATGTTCTTTAACTTTCTGGTGAACTGTTGTTTATGTATAAATTTGATACTGAACTAAAGGAAAATCTTTTCAAAACTTCCTGCCTCCTTCTCTATGTGTTCTAGTCCAACATCTTGGTCAATGTAAGTAGGGACTTTTCTCAAATCCTGTCCATGGACCACTTTGACAGTTTAAAGGGAGATAAAGAAAAGACCTTTTCAGCTATACCGTTGAAACCCACATAACAATTCACTGGAAAAAATAAAATAAAATAAAATAAAATAATGCAGTGCATACGGCTGCCAGACTCTACAAAGAGTTGTTATAAACTTGGAGAATTTTTATGATAAAGTCAAATTTCTCTATCAAATATACCAGCCTTCATTCCTGTTCATTCAGAAACTTAATAAAAGGTAATTCATTTTTATATAGTCAAATGCACTATTTTGCTGTGGTCTTGTTTTTCTAATAAATTTCAAGTGAAGACATTATTCAAATCAGTTTAAGGCAGCATTTCTATTTAAGCAATAAATGTGAGAAAAATGAATAGCTTAGAATCTTTATAAATTAAGACTGTTGACTACCTTGACTGTGCTAAATTTGTTAAAGATCACATTTACAGTGCTCATGTAAACATTTGGGAAAAAATGTTGTAATAGAAATGGGGTTGAGATGCCAATCTTGTTGTAAGACTATATTTTTTCACCTTGGATTGCAATTCCAGATTATTTAGTGGAACTCAGTTTTCTCCCCTTATAAAAGCCCCTGTAAACAGAACTAAATTCCGTGCCTTTCAGACTTTTATAGCTACGTAATATGAATTTGTTCTTTTCCCACTGTGTAATGGGGGTGCAAAATCAAAGGCTAAGGAAGCTGCCTGGATTCCTGCTTTAATGTTACCATACTTTCACACATTTGACAGGATGTCCCTCTGCTGTTTTTCCTCTTCATCTTCCTATAGAAAAACTATCAAAAAAAAAAAACAAACCCTAAAAAAAACCCCATGACACCTCTTTCCCTAAGATAGCTTGTTAAACCTGGATCTGCGTGGAGAATATTTCTTTTTGACAATTTTCCTTTCAGAAGTTCAGTATGCAGTAGAAAGGACATGATATTTGCAGATATACAGTCTTTATAGAAATGCTAAAAATATGGCAGAAATGAAGAGTTGCATAAGCGAGAAAACTCTCTCGCTTGAGGCACTCAGGTGCTAGCTAAAAGTCAGTGGGTATGTACTTACAAAACAACTAAAGAGAAAAAGAGAAAAGATATTAACTGGAAAATCATATACTGGAATTATGCTGTGGACTTGTGTTCAAAGGCACCACTCCAAGTGAAATTGTCCACAGTCACAATCTTCTACGGCAAAACACCACTACTTCTTGATATGCCTTTTATATGTAAAATGTCGCATTTTCTGATGTAAACTTGTGTGTGTATGTGTGTATGACTCAACGGTATGTAGTGATGAGCAAAAAGTGGAATCTGGATTTGCATGAAAGTTAAATCTCCGACTTCAAGGAAGCAACTTGACCTGGGCTTTTTGTTTAAGAATTGAAGAACAAAAACTCTCTCTTTTTTTCCCCTGCACTTCTTTCAGCTATGCTTTCCCAAAGTTATCATTTGACGTTGCGGTTTTAGCTCGTATCTGAATAACTGAATGATTTTAAGTAGCTATGTTCAGACATGGCTCTTGTTATGGGACTAGAAATACATGTAGGTTGAACATTGTCTGTTTTTTTTTCTGACACTTTTTGAGGCACAAATATTTTGCAGGAATACAAAAGGGCCTAGAAAAAAAGAAAACAAACAAAAACCAAATCGAACAAAACCCCAAAACAACAACAACAAACAAAACCAAAACAAACAAACAAAAAACCCCACTAGAATTAGGAAAATAATATTCTGGGATCTCTGTGCATTTAGCTATTGTTTCCAAAATGGATCCATTAATTTCTGGAGTCCTGGCAACTTTAAAACAAGTTCATACTGAAGAAGTACTTCCCAAAGCAGGATAATAACCTAAAGCAGTAGCCAGCCTGCTAGGCAGACAGACAGATCTTGAGGGTTTTTTTGTCATCTTCTTTGTCGCCACTGTTGTGCCAATAGTCAGAGTAATACTTCATGTATGTGCTAGGTGAGTTCCTGTTTCCTGCTGACTTCAGAATTCAGCAAGGATCAGATATTTTGCTGGGGGCTCCCGAGGAGTTGCAATTGGCACATTTAACTTCCAGCTGCATTATTTCCCAAGTTTCTTGGTTGCCTGCTGCATTAATTCTTTTGACAAGTGGTTTGTTTAGTGTGGAGTGGCAGTGTTAAAATAAGAAGTCAGTTCACTAACTTCAGCTCCCCAGGTGAGGGCCAAGAGGGACAAAATATGATCTATCTCCTGTAAGAGTAGACTTTTTCTAAGGAAGCGTACTTTTACTATTTGATTTTGAGAAAGAAGAAAGGGAGGATCCGAAGTTTAGACGTACCAGAGTAAATATTCCTGCTTAAACACAGAAAGCAAAACCTTGTACTTGTTTTGGATACTTTTGAGGAAGCTCGGTGTTTCATGATGTAGAGAAAATGTTCAAGAAAACCAAGAACTGCAAGGATAGCCTTTCCTCAGCACTACCAATTCCCTCAGTAAGTCCCCAGCTGGAAAGAAACTCCTGCTATTTGACAGGGTGTGTACTGCCAGGGAAGGTGATGAGTGAGGTTCTCTATGCTGAGGTAAAGTTGTGGGAAGACACAGTAATATGTGACCATTGAAATCCCAGATAAGTTGCTAAGAAAGATTTACACTGTGGGCAAAGTTTGAGACTGAATGAGAGTGGGACCTGTTATCTTGCCAGGTAAACTGAGTTGTAGTGCTGCCACTGTGTGCCACTGATGCCTCTCAAGCCATCACTTTCTAGCCTTGGGCAGGACTAGGATACTAATTCCTGAGACGTAGACATACTCAGCAGATATAATTGAAACCAACTAAAGATCTGCCTGGGAAGTGTTGGTGAATACATTTCTTAAAGATTGTAAATGGACAGAAATATTGCTTATAATATTTTTATTTTGATTTAAGCCATCATATTTGAGGTCAGGAGGACCTGCCAGAGACTTGCAACACTGTGAAACGAAATATGCCTTGCCTCTGCTTCCTCAGAACATTAGCAACATTAGCATCCCAGCCTATGTCTGAAAGCTATATTTGAACTCATACTCTAGCAGAAAGATCTTTTTCTTAATAATAGTAAAAATCTTATAAAATTACACTAGTAAGGAGTTACAATAATTTAAATACTAGTTATTATATTTTGAAAGTTCAAACTCTAACATACCAAAATTAATTCTATAACACTAAATCTTAGGTAGCTAAAACTTTGTTTTACCTAAGCTTCAATTCATTTAACAGTCATGACACAATGTGATTTTTAGTTTCCATGGGGAAAAAAAGTAGAAGTGAAATATTTATGTAATATTTTTAAACACTGAAAACATTTCATTAGTTTTACATTCAAGGATGATCAGCTTGTGTTAGCAGGCTTAGGATCAGGCTCAAGGAAACGAAACCAAGCACCAAAGTTAAATTGCCCTTTTCTAAACATAAAGTTTCTTCAACATGAAGTTTTTCTCAAGTGTGAGCATGAATAAAATATAAAATCATCATTTAATACTTCCAGAGGAGTGCAACATAGTAAAAATCTGTAACAAGACTTCAAGTATTTTAATCAGCACTGCATAATAGAAATAATTTAATAAGACTTTATGCTCAGTTATAATGAGAGGTGCACACAAAACAAGATAGATTAAACCCCAAAGTCCAAATTCTGATCTTAACACCAGCATAAATCTACAGTAAATTTACTGAATGCAATATTACACCTTGATCACTGAATATAGATTGGGGTGTCAATGTACAGCAAAATATTGTGCTCTTCTTGCTCATTGAACACAGTTCAATTCATATCATAATGTAAAGCTAATTGTCCAACCCTAAGTCAACACATAATGTTGGTCTGTATTTCTTAATTAACAGAACAGGGCTTTTGAGTCATTGGAAGTACACAAGGAATTTAGGATGTATTAAATTAAAGATAACGTCACACATTAGTCATTAGAGTAACAACGTAAATCCACATTCCTAAATACTTGGTTTAACAGCACAGTTTACTGTTTCCAACTACGTAAACAGCTCTCATGCACCAAGTGATAGCTGCAACCCTTATGCCTCCTGGCTGCAAGGGCAGCCCCTTCAGGAAATGCCTGGAGGGTGACTGCGCAGTTGCCAGCTGGACAGCTGAGCAGTGAGCCACTCTGGATTAAAATACAGAAGATAAACTACTCTGCCCTACCTTACCCAAAGGTAACTAGCACTCCCAGATTAAAACTTGACAAATCATTAGTGTGTCAAAACAAGCAGCATAAGTTTAGAATAATTCTGTTGCATTTGTAAAATTCAGTTACGGTATTTTATGTGTTTTACTCTGTCTTTGCAGAGTCATATCAGTGCAGCTGTCAAAAACTCAGTAAGACAGTATTATTTGGATGAAAATTCTTTGTAGTAAATCTTTTCTACAGTATTAACAGAGTTTTTCAACACTCAGTGGTAAAAAGGCATCTCGTTTTCATAATGGAATGATGACAGAAATGTTACTGTATTCAGAATATGTGATGAATATGATCGTCGCATCTTATGAAAAAGGCAACATTTGTATCATTTTAACGTATCATTAGGATACCAAACATACCATAATTCTTATTTTATTGTGGTAAGTTAAAACAACCTAGAGATACAGAAATTGCTATGTCATATCTGTCTTAGCATATGATCTAGTAATGAGAAGGCACTAGGTCTACATGGCATGTCTTGCATTGAAAGGCTGAACTCCTGTTGGGAGGTGTCAGGACACCCCCAGTTCTGACTAATCCTCATGTGATTTTGAACAGATCCCTTTCAAGCCAGTATAGTGTTTTGTTACAGAATAGTTGCTAAAAAGCTATTGGAAATCTGAAGTTGCCCTAGTTGATTTTTAGGAAGAGGCTGGCACTTTCTAACAGTGATGTCTCTGGGTAACTTAGGGCATTTAAGAGTCTCAGTTTTCCTCTCCAGTAATTTTTCAGTGGAAACCAAGTTGAAGTACAAAGGCAAAATGCATATTTTCACTTCACTCTGTATACTTCAAGTCTCTTTGAATACAGAATAGAGCGAATATAGACCAAGCATTTAAACTGAAACTCATTTATTTTCCTTTCTTCTTTTCCTAGGAAAATAAAACCAGAAGTCTCCTAACTTGCTTTCATTGGTTTCCCAATACAAAATTCTACATCTCCGAAGGGATGCTTTCTGTTAAAAATGCATAATCTTCATAGGGCAGGGTGGAGGTCCCCTTCACTCTTCCCTATATGTGTCTATTAATTTTCTTAACACTCTCTGCTTTCCCAGTGGATCCCAGGCACAGCCTAGTAGCTGCCCATGTGCCTGCCCCAGCCTCAGCTGACACCAGGTTGTAAATTGTCACCCTCTGACCCCCAGCTGCCAGCCCTTTCCTAGCTCTGGCACTCGCAGAGCTGATGCTGCAGCCAGAACAGCCGTGGGCACAAGGCCACAGGCCACAGGACAGTAAGTCCCAACTGGTTCTGGCCAACACAAGCCCAGACAGCTCCTGGGGCCTTGTTGTTCAGAACAATTAATAGCAAATTCATATTTGCAGGGCTAGAGCAATTATGCTGGATTTGAGAGGAATGTTGATGTTGGCATTAGCAAGGACACAATGAAAATGGCCAAGACATTGACCTACCTGGCAGCCAAAGTGTGAGAACCTGGGTGCCAGTGAGAAACCAAAACTAACTCCCTTCAATAGCTATTTTTTTCACACTGTTTTCTGCTGTGGCAGGGTCTCTGTGGAAAAAGGCATAAATGTATTTTGTCCTTCTCCTATTTCTATGTAATCTCCCAAGCAAAACTACAAGAAAAAACTAAACCTGCATGTCAGAAAGAATTCATTTCAGTATATGAATACCTTTTATATTGACTTGTCATCTGGTTTTCAGATGCAGCAGAAAAAATGTCAAGCTATGCTAGACAATAGCAAAATAGATGCTTTTGCATAATCTTAGTAAAACAGAGGAAACCCTAGTGCTCCTCTTTCCTATAGGGTGTTTTAATTCTTAGATTAAGTGCTGTCATCTGAAAAAAAGTAAATGGTTCTTCCTTCAGTCTTTTAGAAGAGGAGGCGGGAATCTGCACCTGATTTTAGAGTAAAAGTAGGTGTGCAAATCTTAGAGAGAGTTATTACCTCATACATCAGAGGTGGGACACTTGCTGGTTATTGAACAAAATACAATGTTTAGCAGCTTAGCATCAGCAGTGCAGTCAGAAGTGAATCCTGCCATATTCTTACATTGCTCTTTGCTGAGAGACTCATGTTCAGGATTCTGGATTTTGTTTACACACCTAAATTTCATCCTTTGTTTTATATAGGCGTTTTTTATTAAATCTAGTGATCTAGATCCCTTTCCCACCCTAATGTCCAGGGTAAAAAAGAATGCATTCATACTACAGAGGACATATGCATCAAGTGTCATAAACCAGTCAGATAATTTGATTTAAAAAATAGTTATAGAGGAAGGTGGGTATTTCTTAGAAATAATAATCTGAGACTGATTTGGTGGTAGCACAGTTAGAACTAGCAGTATTGATTTTGAAAAAGTATGTTGATGTTCAGCATGGAGTCCAGTTCAGTCTGACTGAGATAAGAAAATTATGATAACAAATGTAATGTATACAGGAGAGGCATGGTGTTTTCTGATTGAAATAATCCTGAAGGGACTTAATCTTGCAGGGCTAGTAGTATTGGCATTTGCTATGGCTGTAATAGCATGCCCAGAATATTTAGTGTAAAATCAGTGTGACAGTTCTTAGGTGGCATTAAATAGAAATTAGCAATTTGTAAAAGCTCTTCCCAAAGTTTTATCAAAGGAGTAGAAGATACACAGGACATTAAATAAAGTTTCAGGAAGTGTGTTCCAATTCGACTTTTGGATATGTGATTGTTTTGACTCACGTGGGAATTGCAAATAAGAGCTACTGAAACAAGAGGCTTGGTAACAATCTCAAACCAAAGAACTGTTTTTCCTCTCCAAGTATTCAGCACACTAAATACTTTTATAATAGTATTGCAAGTTTAGAAAATAATTTTTAAAAATACCTTTCATACCCTTTCATAAAAATGTCATTTGTGTTTCGTGAAGTGGTGCTAAAGTTCTGTACAAGCAGAGGTTTTAAAGTGCTAATTAAGAGTATTTTTCTCTTTTATTAGAAAGATAGGTGTGTAAAAATTAAAATGTAGTCATATCTCTGAAACCTAAATGGTATAATTTGACTCTGTAAGTTTTATATTAAAATTCCTTGATGTTATTTGTAAATTGAGTAGAAATCAAAAAGAATCTATTGAGATGTTAATTTTTTAATTTCTTCTGTCATAGGGTTTCTTTGTTACTTCTTGTGTGCTAATGTTTGTGTTCCCTCTAATGGATTTTTTTTTGTTGACCTTTATTTAAACTCAGTCTTTTTTGAATTAAGATCAAGGAAGGTTAACTGTATTTGGCATCTATTTGTAAACTAAAGGAGGAGAGAAAAAAACCGATGGGGTTATTTTTTGCAGAGAAATGCCACAGATACATAAATATTTTTTTCCTGTAGTGTATTCTTATATCATTTGATATCACCTCAAAAAGATGTTTATTTAGCATGTTTTAGCCTTCCATATGAAGGTAGATCAATTAAAGTACCTTTCTGGCCACTGTTCTTTAGAAAACACGTTGTCAGCAACTATTTCATTTTCAACAGAATTTCTTTGCAGCCATTGTGAGAGAAAAAAAAAAAGGTTAAAAAATCCAAACCCTTTTGTTTGCTTGGAATTAAAATTTGAATTCTCCTTTGAATTTAGGTTTAAGTTTGAAGATCTCTCTACATTTTTAAATTCTAAGTGACGATTGAAAACCTGAAATAATGGAAGTAGCAGTGGAAGTGCTCTTATATCTATGTGATTTAAAGTGTAGTCATAACAATATTATAAAAGTTCTACTTCAAAACTACTTCAGTGTTGTAAATTTTTCACAAACTTTGAGAAGAATTAAGTTCTTATAATTAAGCTAAGGATCCAAGAGCAAATTCCAACTAAGCCAAATTACATTGTAAAGAAAGAACCAACAGTTTTGCCTACACATTTCAGTAATATCTTAAGTAAAATGTAGTCTTCACATTATGCTTGAAAGTCAGTGTAGTGCCACATTTTGATAAACTAGAAAACAGAGTTGTGTGGTGGGTGATGTGTGACCTTATGAGGTCTAAACCTGATTCATGGAAGAATGCTAGGGTCTTGAATTCATAAGAGGAAATTTGGCAGAAATATGAAGTAACATTAATTTTTTTTCATGTCATCAGTTCACATTCTGTACATATAGTAATTTAACTGTGCTTATGAAATCTTGATTCAATAATCTATATGAAATACGATAGACAAGCATCCGGAACATTAAAATTCTATGTTGAGATACCAGATAAGGTTTTGAGGTGCTTTTAGCTTGCTTGTTTTTATAATTTCTATTATTAATTCTTAGTCATGCCACAGTCTCGATCTAATAAGCATAACAAAATTTCTGTATAGGGAAATTGTTTGCTTTTGCTTTTGATTTGGAAAAAAAAAAAAACAGTTGAGTTTCAAGCGGGAGTTGGAGATGATAGTTTTAAGCTATTTGTCTGCTCAGCTTCACTAGTCATTGTAGCTTCTCAATGTCATGAACACAAAAATTAAGGCCAAAGGAAAAAAAAAAGCTACAGATTTTTTTTGCTTATAGCAATTACTAGTAAGGCTCATGTTTGATACATTTGCTGCATTATTGCTTACATTATATGTGAGAAAAGGCTGTTTGGGATCTGCATATTTAAAGTAGAATTCATGAAGGAAAATTCCAGCTGTTCAATGACCACAAATAATAAACAAAAGGTTAAAGGTTTTAGTGTATGTGTGTTTAAAACAGAAATAAAAAGCCCCAAGTCTTTAATTTTTTAAGGCTTTTCATTATTTTCAATCACATGCTTTTGAAGTTTTTTATCAGTTCAGGAGCTAGTTCTACTGTATTGAATTGCCATCCTAATTTGAGAGAAGAAAACCTATCTAGAAAACACTTTCACACAGGCTATTCAATAACACAGAAATTCTTTTCTAGATAGACTATGAAAAGAATTTTTAATGGTGCTTTGATATAGACCTTGCAGTCTACAGGTTTGACAAGAATTGTTGACTGAGGTAGTATCTCTTATTTAGCTATGGGTGTAGTTTGAAAAATTCAGTTTTGGGTATGCAAAAAACTTTCATGGCCCTTCTTCAGAGATATAATGTGTTTCCTGGAGAACAATGATATTAAAGAACTTTGCAAGATGTTTTGAAGGACTGAAAATTTTCAGTATCACCTTAAAGAGAGGTTTTGCTCTCTGTTCTTTTGCTGCAGAAGCACAAAGATGAAAATCATTCAATTTGCCCTTCTGGATCATGTTATATGCTCATGGGCAGAGTGTTTGTTTAAAGAAATCCCTGCATTATTCAATTTTTTTCACAGGCTAACACACTCAGTACTTCCCAGAAGTCCCTCCTGGAGACCTCCGTGTAGCAGTTACTCAAAACCTTTGTCCTGAGGGCAGCTGGGAGTTCAGTCTTGTCTCCAGCTGGTCTATTCTCACCAGTGTAGATAGCTAGCTGGGGAGGTTCTGGATCATCCAGGGAACTAAGTACTGTGTGTGTGCATGCAGGCACAGATCCTATATCTGGAAATACAACTATAACAAGAGGACAAGAATTTCATCCTCTATGTCATTTGTAACTTAAATTCCATAGCTCTTGTTCCAATGGGAAAATTGTTCTTACCTGTCACAGTTAAAAAACAAACTCAGGTTCAAAATCAGTTCCGCGCTTAAGTACATGAATATACTTTTGCAGTAAAAGATGATGAATAAGTGCGAAGAGGTTGTTTTCCCATTATTTTAAGGTGAGGTTTTCATCTAAGTTATAAAGGTTCTTCAGATTTAAAGGTTATATTGGCTCATCATGATTTTCTTGTACTTTAAAAAGATGCACATTGGTAAGGGAATTTGATAGTCAAGTACTTTCAGTTCTTAACTTCTACCATCTGTGATCAAGATGACCTTGGTTCTTACCCTTTCCAAATAAAATGTACAGTTCTTTTACTGAGATTTCTCTCAGTAAAAAGTGTGACCGTAAAGTAGTTTAGCATTTTTGCTGAATGATAACCTCCTTGGAAACAGTCAAGGAGCTGAGTGAAAAATCAGTCCTCAAGTGTTATACCTATGTGTAAGTAGTATCCAAAGCTCTTTCTCTTTCTTTTTCTTTTCTCTTCAAATTTATACTTACAGCAACCCTCAAGGGGTTAGATATATATATGTACACATACTTCTTGTTTTATAAATAAGAGTTATTACTGTACTTATGAGTAAACTTGTGATTTGTGACTATTTACTTAAGCTATAACATCTTTAATTACATTAAATTACATAAAGTTAATTGCATTAAATTACATGTAAATTAATTACATTATCATATTTAATGTAACTTTCTGATTTAGGGCATCTCAAGTGGTTACAAAGACAACTAGCTCATTTTCATGTATTTTTAAAATGTTTTTATATCCCTTTTCTATTAGGAATTTAACTTTAAAAATTGGGCTGAAAAAAAGTCTAAAAATTTCTCATAGAGAGTTGTAAAGATCTAAAATCTTACTTGCTGTAAAATTAATTTTTTATTAATATTTGGGTCACAAGAGTAGATAAGCAATCATGCATTATAAAAACCTGCCTATTAGCAATTGTCTGAATTATTACAGAGAAAACTCCAGACATAATAGATCACATTAAAGCAATTCTCATTGAATTCACTAGAAAATTCCCTTCCAACCTAAACCATCCTATGATTCTATGAAAAATCAAGAGAACTAGCAAATTAAATTTGGTAGACTTTGATGACATTGCGTCTTAGTACTATTCACATACAAAAGATGGTGGATAGCCAAGACGTTGATGAACATTTTAAATTGTTGAGCTTTTCTCTTGACAGACTGATTCTTTCCACGAGTATGCAGAAGAACAGGCTGTGGATCTCAGTGACTTTTTATAGTTGCAACTGAGAACTACCACTAACCAGTAGTAAGGATTAGATGGACTCTACCTTTGCATAATGTTAATCTCTCATCACCTATTAACATGACACTTTTTTATCTTGTATCATATTAATTCATGTATTTGATCATGTTTAGGGTTTTTGCTATCTTTTAATTTTGCTTATAAAATGGCTTAAATTCATACCAATTTTTGAAATATGCAATTTCTTTGGAAATTATTTTTTTTGCTGCCTTTTAATTCTTTTCTGCAAGTTGACATGTTCTTTCTTGTGCATTTTGACACATTTTCCTCATATCTTGTATTAATATTTCAGTGCAGAATGAGGAGTAGGGACTTGGAGTTTTTGTGTTTCTCTCAAAATATTTTGGTAAAAAACAAGTCCATACTTTCACTGCATGGTTTAATGTGTGATTCTTCTAGGACCTTGCAAGGATCTGGCTGTCATTACAGATGCCAGCATTTCAAAGCTCTGCTGACTTTACCTAAACTCTCTCTATTTTCTATCAGCCCCTGACAGTGAAAACAAGATCTTTTGAAGTAGTATGATAATGAAATGCAGATAAACAGACAGCGGACGATGTTGCTGCAGATAACTCTTCCAAATCACCAGTATTCTCAATGTGGTTTTTATAGGAACTTCTGAATTATGATCAACCAGGATCAAAAGCTACTGGGAACATAACTGGTCTTACATTATCAGAGTGACTTTAAGAATAAAAGTACATTGGAGATGATGGTAGAGGCGTTTCACACTAAATGTGAGTGTGTTATAGTACTTGGTGTCTCCTTCTTGCAGCAGCACATCTATCACTGTATATCTACCTAGATCTGCTGTTTTTAATTCTTAGGTACTGAGAAAGATATAATAAAAAATAAAATTTAGAGATGTTAATAAAATTATCTTCTTTATTTAGGCAGTTAGTGAAACCTCTTGAAAATTATTGAAAAGTGACTCAATAAGGTAATATTAATTTTAAAAATTGCTTATATGTCTTAATATTTGCTATAATAACAGGCATCTAGTGATATGAATAATAGGTACAGCCACTAATAGCTAGACCCAGAAGATGATCCTATGTCTGAATTCAGATAATTTTCTTGTAAAGTTTAAGAAAAGTTGCAATCTGCTTTCTGTGCTGGGTTTAGTAAAACTGAAATAATTCTGTTAAGGGTGGTGTCTCCCGTATGATTGCTTAATAATCAAATTACTTCTTTATGCTATAATAATACATGGGGTTTTATATCTTCAGACAGTATAACTGATTCATCCTTGTTAGGAAATATGCTTTCTCTACATGTAAGGGAATGAAGAGATGACTCAAATTATACCACAGGGAGAATGAGTGAAAATTATTTTTGGGTAAAAGCTAGCTTTGTAATACTTGCTATAATGCTTACTTAGAATGTCCTAAACTGTTTACACTGGAAGGTCAAACTTTTTCAAAAGAAATTATATAGCACATTAAATTTTAGAGGAGATTCTTCAAAGACATGTAGGTTCTTTGTGCTGACTTTTAGGAATGCTGTCATGGATACTTGAGGACTACCATGATATTGCATGAGAGAAGAAGTTCTCTGAAGATGAACTGGCATTATCTATTTCAAGTTTCTAACATAGACTGTAGTTTAAAGCATGAGAAATAAATTTGGAAAACAAAATGCATGCCAGTGTGCTTTAGGTATAGTTTGGTCCAAGCAACAGCACTTTTTGTAGCTGCGTTGCTGCACTCTGCCTTGACAGATCCTCCTCACTGGCTCTGGAGTAGCTCAGAGGAAATGTAACTTTTAGAGCATCTCCTAAAGTGGCAGTGGTGCTTTCACTGTACTGAAATCTGCCAGTATTGTCAATCCAGACATCTCTGCATGGAATGGGTAAGAAACATGTTCAGGAGATGATTTCCAGTTTGATCTAAAACTTTATTTGAAGTAAGATGAAGGAAGCTGACTGCAAGCTAAACTAGTTAATTTATGGCTCCCAAACATGTTTTAATTCAGCATGTTAATAATTTTGAAGATACAGTTTATCTTGATTACTAAGGAAAAAATTTTGAAGAAAAATAACAAACATGCTTTGAACACCACTGAAAATATCTGTCTTAATACAGATACAGAATTAGCTCTGGTTGATTAATTTTTAGACTACCATATAAAAATGAACTGCCCAAAAACTTACCTGAAAAGAAGTACATTTCTTTTTGTTTTTCGTGTTTCACAGTCACTGCAGCCCAGCAGCTTTGTGTCTGAGTCACATTGCCTCCTCAGCTGCATCTTTTAAAAAGTACTAAATTCTTCCACTAGGAGAATATGAAAACAAACAAGGCAATAATGTCGATGTGTTGTGGCAACATTTCTAAGTTGAAATCTTTCAGGGTTTAGGCTGTAATGTTTTGGCATACACAATTCTGTTGAAATTCAGGTGCCTGATTAAAAAGAGAACAGCAGAAAAGGTTGAACCCAGGTTTTGAAGCAACAAATGTTGCCACACCTACACAGAAGCAGCTGGGAATATTTTCAACTCTGCTTACTTCATTTTAACTGAGGCATTTGAAAATATACGTAACTGTACAAATAACTGTGCCTACTGCTGCCTGAATACGAATCTTCCTGCACTTTTGCATTCCTCTTTTTTTTTTTTTTTTTAACTAGTGGGGGCAATATTTGATGTCTTGAGATCTGTAAGCATTTGCAAAGCCACTCAGTGAGAAAACAGACCACAGTCTGCCCTTAGCAGCAGCACACAGTTAAGGATTTGGAACAGCAATAATTCATTTCTTGCACAGGGGTATGTAAGTAATCTTACACGTGTAAGAGATGTGTTACATGCTGCTATGTTGTTAGAATGGCAATAATTCAGCTAAGGATTCCTTAAGGAAGGGGTATACTGAATTTTTCTTTAATACAAGAGATGGAGTAAATGAATTAGTTTCAGTTCTGAAGACTATCCTATGAAAAATATGAAGAAGAAAAATATATCAAGTACTTCAAAATTATCATTTTTTTAAAGTTGTGTTTTATTTCTTAGAGTGGTTTGGGTTGGAAGGGATCTGAGAGATCATCTAGTTCCAAACCCTTGTCATGGCCAGGTTCACTTTCCACTAGACCAGATTTTACAATACTCCATCCAATCTGACCATGAATACTTCCGGGAATGGCATGTCCACAACTTCTTTGGGCAACCTGTTCCAGTGTCTCACAATCCTCATAAAAAAATAATTTGTTCCTAATCTCTGACCTAAATTTTCTCTCTTTCAGTTTAAAACCGTTATCCCCTGTCCTAACACTACACTCCTTGATAAAGAGTCCCTTCCTATTTTTCCTGTAAGACCCTCTTTAAGGACTGGAAGGATGCTCTAACATCTCCCCAGAGCCTTCTCTTCTCCAGCCCGGATTCTATCAGCCTGTCCTCACAGGAGAGGTGCTCCAGCCCTCTGATCATCTTTGTGGCCCTCCTCTGGACCTAGTCCAAGAGGTCTAGGTCCTTCTTATGTGGGGGTCTGCAGAGCTAGATGCCGTGCTCCAGACCTCATAAGAGTGGAGTAAAAGGGGAGAATTGCCACCCTTGACCTGCTTGCCCTGCTTATTCTGATGCAACTCAGGATGCAGTTGGCTTTCTGGTCTGTGAGCACACATTGCCAGCTCACGTCGAGCTTCTCATCCACCAACACACCCAAGGCCTCCTCCGTTGAGCTGCTGTCAATCCTTTTTCTGCCTAGCCTCTATTTGTGCTTGGGGTTGTCCTGGCCCGCATGCAGGACCTTGCCTTTGGCCTGGTTGAACTTCATGAGGTTTGCATGGGCCTGTCCAGGTCCCTCTGAATGGTACCCCTTCCCTCTAGCATGTTGACCTCACAGCTCAGCTTGTTGTTGTCGATAAACTTGTGATGATGCACTCTATCCCACTCTATATCTGTGTCACTGATGGAGATGTTAAACAGCATTGGTCCCAATACCATCCTCTGAGGAACATCACTCATCACTGGTATCCATTTGGACATCAAGTCATTGACTGCAATTAGGTGAGTCTGACCATCCAGCCAATTTCTTATCGTTATTTAGTCAGTTTCCTTCAGGATGTTCATAAATTTATAAAAAGTCAGTATTTTTGTAGTTATTCTATTCCAGCTTTATGGGGAGAACTTGAGTCCATGCAGTTCCAAAGTTATATTTACTGAGGAGAAGTAGCAGGGCTCCCCGCTGAGCCATGATTTACAAAATGAGTAGTGAATGCCAAAGATTAAGTAGTGATTTTCCCTTGTTTGGTGCTTAAGGGAAGAAATAGGGTTACTTCTGCATTTAACTTGGGATAAGTAATGTCATTCTTACAGTGTATCATTCTGTGCAAGTGTTTCAATTCTGCAATATGGGCTTCTTGGGAACTGAACATGTCAGAAAATAGTGTTTTAAGCATGTTGCCCTTTTTACCCAAGGGAAATATATTTTTCTCTTGTCTTTTTTTTTTGACTTCAAGTGGCAGGTTTTAAAATTCCTCATCAGAAAAATAACTTGGGTGGGCTGAGATGGAGGTTTCTTCTGAAAACCTTTCCATCGAAGATGCAAGTATGTTACATGCTTGATTGTTGCAGTATCAAAAGCAAATATTAACATGAAGATAATGAGATAAAATTCAATCTGTAAGTGAATTATGCACACACCAAACATAGCAGAAATCCTCAAGTGAAATTCCTTAAACACAATAAATTGTCATGTTTTCTCTGTAAAGAAAGCTGCTGATGTGGGAATAAGAAAATCAGAATAATTCTGGTTGCATTGCAAGTGCAGACAAAAAGCCAGTATGCTGAATCAGGACTGCATGGATAACAGCAACCACCAGCTTGAAGCAACATAGAGAGCGGATTATTACTTTGGGAACACTTCACTTGCGTATGCTAAGAGAACAAAAATGTACTGTGAATGTTCAGCAGCAACAAGAGAGAAATTGAGCAATGAGGGGGCTGGGGCTGGAGACCAATGCCTGCAGATGCGGTGGGGCTTAAAAGAAAAGCAGTCACAGGACTGTGGGTAGTCAGGGCTGTGGCATCACTGAAACTGCAGAACTGAAACAACTTGTATAACTGAGCACCCTGTTGGACAAATTCAGGGCACTTTAAGAAAACCAGAAATCATTAGGAAAGGGGCTGCACTCTAGCCTGTTCTGGTAGTGGGTCATAAGCTTGTTGAGACATTATGAGTCAGGATGAGATTTGTAACAAAATATTTCTGTCATTATAGCACAATGAGGCATTTTCAGGCAATGGTCTCCTTCATACTGACATGCTTGTGAATAAATGGAGCCTGTTGCCTTAATTGAAACTTATTGACTGGCGTGACTTGCACCTGTGTGTTACCATCTAAGGGGAACAGAATCTCCAGGTGGCTGTACCATCTGTTTGGGAAATATTACCCTGTTCCTGACTTTTAATTTTGCAAATTAAGAATAATACTTCGTATTTGGGGATTATTTAGAAAAGCAAGCACAATTGTAAATACCAGTGAATATCTCTCCTTTCAAGGAAGGAGTCTTTTTTATTTTGTTTAAATAAAAAATTGCTCTGGAAGGTCAAAGATTTTCGGTTCTCTTTCCCTACTGCAAACAAAGAAAAGCCTGAATGTTTCCTGTACACCTAAGTCCAGGAATTTATAATCACGGGGGCCTTAGTAAAATTAGTTTGGACCTAACATTTTACAGGTAACACAATATTTCTTCAAATTATTGCACAATTGGGCTTTTTTAGGTAATGGTGTCCTTCTCTTTGTTAACAAACAAATAACAAATACATTTTCTTGTGCAAGCTGCTTAATATAATCATTAATTAATTAGCTCCAAACTGTACTCTGCATACTTGGGCTGGGAAGTAGAGTTGACTAGAAATGGTGGTATTTTGTTTATTCTGGGTTGTTAGGAGTTGCTGGTGTAGGGGTTTTTTTGCATCTTCTGTACTTCAGCTTTTAGTTCCTCTGAACCCTTTAATTTTATATCTATTACAGGAACACAGGTAGTCTCTTACCAGAGACTGGATTTAGTTTTACTGAGTACCGCACGTGCATACAGTATTAGATTATCCTACTCCCATTTCTAAATGGGCAAGACAGACAAGTCTGGCATTCAGTTCTATCCTCATTTGAGTTAGGGACAGAGCTGCTTTTTTCTGCATTTTCATCTATAGAAGTCTTTAATTAAAGCTCAAGTGGAGTTACTCAAGGAGTGAGGTAACTTTTTATTGAGACAGTGATAAAATTTGGACTTTAGTCAATTGTTTTAGGATTACAGGGGAGGTTTGTGGCCAAGCTCAGCACTGAATCGTACCTGACTCTGGTTTTGTCTAGGAATTTGAATTTCAAGGTGATCTTTCCTGCATTGTGGTACTGCAGTGCTCTTGAAGGCAATAAGGTGCCAGCTCACTCTGTGAGAGTACCTATACACCCAGGTGACCTCGGACATTTACTCTCAATGTACTTGTGGTTCTGTTCTATAGGCAACTGAAAGCAGGACACCTCAAAGATTTAACAAATGAGCAGACTGTTTTTTCTTAGGCTAGTATTTTCTTCAGTCATCTCTGGGAGTAGCGAGAGAAGTTGATATAGACTGGATAAGATACTGCTGGCAGTTCTTATAAATATACATGACTGATTTTGATGCAGTTGTATGTTCCCATATAATACAGGCTGAACTATGTGATATAGAGAGTGAGTTATTTATATGTACTATATATATATATCTTCCATTTTAGTGTGCTTTTTTCATGCCAAAGCTGATAAAAGATAAAGGCAGTGTTCTTTAGCTGTTCAGCTACTAATATCCCTCAAAGCAAATTGAGTCAGTTCTAATGCAACTAGTTAACCTGTTTCAGAAATACTAATGCCAAAGAATAGCCATCAAGCGCTTTTCTGGTCTGAGACTTTTAGAAATATTTGAAAGGCAGTACAGTACACATAAACATTCCTCTTTATGGAAACTCAGTAACACCATGCATTTCTGTAGCATTTAGTCATTACCACCATTTGTAAACCTTGATCTCTGATTAATAGGTATCCTCTCCCTGATGTTTTATCTGAATTGTGCATTTTTTTTACAATCTGAGAGGAACCATAAGCTAAACTAATCTTGAGTTTCTTGATCATTAATATTTCATTAATGTTAATTTTCCTTTTGTTGAAATTAAACCTGAGTAAATGTCTTGAGACATATTTTAGACAGAACAGATAAGCCAAGAACCAGGCCACATAATGAACATATGCTTCACGATGTGTTTAGATTTAGTTGACTGTGATTTCGGTCTTGGCCTTTTTAATGCATTCACAAATTAAATTGCATTTATAACTCCAGTGGAACCAGAATACAGCTGGGTAAATAACAGTTTGTTGTTGCTGACAGTTTTTAAAAGATCTTTCTAGTTGGGTCAACAGCACAATGACAATGGCATGTTATTAGTTGTACAAAATATGTTCTGTCCTTACAGTACTTTTTTATTCATTGCCACCAAAATCAGTGATTTTTCTCTGTGTTATAGAAACATTATGTACGGAACTTATTATAGACCAGTGCAATCTAGGGAACACTGAACTGCTTATAAATGCATTTTTATAAGAATGTTAAAGTTCTATCTAAATTTTAAAAACTACTGAGAGGACTGAAGCTAGGAAAAGACTTGCAAAGTCTTAGTGTGCACACCTGATTGTCTTCTTTCTAAAGTAAAGCCTTTATTTCTAATTTGATTTATACTGCACAAGAGCACTGAAACTGTTAGTGCCAGATATGATTGGTTTCCAGCTTTTTCCACTTAGAATTATGATGACATGTTTTATTTTCTTTAATCATGGCACAATTATTTGCTACTCACATTATTTCTATTATAAACTGAGTTATACTCTTGGCCTTTTCTGTTATTAATCTGTCTTTTGCCTCTCAAAATGTGCTTTCCAAGGTCTTAAATACCTAGAATTTATCTGCACTATTATCTTTACAAATCTGTGAAGTGAAATATAACATGCAAATACCATCAGCAATATTAGACATTTAGCCAAACGCTTTTAACCAATACAAGCTTATGATAAAATGTTGAGATATTTCATTAGACAACACAAATTGAATAGATCAGTGCAGTGAGCCATTTACAACATTGTACAGAAATATTTTTAGGCACTGTGACTGTGCTTCATCCAAACATACGTTGTCTTCTTCCCCTTCCAATTTGAATCCCCTCAGTGGCCTGTGCATTGCTTTGGTACCATAAACTTTTGTATCCCCTTAGACCTAGAGTAGTAAATGCAGCCTTAATATAATGATTCAGATAAAACTGTAACTAATAGAAAGGTTTTATTGTAAATACGAATGCAGTTCTAAGCTTTTGGCTTGCCAGACAGGACCACGTGAAGTTTCACCTTTCAAAGTACTTTTGTTTTATGTTCCCATTGAAGGCAAAAGTGTAATAGAATAATTAATAATTCATAAAAGACTTGGCACAATAAAGGCATTTGCTTCCATGTCAGGTTGTTTTAAATAGTAAAAAGAATCATGGTATTGTTTTTTGAGACAGTGCAAAATCTACAGTATCAGATCATTTTTACATCTCCTTGGAGGGATTGTGAAAGAATATACTGCACCAGAAAGGCTTCTAATGAGATGTGTCTCTGAAGGAAACAAGTATACAAGCAAGATGATTTCACTTTTTTTTTTTNTTTTTTTTAATAGAATGCAGTGATTTGAGCACAACATTAAGAAAAATACCCATTTGAATCAACTGGGAAGGCAGTTGGGCATCATTTTGCATTAAATGGTGTATACATAAGCAAGGTTTTATTTTGTCACTAGTGTATGAACTGGTACACTAAGAGTGGAAAATAATATCCAAGGTAGAGAGCTTTCCTGAAATGATGTAGGCTTCCTACTTGTTCATGATTTGTAGTAGTCTCCCGAGAACATTAGTAACAACCTTTCAGAACTTCAGATTACAGATGGAGATGCTGGTGTATTAACAGCTGGTCTTTACCAAAGAGAAACTAGAACAAGACTAACAACAGCAAAAAATGAAGCAAGCCAAGGGAAGAAAGCAAGGCAACTTGGTTTGAGTAAAATGGTGAAGATGGACTTGAACTAAACCAAGTTAAGTAGACGACATTACACTGGAAGAAGAGAACAAGAGGGTAGTTGTTTAAAGCACCTTGCACTTAGAAGGTTACTTTAATAAGCTTGGAAGTGGGAAAAGTGGGAAGCTAGTAGGTTATATTTTGTAGGGATCTGCACATTCAGAGATCTGAATTTTATCTTCTCATTTTAAGGAACATGCAAGAGCTTCTCTTGCTTGCTTTATTCTAGTACAGCTTCTTTCAAGTGAATGGAATTACATTGTATTTACACCACTAAAACAAAAAATAGAATCAAAACACTCGCCAAACTTATTTGGAAATTAATGCAGAAATTTCT
>VXBW01008533.1:983780-1044677 GCA_013400375.1 Thinocorus orbignyianus
TTTTCCCCCAATGAAAAGATAGCCTTTTGTGTAAATATAAACTGCATTTTTAAAGGCTCATAAATTTACCCTCTTACTTAAGGGAATAAGATTACATTACAGTGTCTGAACTGATTTGGCATGAAATAAAATCTAAGCTTTCCTAATAAAAGCATTTTACCATTATTCTCACAACAAAAGTTATAAAGAATCTTTGGTTTTAAAACAGTGTTTGAAAACTATGACACTAAATTGCAGTGCTGGAACTATTTAAATTGGGCATTTAGTTACTCATCCATTTAGTTTATAAATCTTGTCTGCTGCAAGCAAATTTTGAATATTAATCAGTATGAGCAGTGTTATGCAAAACCAAATGTAAAATGTATATTTTAGGGTGAGATTAAATGTAATTGCAGTGATATTTGAGAGAGTGTAATTTATTTTAATTAGGCGTTTGCCCTTGCTTTTTACAATATTTTATTTAGTCTCATTTATTAAGAAACATTTGTTACCCAGACCCTTCCTGCCCCCACTGTTTAAGAATTTTTAGATCCACGTCATTTTGATGGTGTCAGCCATGTTTGTCGCTGTCTTTTCTTTTGATGCTGATCTCCAGACATCTTGATTCTGAAGTTTAGCCAGGGTAACCGACCTGATTTTCCCAGCTCTAGAATGAGATCAGTAGGAGCCAGTAATCTTTCACTTCACGGGGCAACAAGCACGTCTTCCTTTGCATGGGCCCAAGGCAGTACAGCTTTCAGGAGATATAGGGAGAAGGAGTACTGTAACCTCACATCGGGTTGCTGTCCATCTGTGATCCTGTCAACGCTCTCCATCTGAAATGTTTTAAAAGGCATAATATGTGAAAATGTAATACATTCAGTACAAACAGCTCGCATTTGTTTTTGCCTATGTAAGTGGGCGTCACATGCCTTTGAGGAGTTGTTCAAGAACCCTTTGTCTTTCCCAGGATCAAAGCTGAATGTAGTGCAATTCCTCATAAAGGCCCAAGAAAGATGACCAGTACTGTGGGAGTGGTATCTTCAAATCTTTTCAGTTACATTTTGCATCAGCCCCACATGCGCAGAGGGCAACCAAATATCTTTATAAGTAGATTAGAAAATATTCATGCATCTTCCCTGTGCAGTGGAAAAAGAAAGGATAAATTGGATGCTGTGTATATTTCTCATTCCTACACTTTTAAGCTCGATTCATCTTTGCTTTTAACCTTTAAAACCATAATTTAAATACCTGGGAGAGAATTATGGCAGTAGCTTTTCATGGCTGTAGAAATTCTTTCTGTTTTTTGTTGCAGATTGTTAGCCTTTCTGAATTGCAGCAGAAAGCATTTCCTTCAGCATAGTTCTGCTTGTTACTGTTTCCCATCTTGTAAGTGCTGACTTAAATAATTATTAACTAGCAGAAAGCAGACAGAGCAGTTGTTTAAATTTTTGAATGATCAGTTTCAGGTCATATTAATTATTCTGAAAAGCATTTAACAGCTTAATAAGACAAGGGTTTGACCATAAATGTCATTTTTATTTGTTTGTGTTATTTGAGACTGTTATAACTGGCTGCTTAATGGTCTGGGTCATGCAGGTGTATTATTAGCTCTCATTGACACATTTTACTCGGTTGTCATTAATGGCACAGAATGACTTTCCCATCATTTTCTCTTGGAATCCCAGATAGAGAGTAAGATCGGTGACAGTTTTATCAGTGAGTTACATTCAGCTGCTCTTTGCTGCTCATGAATCAATGTATATTCATCTCGGACTTATCCCTGCTCTGCATATGTCAGTGCCACTCCACTGTCTCATTTGCCAAATGAATAACAGAGTTCTCATTAAATTAATGCTGTGATTTTATATTTTTTTCCACTGGATTACCTGCAATATGTTCAGTTTGCTCTTTTGATTTTACTGAAAAATGCCTCTCAAATACCAAAGAATAAACAACCACAGTTAAATGAGAATTAAAGAAGACAAAATGGTATTTGAGTTATAAGATCAGTCATGTTTCTTGACTGAAAATTCAGCAGTAATTGGAGAGATTAGAGTCAGTGAAGCACACGTTTTCAGCTTCCAGACCTGCAGTGTGGTCACTTGTTGTTTTGTTTGTGCTAAGTAATATAGTAGGGAAAAAGAAAGGAAGCAACAGCTGCTTAGTCACTCTCCTCTTGGATAAGTTTGCATCTTTACCCTTGTAAGCCCTTTCTGGTTTTAAAACAGTTCATGCCAATGTTTATTGACTCTTGGCAAAATGTGAAGGAGTTTTTGCCAAAAGATTGTGCAAATCAGTGTAAAATAAAGTAAAATTAATATTAAACTGACAAAGAAGAGATAGGGAAAAAGAATAAGAACAAAAAATTAAAAAAAAAAAATAAAAAAGAAAAGAAAAAGAATAAGTTCATACAGGTTCTGTCAGTCAGTTAACAAGTTAACATTACCAATCAGCACAGAAGCTGTTAGCAGATAAGTAATAAGAATTTAAACCCAGATTTATACAGTTATTGTGGGACTGGAGTTTAAATATGGTTTAAATCAGGCCCATTACTAAGCACCATTGCCGCATCCAAAAACCTGTGACCTGAGCATCCCTTCAGGTTTTAACTGCCATGTTGTCTTATTGTAAAACCATAGCAAAACAGTTCGCTGTAAACAGGACTGCTATGGCTGCTATTATTAGGCAAGCGTCGCTAGTGCTGGAATGCTTTAAAAACCCAAACAAAATAGATTAACAGTACAAACATCTCCTGTATGGAGGCTATCTCTTGTCTGAGGAACTGGTGCCTTGCAACATTTGATGGCATTAAGGATATCATCTAGAATTGCTAAAAGGACCAGGATACAGGAGCATGCACTCTCCCTGGATAATTTCAGCATTTCTTATGTCTTGTTCAGATGTATTTGTGACTAGTTATCAGGCTAGATGCTTTGCTATTCTGATCAAGATTAGCTTTTCTTTGTTTTGTTGTGCACACTGTAATTCGTCGAAGAGACTGCCATTTCATAAATAAAATTAAATCAATGGCAAATGAGGCAATTCCTAAAGAAAGTTTGGGAATAAGTGATTGGTTTCAGACAACTTAAAAAAAATAAGAATTTTACATATTTTCTCACTTTCAGAAAACAAAGGACCATACTTCTAATGCCTTCCTTTATTTTTAAGTGTTGATAATCTTTTTATGCCAAGCTCTCCTAAGGGGAAGAGATGAAGCCATTTTCTTATTCTCTGTAGAAACCAGAAAATATGGATGTCTGCTTCCTCTTAAAGATGCTTTGGTCTGCAGATGAGACAAGCTGTGCTTCTCAACGTAATGTTGTCAGTTTCCTGATTCCTGCACTGCCTCTGTTTACATAGCACAGTTCGATCTCTTCAGTGCCCTTATGTTTTCTGAATTGAATAGGAGAATGCACTCAGGTAAGACAGATTCCAAGTGAACCTAGAGTGTAAAGTCTGATTTGGCATACTGGGAATGTGGTTATTTATAGACAGAAAATTTTGAATTGTGTGCTGACCATATTCTTGTGAGCAATATCTAATAGCAAATTTGATTATGTTATTAGGTCATGATCAGAGAAATTGTTTGTATTATCCTGCTAAACTTTGATTATCAGAGAAGCTTTTAATAAGATAAAGGTAGGAGACTGTTTTAATCTTTGCAAATAGTCAACTGTGCATTAGCTGTGTTTCTTTCCAGTGTTTGTTAAACCATTAAATTAACTGAATTCCATGCACCGTAATATCTGACATTTGCAACAAGTAAATGGCATAGTGAAGATCAGCATAGGACACTGCAATAACAGCATGTTTAAATTTAGTTAATAAGCTGAGGTTTTCTGATGTGTATTTTATATTTAAGTTTTTCACACTTATCTGTGGTGTCATGATTGCTTTTATCAGCCTCTTTTTAATTTTCTTTATTGAGTAGTGTTAGAAAATTGTAAAATACATTGTTATAAATAAAGGAAAATATGTGGAAATTAGAATTCTTTAAAGTATGAGGCAAGATACCAATTGATTCATACACTGAAACAGGCTGTCCAGAGAGAATGTGGAATCTCCATCCTTGGAAATTTAAAAAACTTACCTAAGCAAGGCCTTGAGCAACCTGACCGCACTTTGAAGCTGCTTCGAACAGGCCTTCAGACTTAAACTTAAGTCTTAAAGACTTAAACAGAAGTCTCAAGTTCCTTCCAACTTAAACTTTTCCACTCATCTGAAGCATGAAATGTGGCCTCAAAAATTTTGAACAATACTTCCTTTCTGTGTTGTTCATTTGCTGAAGTCTTTGTAGAAGTATCTGAGGAATGGTGGTGTCATGTTTAAGTTGTCATTGCACAGGTCTGAGTTAAACAGATGGATGACAGTAATATGATTAAAGTTATACTTGGGTTTTTTGTATATTAATGAGGTCTGTAAAACAATGTGGATAATCATAAGCCTGTAATATACATATAACAATACTAATTTGTTTTTCTGCCAGACCTATTGCATGATTTACATGTACAAAGAAACAATATAAATTTATATATTATTTGATTTCTGTCATAAAATATTTCTTATTTTTGTTTCCTAAGAGGTATCTTGCTGTTCACAGTTTGTTGCAGAGTACTCTAAACTCTGAGGGTAGATTTTCTAATTTTTTCATTGAAAAAGCAGTACCCTTCCTAAAAAGGAATATCAAAAAGTAAGAAATTTGTTTTGCCATGGAGATGCAAATTTTTTCCTCATTTTATTCAATATTAATTGGCTTCCAATTTTAAATAATAGAAATCATATAAAAATTATTTTTTTAACATCTTGACATATCAGATGG
The DNA here is from genome assembly GCA_013400375.1 of Thinocorus orbignyianus. NCBI lineage: Eukaryota > Metazoa > Chordata > Aves > Ciconiiformes > Thinocoridae > Thinocorus > Thinocorus orbignyianus. The sequence goes on from VXBW01008533.1 coordinate 988,582, forward strand.
TAGCTGTAGCATGTCAAGGGCGCTGACAGTTGGGTCACTTTTTAAAGCATCTTTCTGGAGACTTCATAACATTCATTTTTTAATTCTGTAACTTTATTCTGTCACATCAGCTTTCTTGTTGGAAATAATATTCTCTTGGTTAATAAAACAAGAAATTACCCTTGAGATATTTATTTTGCTATAAATTTTCTTGGTCAGTAATAACATGCTGACATTTCTGCTGAGGGAACTTGGTGAAATCTTGCGGTTTTGACCTATCCTTGAGAATCACTCCTGGGAAAAGTACACGCCATAGCAGAAAATATTGAAGTTCTGGTGTGATGATATCATGTTAAATTCATTAGAAGTACCAGAAATTGAAATTTTGTTAGCCTCAGAAGAGGATGAAGTATAAACTTCTGTACTAGAGAGGAAAGAGATTACTGGAAGGGAAAGAAAAAAATGGCTTGTTTTTGTCTTTTTTCTGCCCTTCTTGGGTTTGTGGTCTCAGTACAGATTGAGAAGACCAGTCAGTCATCTTTCTTTCTCTCTATATCCCGTTTTGGATCAATCTGAATCTTCTTTCTGCTTCAGTTTCTACCAAGTGTTTTATTCTGGTTTAACTTTACAATATTTGTTATTAGTTTGTCATTTGATTTATTTTCAATTTTAATAATCTCAACCATTATAATGAGAGCTACAGAGTTCCTAGAAAAAGAATTTATTCAAACTGTTATTAGTTGTCCTTCTGTACCTTAGTGCTGTATTAAAAAAAGAAATCTCTCAGGTGTATTGAGGTGAGAATCAGTCTAAGCAAAGACATCTGTGCATCAACAAGTTGTAGGTTTTCATTTTCCATGTAGATTAATAATTTTATCCAAAATTGGAAGTCTGTCGTAGGCCAGCTGGATAGTTTCTCTTCATGAACAATTGGGCATCAGAATAGATAGCAGCTCTCAGAAGTTAGTGAGGTAGTTCCTTCTCCTGCCTTTTACAGATAGAGAGCTGTAAAAGTAGCACTCATATGAAGAACTCATTAGATTAAGCAGAAACTTGAGCCTAAGTTAAGCAAAAGTTTTTTTTTAAATGTTGGATTGGGGTCAAAACTAGATCTCAAGACACAACCAAACGGTTCACAGTTCACAGGTTCAGACTGTTATAAGAGCCCTGAGCCCTTGTAGAGCTCCATTTCTGGCATCCTCATTTGAGCAGTCAGCCTTTTGGAGTTAAACTATAAGATTCAGTTTGATGTGGAACATCAGGTTTTTAAAGGTAAGCTTTCCTGAGTTAAATAATTTGTTTTTCTTGGGTCTGCTGTGTTTTCCTTTTTTTTTCTCCCCCTACTCCCACCCCTCCCCCCGACCCCTCGGCCTTTCCCCTTATTCAGTTTACTTTCTTTTTCAATATTACATTTTCTATTAGCCTGTTTTAAATGAAAGAGAGAAAAGAGGAAAAGGGAAAATAAAGGTAATCTCAAACAGTGCTTCTTTGCAGCGAGGTAAAAGAAAAAGAATAATTAAGATTAAGTCGTTCCTCACAAATGTGTTTATCTGTCATTTAAATCATTTTAATCTTCAGAAAATCTGTCTAATCGTGACATCTACCTAATGCTGCCTATTGGAGGAGTCAGAAGTTTTACGAGCACTTGATCAAACTAAGTAAAAAATAAGAAAAGAGAAATGAGCTGACTGAACTGTGATTTATTTTCTTCTATGCAGGTGCTTCAGTTCAAGTAGCACACAAACAAAATACTTCATTATTGTATGTCAGAGGCATAGGCTCAGATATTAGAATGCTTCTTCCAGTAACCTTGTAGCAGAAGCTGTGAATGAAATGAACTAAAAGGTTAAACATATTTCCTCCTATTTAAAAAAAAAATAAATATTTTTTTGTATTATTTTTTTTGTTAGCTGGGCACACCGCAAAATCAGACATTTCCAGTAAAAGTTCAGAATGCTATTAGAGAAAAGATGGTGAGAGTTTAATTGTTTTTTATTCATGATGAAAAACCTAAGACAAGGTTTGAAATGATTAAAAAAAAAAAAAAAAAGTCATTGTTGAGTTTTGAAGCCTGCAATAATGTGTTAGTTGCCCTTTCTGAGACCCGGTCTATTGTGCCTTGGATATCTCCAAGGAGATGTAGACATGATTCTGTGTTTCTTCTTTTTCCTCTATAAAGCGATGTATTTAATAGGTCTCAAGTGTAAATGAGTAACAAAAGCCTGTCCTTTTCTAAGATTTGGAATAGTTAACTTTTTCAAATATAAGACAGAAAATGTATCTAGTGAGACACCCAAGATTGCTGAAACCTTTTAAGAAATGCAACAATTCTACCATTGTGAGTAGATCTTTTTAAAAGTACAACTGTGAAATGGTTTGCTATAATACATTTCATGCTGTATTACTGAGAGACTACCCTTGTCATTCCATTTATTAGTTCAGAAATAAGCAGTATCTGAAATTCATTTCATGACTATTCTTTGCTACCAATGTATTTAATTCCCTATGATTGATACAACTTGTTTGTAGGGTATTTTAATTTATATGTTATTGAAACTTGCTCTTGACATTAAAGTACTTGAAATTCTTAATTCTGTTGAGTGCATGACAGTATTTCTCTGACTTTCTATTCTAGTTAGAAAAACACTCTCAGTTCTAGTCAGAGGAGCACTAAATGATGACATCTTCTGTAGAAAAAAAACACTTTTGATACTGAAACAAACGTTTCAGTAAGTTTCTTGCTGTGACATAGGCAGCACAGAATTTTGCTGCTGAGAGACTGAGTACCTTTGTTGCATGAAAATATTAAAGAATTACAGTCAAAGTCTTTCTTCAAACAATAAACAGGAAACATTATTGCAATTAAAAAACAATCTTGTGCCAAAACTTTACACATTGACTGCTATCTTCTGCTACTTTCAGCGTTCATACCATCTTACCTCCTGGAAAGTTGTAAAAGTAGAATACTGAGTCTTCTCCCTCAAAAACTGCAGCCTGAGGAGAATGAACTTGGTTTACTTCAGTGTCTTCCTCTGATATTTGTATTTGCTTTACAGAATAAGACAGTTCAGTTCAGATGACTAAGATTCCTTAGTATCTTGTCGATATCCAGCCTCCAAAAGTGGTCTAGTTGAACTTCAACTGCTTCTGAGCCTCAGGTGCCACAGTTACCTGAGGACATGTTGCCAGTTCTTTTACTAGTGGCACTGCATTGCATGCTCAGTTCTTAGTAAATACTAATCCCTTTGCTTTGCGTCAGAGTAGAAGAAATAAGTTAATGAAGGTGGTGCTATGACTGAAGGAAGGGCAACTGAGACTTTTTCAATTTTCAGAAAGTTTAAAAAATGTCTTTAAGTGAATTAACAATCTGTTGCTCTAAATGAGTGCAATATGAAGACATATAAATTTATTTATTTTTCTTTTTCACCCAGAATTTATCACCGAACAGATTGACTCAATCATCCCACCCCCTGCCCTATATGCATATGTATAGAAATGGGCATATACATACACAAGCAGAAGTCCAGAAAATGAAGTATACAAATAAGATAAAGGAATGTGAGGACACTGAAAGATAGTACTGGCTGCAGGATCCTGTAAAGTTGTCTGTTACTTGGGCTTAGCAAAATGGCCACAGTTCCACTTGCTGGAGATCTGTGAAGTGAGAATCGCACAAAATAGTGCCTGCTGCGGTGACAGGCAGCCTTTGCTGGCAACATTGTTCACACCAGCGAGAGCTGGGGCTCACTTGAACTCATATCCTCAAATCCAGGCATCCAGGCATCTCCTCTGGCATACTTTCCCCTTTTCATGGAAGAGGCAGCAAGATCCAAGCTGGAACATATGCTCTTTCAGGATGTGATTCAGGTTAGAGAAATAATTGATTTGGCTTTAGTGCGTTTAGGTCTGCTTTGATTCCTTAATTTTAATGTGCTTATTCATGTGGTATCTTAAAATATTGACAGTGCATTTATGGTATATTTCATTGGCATCCCACTAGCAAGAAAGGCATTATGAAGAAGCATCTCCCTGTAAGTGTAAGTATTCCTAATTGAATGTACCGATCTCCTGAACTGTGGGCTGTTGACCAGTGCTGTTTTGCTAGCTGAAATGTTGGCCTGGTAAGTTACCTACATAGGCATATTTCTGTGTAAATCCAAATGTTAGCCCCATTAAAATAAATCTGTATGTGAAAATATGTATGCAGATAATATTTTGTCCTGTGGAAGACTCTTGGAAACTCTTAATTTAGTTCCATGCCTGCAAGAGGATATACTTATGAATATGATCAAATATGTTAGGAACTGAGAAATCCACTGAGCCAAGTCAGATAGATATAGCTATCTACCACCATTAATTAGACCAAAATTTCAACAGTACTTCTGAGAATTTGTTATACACAAAGCTTCTGGTTATGCAGCTTCTATTTCCTTTTATCTGATCTAGAACATTCCCAAACAATAACTTCTCCCATGAAGTTATACTCTTTGGATATGGCCAAATCTTTTGGCACTGAGGGTAACTAGAATTATGCTTTGATGGTGCCCTTCCTTCTTCTCATCTGAGAACATCTATGGAGCAATTTACCAACCAGTTTTTGGGGATTAGGAAGTATAGGAAAAAGAAAGAAATGTAATTTTATCTTTAGGAAACGTTTCTTCGGAGAGACTTCCTTTCATCTCATCTCTGTTTTTTTGCTGTTCTTCATGGTGTGACAATTAGTGCTAGGGGGATATCAGTCTTTTTCAGGGAGGTTTTTTGAGAACTGAGTTTGACATGTATTTTTGTTTAGAGAAGATGCTGTGAGATGGCATTTGACATAGTTTTGTATATTGATGCACTTTTAATGAAGAAAGGTAAATACTTATTAACTGGACAAATGTTTTACTTAAACCCAGAATACCTCTTCTTATCTTTTCATAGCACAAGCATGCTACGATAATGTTGAAGGTTTTAAAGGTTCGATCGAATCCTGAGATACTGTGATAGGAAATAGGTGTGCACATTGTGCATCCATAAATCTTCAGACTTTTGGCCTATAGATTTCCTTGCTAATCTTTTTCAGAGGTGACATTTTTAATTTTGAGAGTTGAAGAAAATTCTTTCATCCTTTTAATTATGCTGGGAAATAAGGACTTCCTGATTTAATGCACCTGCTTGTTTCAGATAGTGGAATAAAACAATTAAAGTGGAACAGTCCTTAGGACCAAAATCTTAATCTGAATAAAATTGGTGAAGATTTAAGTAAGTTGTGATTCTTCAAATTACCTATTACTAAGCACGCGCAAAAAGCTGCAGTTCAGAAACCCGTTGGGTTGATTTTGAGATTATCACAGTCTCTACTGCTGTGCCTCATAAATGATATTAAAAGTCATTCTTTTTCTGGGTGTAGAAATAAGAATCTTTCCTTCGTCTTCTTTGCCTTGGGAAGTTTTCAGAGACCAGATCTTTTGTGTTTTCTGTCCGTTGGTGGAATAATGTTACGTGTAAACAATCCATACTGGAAAAGACACCAGTGCTCATTGTGCTTCACAAACTAAAGGGTTTGGTTCTTATTTCTTTAGTTGTTAGGTCATGCTATGATGTGCTAACATTTTATGTGAATAGCCCACGTAATCTAGATAGCACCAAAGAATATAGGGCAGTGTGGTTACATGTTTGCTTCTCATCACAACTCATAAGGAAACAGTGCTTTCCCACAACCTGCAGCAGTCCAGAACTGTACAAAATGCAGTCTCTCCATTTCACACAGCTGTGGGGTGGTGCAGTAAGGAAAAGAGGCACAAGTAGTGTATCCTCAGGTGCTCCCAGGAGAAATCTGGTACAGCAGTTTGTAGCAGTCATTTTCTCTGTCTTTTCCTGTTCCTGTCTATGATCAAAGAGCTGAAGGTGAGTGAGCCGCACAGGACCCCTGCAACACAAATGCAACACTGGATTCGCAACCGTCTTCTACATACCTTCTTTCCCCTGCCTAGTCAGCCGGGTGGAGTGACTGACTACAGCTATTTACCTAGCCATGTGAAATAGTCCAGGGAAGTTAGGCATGGGCAGGGGAGACATTTAGAGGAAGTGTGAGTGAAATAAAAGTTATCATAGGCCGTATTTGTGATACTCCGTGTTCATGTAAAAGTAACTAGGTAAGAGAAAGAAATCAGTGAGTCCTACCTTACTCAAGAGACCTCAGCATACATCACGTCATTACTACAGAACTGCATATCTTGCTGTTATCACCGAAAAGAGTTCACATGCACTGTAGTCCTTTTCCCTTGCCTATATTTTCTATTGGAGAAATAATAGTACCAATCAAATCTTGTTTCATTAACAGTTGTTGTCATTATATCTGAAATTATCACAAAGAGAAGAAATGATTTGTTTTGCATATTTTAAGCTGTTAACATCCTTTGCTTGTCAAATTCTAGAATACTGCAGACAGGGATGTCACTCTTCATTACTAATTTGCCACTCAGCAAAACAAAGGTACATGCTGTAATAAGTGTAAAGCTGAAGTGACAGAATCCTTTATGCAACTAAAATAAGTACACCCCTGTCACTTTGAAATCAACAGTGTTTTCTGGCATTATTTTACAGGCACTAGTGGAAATTAAAGGAGGAAGTGAGGGAAACTCAATGAGTTTCCTTGCATATATATTTATCTATACTGATTTTAACCTTGCCCATAAAAGATCAAACATAAAATTATTTCCTTGGAGCAGCTGTCTTCAGAGGTTTGAATTAACATAGGTGGAGAGTGCCATAGGAAAAAAAAAAAAAGTTCATTTTACCTTAATTGGATTAAGATAAGTCTCATGCATCCTGCAAGCATGAGGTTTCACTGGGTACAAACTGCTGGGTTGACAGAAACAGATTAATTTACGTGCCTCTTGTTTGGTTGTTGATTAATAACGTATTGATTGTATCTGTAAGATATGCAGAGTGTCTGTCGGAAAGGGAGACACTTTGGAATTGAAAATTGCTAGCATGTCTGACGCGATCAAAGCTAGATTAATACTCTTAAGCAGCAATAAGTAAACTGCTGCATGTATCAGATGCAGAGTTTTATGTCACATGTCTTGGAGCAGACATCATAACCAGGCATAATACCCAACCTCAACAATGAGTGACTGATTTTTGTAACTCCTGAATTTTTTTTCTGCTTTTCTTTTATGTCTTCCTGCAGACATATTGAACTACCACAGTTTAATCCCAGAGAAGCCTGCAGGTGGTATTGTCCTTGTATTGAGGAGTTATTAAATTCTTAAGGTCACCATAAAAAAGGTTCCATTAAATTGAGTTAATAAAAACATTGGGCAAAGGTTTGCTAAGAGTGCATGTGTCAAAGCCTTGGGAATTTGGACTGTCTCATATAACATCAAGCTAAAAGAATATTTTAAACACATCACAATATGAAGACATTAGAAATGCTGCTTCTGTGAAGTTTTGGCTTGGATTGGATAGAGAGAAAATTTACTGAGGGAAATATCCTGTTTAATATTCATATATTTTCAGAAGGGCATGGGCAGTTTTCACTGATGAAAGCTTTAAACTTTCTACAAAGAAATACTAATTCTTCCTTCTTTTGTTGTCTTCACATATGTATGCATAGAGGGACACAGAGATAAATAGGTGTACATAAAAATGTAGATTAGATATATAGATCCATGAGTGATCTGTTGATAACCTCTGTTTTGTACTTAATAAGGATGACCGAGCCTGCTGTTTTTCCAGTAATACTAAGATATGCTGCATGTTTATTTGCTCCGTGAAGCTTCTAAAGAAGAGAGAGATTTAAAATAATTTAAAGCTGATTTTTAATGGACTCTGGGATGAGGTCTCTGATAAGAAAAATAATCATAGTTGTTCTTCTCCTTTTAAATATGTTATGATTGATGGTTTTGGTGTTGTTTTTTTTTTTTAATGATAGCATGAGATTCCAGCTCCACCGAGACAAATAGCAAATCCTCCATTTACTTCAGTACAATCCAGATTTCACCTTCTGACTACAGGGACAAGAAATTGCATGTGATTGTGCTGAGATATTTCTTTGTGGCTTTAAAATGAACAGCCAATGCTATTTTCAACTCTAAAATATAAAGATATGTTTAATTAAAAACTTAGTTTGATGCATTTATTGGGCAGCAAATGAAGTAAAAGGAAATTGCTGTATTAACAATTAATTTAGAACTAGCCTTAAGCTTTGGGTGACAGTACCTGCAAAAAAATTATGTATTTAACTATATAAAACAATATTTTTTTTTCATGTGCTGGATATGAATTGTAGACATTTGAGATGTTTTAAATGTCAGGTATAAAATGGGCAGAAATTCTGCTCACAAATAGAAGCATCAGATTTCATACATTCATGTGTACCTTCTTGCGACATACAAATGTCAAACAGCAAATTCTATTGTAGAATAGAATAGAATAGAATAGAATAGAATAGAATAGAATAGAATAGAATACTGTGGGACTTGTTGCACAGCTTGTTAATAATGAAAATGGATAGAAATAAAATATTAATAAACAAAACACACTTCAGAAACATCCTAGGGGCAGAATTCAGCCCAGTCAGATAGACTTGATTGGGCAACCCTTGTGATTGCTAAACTCAGAAGAGTTTCCCTATTTTTTCATATACATTTTTAAAAGGATTATTTTTCATCTGATGTCTGCATTTTCATGGAAATGTGTCAATTTAGCCTTTGTCCTTAGGTATAACCTCATTTAACTCAGACTGCTTAAGACTGGAATAACATTTTGACATTCTTTCCGCATTTCCAGTCACAAGTGCATATATCTAAGAAGCTTCTACAAGTTAATAAATTCTCTTACTGTATTCAGAAAGCAAAAGTAGCAATTATTAAAGAGAACATATGGCAGGTGCCTTAAAACTCCAGGGTGACACTAAAACATATGACTTCGGCTCATTGTAAGTATTTTCTAGGTTCATCTTAATTGCTCTAGTAATTAAAATTCACCCAAAATTGTGAACATGCCAAACAATTAAGTAATACATTCCTAATGCATGTATACAACATTGCATGTAATCAAAGAGAAGAATTTTTAAAATTTTGAACTAAGTTAGTCATCTGTGTGGTTACAGGGATTTATTTATTTTTATTTTATTTTGTCAGCTTTTAAAATTTGTTTTCCAATTAAGAAATTATATGTTTGAGCATTCAGGTAAAATGTAAATAAAACTACCTTAACTAAGGCTGTCATTGGAAGTAAAAGTAACGTGCAATAAATGACAGATCGTATCTATGGAAGTGATGTGAATAGTTTACAATAATGAGAATTCCATCTGTGGCAAATTAAAAGCCTTAAAAAGTTTTGTTCAAACAGTTTGAGAATAATCTTTAAAGGCTTTGGGAGGTCTTAGTCAATCTGGCATTTCATCAAAGCCATTGTGTTTAAAAATAACTTCAGGATCAGAGAGTGAGGAGTATATGTTAGAGGCAGAGTTTGAACAATTTCGATGAAATGTGAAGACTGGGTTTGTAATAAACAGTTATTTTTATATATGAAATTGGATTATTAAATGCAAACCTTTAAATGTTTAGTCATATTAGAGGTTAGGTAATACCCTTGAGGAAACAGTTATTTTAAAAATATAATCTGAAATGCATGGCAGCATAGCCATTGCAAATTGCCTTTCAAGAGAATGTTTAGTTATTATGTGTTTAATCATTCCTAGCTCTAAGAAAATTACAGGAATAGTGTAAGCAGAAGACAACACAGTTCTTTCTTAAAGGCAAAAAGAGAAAATTACAAATAACTGGGCTTTTAAAAGGTTTACAAAAAAATTTCCTTTGGGGGAGTTGAGAGGGAAGGAAAGGGAAGTGGTTATCTATGAGCAATATTTTATTACAGACAAAAGACCTCTAACCCTTCAACTGAACAGAAAAATTAAAAATCACATTATGAAGCTAACCACTTCATCTAGAATTACTACTATACATGTAGCCCAGGTACTGTTTACTGGGCACAGAAAATGAGGAGACTGTAATTAGCAATTAGCTGGAAAAAAATGGTGTAAGTATCATGTCTGCTTTGTAAATTGTGTAAATGTATTTTCCAGGGTACTACTGAGGTGCTGCAAGCCTCGGACTATAATTTGACTTTCTTATTTACTCTGTAATTTTTAAAGTTGTGAATGCATTTTCACCTGTGCCTTATCTTTTCCCTGTTTAGGATCTTTAACCCTCAACAAAGAAATGAAATTCTCTTGGGAGATTAATCTAATTAGTAGGGATGGAAAAAAATTTTTAGGCACCTCTGCAGAGCAGTGGGTGTTCTCCTTTGGTATTGCTCCCATCCTCGTGTATATGTTATTGTCTCCGTACATTTGATTTACATCCTGGACTTTGATTTTATGCTTCTTGCTATGAACTTGTAGTAGCAGACCTTAACTGATCTTCCACCACATTCTGAATGAGAGGCTTGTAATATCTTCTGTACAAAATTAGCCTCCTGTAAGATATGACCTGAATCACTGTGAAACGCACACAATATCTGTAGAAAATAAAGTATGGAATTGTGTAATTTAGAGGTTGTCTTGGAAAGCATGCACCGTCAGAGGCAAGAGAAGGCTCCAGGGGCAGCCATTATTGTGGCATTTCCTAAAGTGTGCATGCTTAATTTTGTAAGCTTATAGCTTCTTCAGCCCATGCTGCCTTGGAGCAGCAGCAGGTTTCAGCAGGTTGTGGATCCATAGCTCAGGGTTGTACTGTTCAGCTGGGAAAAAGACCAGTACTAAGAATATAGTAAGACCATATGAATTGCACATTGTTTTTCCTGGTGTGCAGATATTACTGCAATTCCACCTTTCATAAATTCTGGTGAGGTTTTTTTTTTCACTTTTGCTTTTGGTTTTTTTTAGAAATGGTGGTTATTCAGAGAAGAACACTAGGGTGAAAACATGTTAAATCTTCAATTAGGCTTTAAGACTTCTTTACTAGATAATTTAGTCAGACTTACCTGCAATAAAACACAGGTTTTCCTCTTAGTTTAGCAGCTGGGCTAAATCTATCATAAATATAGCTACTTATGAGTATGGATTTTCTTTCAAACAAGTCTAGAGCTGTTTATTCATAGTTGGAATAAAGAAGGTTGTCCATATGCGAGGTTACACCCATCTACTTGTTTTTTTCATGATATGCCAGAGTCTTAGCTGAGGTGTCTGTTTCCTTTATTTGCACCTATCCCCACTTATCTCATATGGTGTTCCCCAGTCCTGGTACCAATTCAAGAAAGAACCCCTCTAGCTGTAGATGGCATTTCTTAATGAGTTCTTGAAAGAAGGTAATTGTGGATCTGTGAAGGGTACAAGTAGAAACTGAGAAATCTGGGAGAGATATGAGGTGTTTTGTGCTAGATTCACATGAAAGTGACACTGAGGAAATTAGTATTAGCTTGTGTATGCCAGAAATTCAGGACAAGTTAAGGAAAATATTAATTGCCCAGTAAAAATTGCCGTGTACTATTCTATTTTAGCTTAAAAGGAACAAAGAAATAATCTGTGGCATACTTTAATTTCAGTCTCATTTCTGTAAGAGTTTTGTTAGAAGATATGTCGGCAAAATGGAGAATTGCAATTGATTACTGTATTTTTGCTCACACAGAATAGAGTAGTGTTTGAAAAAATGCCTCAACTCAGTGAACAAAATGCAGGATTGTTGCAACGACACTTAGATTTAGATGGGAATTTGGGTTTTGCCACTGTTCTCCACTACCTCAAATCCTCTTCAGGATTAGAAGATTGCATTGAAGTATTGTCAGGAAAGACTGTGGTCTGATCTTGAGTGGTAGTGAGCACTATTATGTTACCTAAAAAGTACAGGTTTTCCCTTACAGGTGTTTGCTTTGTGAACGTCTGAGCTTAAAGTAACTAAGGATTTGCAAAGTTATAAAAAAAAAAGAAATGAAACTAGGGGGTAAAGAGATACAATTTAGGGTCTTGGGAAACTACTGCTTTATTTAAGTCTGAGTACACATCTTCATTGGCAGTCCGTGGGGACAGGCATCAACCTAGCTAAACAAGGTTACTGCTTATACTATGAAGAAATGGGTAGCACCTCTGCTCATTACTGAGACCGATGTTTTCATGATAAGTAAAAGTAAACTGACTTGTCAGAGAGCACATACTGGGTTGGAAAAAAGGGTTCTTCACTGCCTAAGTTACAAATGAGTAAATTTTAATTAATATTTACTCTTGACTTTACAACTGGGAAAGAACTCTGGCTAATATAACAGAAATTGAGTAGCAGTGATTCGGGCAATAAAAACAGAAGTATTGTGTGTCACGAGAGTAGTGTGGAAGCAGGAGGTGGTAGAATAATGAATGGGAAGAAAATACAGTTTACAGTAAGATAATGGGTTTAAAACTAAGATGAAATGTTACAGAAGTGAACAACAATCAAAGGACAGATCTGTGTTTTAGGAGTGTTCTTTCGGTCTTTAGCAGCTAAGATGTGATCTGTTTAAAGTCTCCTGAAGTCACTATCCTAGGTACGATATCATCTCCTCAGGTATCCCTTCTGATCCCTGATGAAGAACAAATTAGGAACTGTTAGGACAGAACATATAACACTTATGTGCAGTTTCATTCAGTAATTTGATTCAATGACTGACTTAAAAAGCATTTGCTACAGAGAATGCTGGGTGTCACTCAGTAAGCAAACCATGAATAACTACTGAAAGATGAAGCAAGTGTTCTGCTTGGAGCATAGCAATATGAATCTATGTTTTGACAAAAAAATAAAAATAAAAAAAAAAATTCCCTTCAGTAGGGAAGAGCACTGTGAAATTTAAACACCTGATGACTACATGCAGGCTTGAACTTCCACAGGTGTATATAGTAATATTGCTTTTCTGCAGGAAACTTTAATTTAGATTACAATATCATCTAGAGGGGAAGTAGCAAATGAGAAATCTCTGCCCATCTGACGAAAACTGTAGCAGCAAAACACTGCAAGAGCATCAATATGAGGAATATCAATATAACATAAACAATGAACATTCAGTTGGCACTTCTGAAATGACCTAGAGTCAAAGCAATACCTAATTATGTTGGCTCTGGAAGTGTAGATTAGACCTATAGGGAACATAAGGGATTCTGCTGTTTCAAGCCATTCACTGGGAGTATGAAACTATTGGCTGCTGCCAACCTGTTCTTTACGCTCAGGCACAGTAGTGGTGGTGCTTGGGTGGTGCTTGTCTATGAATAGGTTAAAAAAAAGAGTCCAAGTAATTGAGATCCTCCTCAGTTCTCTGCACAGGTGTGTACTACAAATTGCTCTGTGTTCATATCCCTGTCACTGGCAGTCATCTACAGCTACATGCTGTTGTATTTAACTCTTTAAGAAATGTTTTGATTTCTTCTGTGGCACATCTGCTGCATCCATTATAGCTGGGAGGTGGTCATTGCAAGTGGCAAAGTCACAATTTACATGGATTTCGTTTAGAATTAAATTGAACCTTAAAGACTACAGTTATAAATCACTCTAGATTAATGTAGAAAAATTGAAGTTTACAGAAGAAGGAATTAATCTTGTCAGAAAATAATGCATTTATAATTTTTCAATCAGAAGATTATTTTTTTTTTTACCACATTTAAGCTGCAGATCTTCGCGAAAGGCCCTTATGAATATTCAAGCCAAACTTGAAGCCAATCAGAAGGCAAAAGTCTGGTTGTTATACTTCTTTAAAATAAAGATATGTAAACTGCGTCCAGGTAACTCAAATGTTTATGAGGGATTTTTATTGTCTTACAGAGCAGTAGTAAATCATTACTCTTTCATGCATATCTCACGGTTATCCCAAATCTGTATGCAATATATTTTGTACTGTTCCTAAGTACTCAAGACTGTCATGTGCACTTTTAACCATGTACTTTGTAATTGCACAGTTTTATCACATAAATTGTGTCTTAACACTGTGGTACCTTTCTTAACTGATAAGCTTAACATTCATGCAAGCTCATTACTTTTTTCTTTTCTTTTAATTTTTTTCTGACAAGGTACTGCTTTTCTGTATCACCAATAATGACATATATCTGAAAAATCCAGTCCTTAAAACATTCATTCTTATTTCAGATTTCTGGACACCTTTCAAAAAGGAATGTAATGAATTTCCTAGCAGTGTTTCTGGGGCAATCACTGAATTCCCCGAAGGATGCTATAAAAAAAATTCTGAGTGGTATTAACTTTTGACCAGTACATCATGTACTTGCAGACTTATAGAAGTCTTCAGTCTGGATACTAGCTCTAACTGACTTTTGCAGACGAGAATTGAAACCCTCTATGCGGCTTACTAGGTTCCCTTTTTGGGGGAGGGATTGTAGAATGACATACAGCAGAATTCAGTTGTAATCCCAAATTTCGGTATGGTCTGCTGTTGATAAGACAGTTTTGAGCTCGTTTCCACTTAGAAATTGTGAACTAGGGTATGTGGTTTCTTGCTATCCATCTACTTTTCTCTACTAAATATTAAAGGAGACATTTCCGTTCTTCTCAGTAGAGAAAGGTGATCTAAAATAGGGAAAATGTATTGAAAGTAATATATTTACTTTTTCTAAACCATGGACAAACACTTCAGCTGATACAGCAGAACATTTGTTAAAGAAGTTGTCTTGGGTTTTCTTTTCTCTGGGCATCATTCAAACAACATCTGAATTTCCATTTCACTTTGGGTTTCTTTGTTAATGCTGTCCTCTTACAAATGCAAGTAGTGTTAACTTTCTGTAACTGGTTATATTTGTGTGTACTTGTTATGGAGAAAGAACTGACCAAAGTGAGGTTTTTTAGCAATCTTTGAGTTTGCCATGTTAGAACATTGCTGACTTGATTTAAGTGTGATATGTCTCATTGCTTTCTTCGCTTTGTCTTCAACTTCTGAATCTTTGGTAGATGGAGCTCCAATATTGATTGTGTGTATTGTACCAACATACCTTTCATGAGCTCAGATTCTCTAGCAGGCTTTTGGTGGTGTGCTTACTACTTCTCTGAGTAGTGGCATAATTTCTTTTTCTCTTAGGGAGCAGGGTGGCCAGTAGGTCAAGGAAGGTCATTCTCCCTCTTTACTCTAGCCTAGAGGAACTGACTGCCTATGAAATAAATGCACACCTTTACTGCAGATAAACTAGATAATGAATTATCATATCAAGGACCAAAGCTACTCTCTTTCCTTTAGAGAAGGAAAAGAGAGAATTAAAAACAAACAAAAAAAGAAATAATTGTTGCATAAACATACAGAAACATGCACCAAGCAAGTTTTGTTCCAAAAGGGTATGACTTGGGGGGGTGCAGAATAATTAATCTCGTTCTTAAATCCATTTCTGTTAAATCTATTAAATCAAAATCTGAATTATATAAACCTGAAGTATTTCCTAGAAAGGCATGACATTAATTTATCCTTTTGGGAGTGCTCAATTAAGCTTGTTGTGGCACTGTTGATTAATTTTTTTCCACTGCCCCTGTACTCTGCACTGATCCAGCTGCAACTGGAACACTGCACCCAGTTCTGGGCCCCACAGTTCAGGAGAGACAGGGAACTACTGGAGAGAGTTCAGCACAGGGCAACAAAGATGATTAAGGGACTGGAGCATCTCCCTTACGAGGAAAGGCTGAGAGAGCTGGGACTCTTAAGCCTGGAGAAGAGAAGGCTGAGGGGAGACCTTATTAATGCTTATAAGTATCTGAAGGGTGGGTTGAAGGAGGATGGAGCTGGACCCTTTTCAGTGGTTCCCAGTGACAGGACAAGAGGCAACGGGCACAAGCTGGTACTCAAGAAGTTCCATTCAAATATGAGGAGAAACTTCTCTACAGTGAGAGTGACAGACAGAGCCCTGAAACAGGATGCCCATGGATGTTGTGGAGCCTCCTTCTCTGGAAACCTTCAAGACCTGCCTGTATGCAGCTCTGGGTAATGTGCTGTAGGCAATCCTGCTTTAGCAGGGAAGTTAGACTAGATGATCTCTTCCATCTCTGACAATCCCATGATTCTGTGATTTGACACTAAAGGCTTGTTACCAGAAGAAAAAATATGACTGCTTTAAAAAATCTTTTTTAGTAGAACTTTATTTGCCAAATGTGAAAGGCAGACCTTGCCACAGATATCTTCCAGTAAAGGTGTAGGACCAACTACATAGTGGAAAAAATAAATTAAACATGAAACTGAGAACATTAACCTTCTGTAATTACTGGAAATTCCAGTTATATTCACATTCTTTGCTATGGTCCATGTTTGGCCCATGCATATTAAGAGGACAATGAGGAAAGATCAAATGAACCCTCCTGAATTTTGATGTCAGGCAATCAGGGGGCTGGGGAAGTGGAAAGTGTGGTCAAATGTGAAAAATGCTTCAGACTCCCCCTCTGTGTGTTCAAGGTTCTTCTAGAATAAGATTTTCTGTTTTACTTATACCCTTGCAAAAGTAGTAAATGCCAGAGGTGTCATCAGCAGCCAGCAAGTCTGTCACATTCACTTTACTCATGTCCTGACCTGTAAAATGTCTAATCTGACATAACCCTTGGCAGTTCTGGATGTCCGGCCTTTTCCCATCACATAATTCTGCTTGCTAAGCTTGTCATACATCGTATTAACACATGCAGCAAAAATGGAATGGCTCTTTATTGAAGTTATGAAATCAGTGGCCTGTGATAACATGGGAATGGGTTTGATAATCCAGGAGATCCTTTTCACGTCCTGTGTTTTCCTCTTAGTAGATGGGATTTTGACTTCAGCTCAGCATGTTCTGAATAGAAATCTAACAACTTCTTAGAAAGTAAATTATAGACTGACTCCAACTAACTTGTTCAATTAGAACATGTGCAAGGATTCGCCACTTCAGATGGCCAAGAGCCAAGTCCTTCCTTCTACTACATTACTCCTACCTACATGAGCCTAGTCACTGCACCCATACCTACCTTATCCTTTCACCGCCCCAACCTTGCTTTATTGCTTGACCCTTGACCCATGCAAACAGTAGCTGTTTTGGTTCTTGCAGTCCTACAAACCACTAGCAGAAGTGGCTAGGGGGCAGTGCAGTCCTTGAAGTTGGATGCCATTCACCACCTCTCTTCGACTAGTGAGTCCCTCCCTTCTCAGTAGTTGCAAGTCTGTCTCAAATACAATAAAATTTCTGGTTCTCCACAGGAGGGATCAGACTTATCCTTCCTGTAGGTGAGGTCACATCCTACATGTTTGAAATTATTCAGAGAAAATTCATTGAAAGGCATGTGCCCAGGCCACAGTCTGTCAGTCATGTTAATCAGAGTGCTTCGTTTGGTCTCTTTAGACAGAAATGCATAAGAAAGAGACGCAAAAGATATGAGAATGCTGGTGACCCTCTAACTCCTCTTTATCTGCTTTAGAGCCACAGGCTTTCTCTCTCTAACTTTTTTTTTTTTTTGTAGCTTTTGCAAATTGTACTCTTGTTCCTTCTGTCTTTGTGCAGTGTCCTCCTGCACTTACCTTAGGCTCATCTTAGTTGCTGCTTTATATGGCTAACCAGTACTTAATGTAAATACATTACATTGCCAAGACGATGTTCTCTCTTTTAGGTTTCTCTTCAAAACTCTCCTGTTCCAGAAAGTATATAGAAAAGTTCATTGCACTGAGGTGGCAATCACTTGGACAACTGCAAGGTAAAACCACAAAAGCTCTCTGGTGGGATGACCCTGACCAGTAACTAAGATGCCCCTGGTTGCTCACTTACCCCTCCATGACTTCCCCTCACCTCAGCAGGATGGGGGAGGGAATCAGAATGGGGAAAAATTCGTAGGTCAAGATAAAGACAAGAAAACAAAACAGAAAAAAAAACCAAGTGATGGAAAGGCAATCAGTCACCATCTTGCACAAGGAGACTTAATGACACATCACATAATAAATAAAAGCACAACAATTACAAAAGTGCCATTCCCAGTATGGGTTCACTGATGTCTTTTTCTTGTGCATTGTCACTGAATTTATAAAATACCTCTTCCATTTTGGCAGTGAGGTGAAAAAAGTACTGGTTTTTTATAGTTTTTAATAGCTAACATTTTATGAAGCTTTCTGTACTATGCTAATGCCTATATTTCTGTCAGCCACTCTTCACAGAAAATGTATCTTTGCCATTATTCCTATCTATGTAATGCTTGGTAATGGGGCTGATAGTGGTTGAACATTAAAAGAAGCTTGTTTAAATATATATTTTGTGATTCGGTCTAGGCTGAGTGTGAGTCAGTGCTGAATTTGGCTGTAATCCCATACTAATTTCTATTATTAGACTTTGCATTACAAGAGTCCTAAAGGGCTTCAGCACTGCTTGCTTCTAAATTTTATCCATAGGACTTATATATATAGGTAACGATTTATTTGCATTTTAAGCTATATATAAGGATACACTGAAAATGTAAGACATTTTAATCCTTTATCTTGTAATTAATTATTTAAAATAGTAAACTAAATAGCCTTTCAAAAATGTCTTCTGAAATCAAACTTGTATTAGGTGGCTAACTTTGGGCATTAGTATTTGAGTAATTTGGCCTAATGAGGTGGTGACAGTTAAATAGTGTCCACACCAAGGTTAAATTTGGGGTCTCTGACTAGATCCTTCTACCCATGAGAAGTTGCTGTGTTGGTTTTATTTTATTCTAATTCCAGTAAGGCTCCAGTAGACAGCAAATCTAGTTTCGGCAAGTGTTAATGTCTATGCAATTTCTTTTGCTTTGAGGTATTGTGCAGAATGCTACAGTTTTCAATTAATATAGATTGCCACGATAACTTGAAGATCTTTGAAGATTACTAATTTTCTTTCGTTCTCAAAAAAAAGAATAAAAAATATTTTTGCAGTTCTTATGTTACCTTTGTGAAAAGGAAAATGGTTTATCTGATAGCTAATAATATTGGCTTCCTAGGGCAGGTGATTAATTAATGCAGGTTTTTTATTTCAAATTTACTAATAATTTTTATTTTGCTTCTCAATACCGTTGTAAAATCCCAGAAGACCTTTATTAAAACAGGAATGAAACAAGTTAGCAGGTATTATTGAGAGAACATGTCTGTTGCTTTTGCAAAATGCCAGAAGTTGATTGCAGACCAACTGGGGAAGACCTATGAGACCCTTCTAGTGTACATAAAAGGAATGAACCTATAATTAAATTACAGTTAAACACAGATGGTTATTTTACAGCAGGTGCTCAACTTTGAAAGTGTATCTCTGGACTATTTTTGTTCCAATACGGTGTTTTGTCCCTGTTGGGTTTCTGGCATCATTTTATGGTTTAGATAAAAATATTCCTTCATATACTGGTCTGTTTGTTTGTTTGTTTGTTTTTGCCGGAATAGAGAGCTATCAAGTGCTGCTGTGTTTTCTAGGAAAGCTAGAAGAAAAACGCAAAGCAGAGATTAAACACAGCACAAGGAAAAATAAGTGTTAGGTTATAGAAAAGAGATAGCATTTATGAAATCTAGAGGACTAACATGCGCAATTAAACCTAGGGCTCAGAACTTGTTGTTATCCAAGGTGAAATAATCACTATGTAAATATTATAGCTAAATATATCTTCTATTTGAATACTGAAAAGAATTACACTAGAATTTTATATCATTCCAAAGTTGATGTTGTGGTCGTATGATTTATTTATGTATAAGCATTTCAAGGACTACATAGTCTTCATATGTGACCTAAGTCAGCAAGATGTGAAAAATGATTCTTTAGAAGCATTTACCTGAGTACACATTAGAACCATTCCTTTAAATATCACATGCCGGGGTAAACAGAATTTGCATTAAAATAAAATTTGACTTTATATCTGATTTTAAGTTTCACAAAACTCCATCTCACAGATAATGAATGACATGTTGTACAATCATGGGAAAACAGAAAAACTATTACTGCAGTAACTGCCTTTTCACGTATGTTCAAATTGAGGATGATATTGAGTGTAGTTTTAGTAAAATCTGATTACAGATTTTGGATTATTTTGGATTAGGCTTTAGAAGTTTGGTTTGTCAAGATATTGTCCAAATACCTCGGGTTAATAGTGCAACTTGGACATATTGATGAACATTCAGAGGGCTTGACTTGCTGTAACCAATTGAGTTAGCCCATACACATAGACCAGTAACAGAGATGTGGGAGTTACAGAGTAGTTTTAAGAGCAGTTTAAGTAAGCTTTCCAGTTCTCTTATTGTTTAGCTTGTGTTTTTCATGTGCACCACCGCACCACCATCTTCGAGCAGAGAGTTAGTTTTTAAGCAGCCCTGAGCCTAGAGAAATCTCATGAGATATCCAAAGAGTGAGAGGAATTTTGATGCCTTTGTCAGCTCCAGTGCTGCTGAACAAAAGGAGTCCATGTGTACTTGGGCAGTAAAGTGGCTTCTTTATGTAGCTGATGAGCTTACTATTTCTGAATCTCTAAATATCTCTTCTTCAGGCAGAGTCTATCTAAATATCTCATTTCCTAAGCTATAGAAATTCACTGAAGGATGTTTTCTGGTAATATCCCCTCTGACTTTTTTGCTTAGGTAAGTAATGAAGATGTTAGTATAAGAAAAAGCAATTTGTTTACAGTGGACAGATCATAATTTATAAATGGCCAACCTATCTCTTCTTTCAAGAAAAAATAGGATTTTTTACTATGATCAATTGTGCAGGAATGAAGAAAAGCATTTTACTCTAAATCAATGTAATAATTGTCTGAATGTTTCCCATTCACCTCGTCTGGAACTGTTTTTCCTTTTTACCTTAACAATATCAGTCTTACCTTTGTCTACTACTTTCTCTGTCCTCTCTCCCTTCCTTCAACTCTATGTAGTAGCAGTGCAGATCATGCTAGTGTTGCAAAAACATCCTTTCATTTATACTGGTGGATCCATGCATCCCATTCTTCATTTGCAAATTTGTATTTTTTTTTTTTTTGTACTAGTTCTTGCCCTCCCTTCTGCAATGTTCCTCGACATTGGCCTTTCTACTACATCTGAAATGTTTTGATGTAATTCCTGGAATATTGTTCATAGACTGATACTTAGCAGCTGTGTTGCCTTCAATTTTTTGCTGCTGCTTTTGAAATAATATGTGTTATATCCTGGCATACAGTCATTGGTCTGAACAACTCAATACTAGATACTTTGCATATATGATAAGAAGCAGTCCTTGTCCTGGAGAATCTTAAATATAAAGTATTTCTAGCCAACAAAGTCTGACCACTGCTGTCTCTCTTTCCTCTTTTCCTGTTTTTCCTTCTCTCCATCTCAGTTAGAAGGGAGGGGTGGGGAAGTACTCAAGCACTTTCTCATTTCTCCATAATGCCCTTGGTCTTCCCAAGCTGGTCTATCAGGTGGCCTCCTCTGTCCCCACAGTGCTGTGCTATGCTTTCTGTCCCATAAGAGCTGAAGCATTCCTCTGACAACTCTAGTGTTGACTGTCACTCCTGTGGGACACTCTGGAAACCCGTAGCACTGGTCCTGGCTTTGCTCACTGTTTTAATTCAAATCACAAACTGAGTTTTAGGCAAGACATGCCGGCTTTTCCCAAAACCAAGTATTGCTCAGAGGAGAGTATCTTTGGCCACATTTGGGACCCAAACTTACTGCAAGTCTGGGCTTTCAAACCTAATCCTCTACAATATGCCTTTAAAACTCTGAAAATATGGAAGTTCTCTACATTATTCTATATGTACACACAATGTTTAGAAAAATCTTATTTTGCAAATAGAGCAAATGCTGAAAGGACTTTAAAATATTTGTCATTGCATTTTTCCCTTTAACTAGTTTTTGCAGTGACTACTGCTGTTAGTTTAGTTACAACTTGGACTTTTTTCTTTTATTTCATGCTGTCACAAAATGTCATTTCTAATAAAACCCAGTAAGTTTACAATTTTAATTGGTAACTTTCAAAGACATTCCTTATGAACTTCAATTCTTAGAAGGAATGTCTTAGAATTTTGAAAAATACACAAAACCACAAAAATATCAACATCATTATCTTTGTTAAGGGGTATTTGGTTGGTTTTTTTTATTCTGTAATAGCCTTTCCTAGTTGCTATTTCCGGCACACATCCTGTTGTGGGGGGTTTTTGAACTGGTATACAATATTGAGACAATGAGTTTAGAGATTTCCTTGTTACACTTGAAATATGGTAGTTTTGCTTGAACATTAATCACATAAAATTCCATGCTTATTTTTAAGATTTATGATGGGTTTCAGGGTTTATTCTGTTGGAGTTATGTGAAAAGACTACAGTGTGTTGAATTAGTATTCTACAATGTTGGCTAACTGTGCATTGTTTCTACATGAGATTCACCTTTATGGATTTTAAATTAAAATTTGCTTAACCTTATTGAGGTAAACATTATAGTTTTATCATAGGTCAATACAATGAAATGGAAAATGTAATGGCAGCATGGCAGAAAAAAAATAATTATACCATAATAAAATACACAGCTTTTTTCTTTCTTTTTTAAGATCAACTCACATCCTTTGCTAATATTTAATCAGTCATACTGACACAGAGATTTACTTGGCATTGCTTCTGATGCATTCCACTGAGGCTCTGATTCTTAAATTATTTGTCTTTGAACTCACCGTGACCTATATTCAGTCTTCTGTGGCTGATGAAAATTACTGCTTTACCTTTCACTGCTGATGACTAAACCACAAAGAAAAGAAATATGCATTGACACTCTTAATAACTACATTAAATTAGTCTTAAAGTATTAATATATGAGAACTTTTTCATCTCGTATACATAGTGTTGGTGTAGTGAAGAGCAGTAGTCCAGGTCACACAGGTATGCATGACTTCTGAACATTTCTGTATGCACAACCTGCCACATGCATTTCAGCTATGGTAGCAAGGAAAACAGAGATGCTGGAGTTTGAAAAAGTGATCTCCATCTAACAGTGGTCTCTATGGGAAACTCAGGAACAAAGCAAACTGTGTGTCACAACAGCAGTAAGATAGACACAATTCAATTACTGTAATATTATGCAAGACAAATTGAACTGTTAACACTAATTTGGATTCTTGAACTTTCTAGTCTGCTATTTCCCCTTTGTCATCTTGTTTTTTTCCATTTAGCTAATGGACATTCTTTCTATCACATGAGAGGACTTTTTTTCCTCTCTCTACTTGCTTTTGCTGCCAGCTGCTGCATCTCATAGCTGGGAAAGAACAGGTGTGTGAAAAATGCAGGGTTTGGCAAATACTTGTTTTAATCACATATATTGGTATAATTTTTAATTAATTACCATCTTTGCTCAAATTTCAGGCAGACATCTCCCATAGATTTAAAAAAAAAAAAAACCCAAACAGAAATGAAAGCACAATTTGTATCCTGCTTCCTCTGATGCTGTTATGATCAATGGCACAGTCGTAGAGATGAAAGTAATGTCTCATGAGCTTTTTGGTGTGGTAATGTGTCTTATACACAGAAGGTATAACAGCCTGTAGGGAGAAATAAAAGGCAAGGAAACGTGGGCCATCCTTTTATATTCTTACTATTTACAGTGTAAAATATTGCTTTTGTGGAATTGCTAGCTTTTGAAACAGATCTCCTCTCTCTAAGTTTTAGCACTGGAAATCGCATGCATGTGTGCTGTATGGGTTTGTGATGCACCTGAAAATCTTTGTGTTCCCCACCCAAAGCGCATTGTGAAGTCCTGTGTCCTGTTGGCTACCTTCCCTGCAGTGCCACATGGTTCAGCAATGACAGCTAGTGTGTTAGAGGGCCCTTTCACAGAGATGACTGATAAACAGTGTAGGGCAGGACAAGATTTCTTACACAGTCATCTACCAATAGAATGAATCTCATGCTCTTCTTAGGTGTAAAGACACTATGTTTGTCTCCTTTCCCTCTAAATCTATATAAATGGTATGAAACCATAAAGACACTCACCATGGCCTACTCGCTGGGACCTTCAATATTTCAGCGCGAACCTCTGGGACTGCTAATTTAAAGTAACTTGTAAAAGGTAAAATTGTTTTGGTGCTTTATCTCTGAGATGCTCGACAGCCTCTGCATCTGTATCTGATGCTCACAAAATGTTAAACTCACTTTATTATTATATGTTCTCCATTGTGTTGCCTTTAATTAAATTGTAAAGCTGTCATCTTTGTGTACTTGGCTCCCAAAGGGGGAATTATAGCTAGACAAACTATTACTGGCAATATTGTCAGAAGAGAGATGTGGAGATATTATGTTCATGGTAATAATAGAAAAGGAATTTCCAAAGCTGACTTCTGATGTGTGTATCATTCCCAGTCACACTGCAGGGCCTATAGCTAAATTCTTCTTTTGGGTAAAGACAATTAGAGTATGAGTTAATTTGGTCCAATTTCTTAGCAGCCCCAAACCTCGAAATCAGGTCTGTGGAAAACACAAGTGGTCTGCAATATCCAGTCTGAGGCCAGGGGGCTGATACTACGTGTGCTGGGCAGATATATCTACCACTGCTTCTGGTAACTGCTTGTTACTAGAAACAATGCACGTTTTTCATAAGGGAAGAAAGCAAAAGTTATATTTAAAGAAGTGAGGTTTTCCATGAAAAGCAAACCAAAACTTTAGAAGTATTAATTCCCTGGTCATATCCCTATATTTGGGAAAATTAGACCTAGCTTTCCTGTAGTTTTGCTTGTATGCTGGAGATAGGTGTGGTATTTTGAGAGGCATCGAGGAACTGATTAACCACTGTCTGATTAGGACACCTGTAGGAAACAGTTTATCTGGCTATAACAAGCACTCTGAGGAAGCAGTGATTTCCAAATGGATTCTGGGAACATATGGAGCTATTTGTGTGAAGCATATCGAACTTTAGGTCACCAAAACAAGACAGGACAAATATACTCTCCACATCTACACATTCCTGTGCTCAAAGCCTTGTTTTGGGCAAAAAGGGGAATGCATCAGGTATTCCTGAATCCAAGAACTTAGTTTAGTAAAGAATATGATAAAAATACAACAAACAGTGATTACAGGTTCAGTTACAAAGATATTACTAGGCACAGCATTATGTTAATTAGATAATTTGGCTATGTTTAAAAGTTGGAAGATGAAAAAATAAACCCATGATTTATCTAACCTTTTTGCTTTTTGTTGTTATACTCAACCTTCTGCTGCTCTTCCAGGTCCAGAGGCCATCTGGAGATCGCAGTGCGTTGTCAGCAGCCTGCAGGGGCCTTGCAGGGAATGGCATATTACTGATGGAGGTTTCTTCCTGCTCTTTGCTGGGAGAATCATGCTGATATTTATTCACTCCTCCAAAGGGTTGGTAATTTCTGTGCTTTTTGAAACAGACTGTACCTCACTCTTCAGTAGGCTGCAGCTCCACATTCTACCTGGTTTTCTACATTATGATACATTTTAAATATGGTCAGTAGTTGCTCCATGTCCTTTCTCTTACCCCTAAAACTGCTTTTGTCCATCTCTGGTGCAGGCTTTATTACCAATAACTGACCACTACCAGGTTGTTCACAGCTGCAGCTCTCATCCTTTGACTGTTGCATCTCTAAGGCCTCTGCCTCCAACACAGGCCTGAGCTTCTTCATTCTGCAGCATTATTTTAGTATCTGAGATAATTCAGTGGACAGAGGACAACTTCTTACTATTCTTATCCGTGTCAAAATTATTAACAATGTGTCTATTATATTTTATATTTATATATATATATTATATATGACTATACACAGTCATGCAAAACTAAGTCAACTAAAATGAATTAGGCAATAACAACATACTGGTTAGAAATTTATCTTTACAACTAAATAAGCTAAAATAAAGCTCTTGGCAAGCAAAGCCCAGGCAAAGCAAGGCTGACAATTCTTGAGGTCTCTGTCATTAGCTAATCACAAAGTCCGTGGCAGTGGCATACTGAGGCTACAATATGTCTGAATTATGATAGAGGATTGAGTAATTTTCATTCATCACTGTTAATAGTCCTTGGCCCATAGATGAAATTCAAGAGTAAGGTAGGATTATCCTACTTGGGGAAAGCTGTGCGCTGTGCCCTGACCAAATGGGACATTCTTTGCTACCACTCTGCACTCTGCAGTCTGCAGAGGTGCGTGCATCAATTGAGAAACAGATGGCTTTTTCAAATATAAATCAAAGATTGAGCACTAGCCAATATATTTTTTTAGTACAATACTTAATATCCCATCAAATAAGAAATTTGTGAATTATCCACATGTAATTCAGTTAGTGCCTTGTGAAGAGAAAGAAGTACTATATGAGTTAAAAGCTTGTTTTTTCCACAAAATCTCCAATCAATTGTTTGAGTGTCTATAGGGTATCAATGTTTTCTTTAATGTGGAAATAGTAATTCCCAGCCAAGTTGGGGATAGTGCTGTAACTGTATTTAGAAATTGATTCCAGAAAGCTCAGATTTTCTTATCGTGAGTAAGTGTCCTAGAGCTTTTAACCAACATGTATTTATGTAAGTGAGTAGTTTGAACAGAAAGAAAGAATGCTAGTCTTTTACTTCTTTTGAGATAAATTCTGAAAGACATTTGCTAGCAAATGATGTGTTTTTAAAGTAATGCCTACACTTAATTCAAGTAACTATTTGCAGACATGAAAACATAATTTCCTTTAATGGAAAATTTTCATATGTAAAGAAAAATAATGCACAGATAAGAGCTGACATACTGTATTTCCAAAGAATTTCTTCTAAGTCTAAATGAAGCACCTAAATTAATACGTGAAATGTTATTTAGAAGCCAGCTGTTAGCTGTACATCATTACTTTATTGTACTGTGTAATAAGCATAGCTTATGAAAAGTGTGATTTTGTAGAATATAGTACATCAATTTCAATTTGCTTTAATCCAGTATTGTAAACCACACCTCTTCTGTAGCTTAAATAACAAACTTAAATTAATGTTAGAGACTTTTAAAATACATTTACAACAATAGTGGTATTTTAGCAATATTATAACTTGCAGCAGCTTTTAATTATTGTGCTTGGGGATGTGTTCGCCTGAATAAAATAGATCCCTATAATATCCATAGTAAGTGGTAATACTTGAACTGTTGGTTGAATCACTGATGAGGGGCATAGCATGTTCTCTAAGGTAATTGGTTGATGAATCTGGAGTCTAAATTTATACAATTTGATTAGTTCCACTGGCAGATAATTGGTAATTAGATGGTACACAAAATGTCATTTTCTTCCATGCTTCATCTTTCAATCTTATTTCCCAAATAGCATTTGTTGGAATATGAAATCATCAGCTAACATGAAAACAGCTTTATATCCTAGATAATGCCATGGAATAGAGAATTTGGATTGATTGCTACTTTTTTATTATTATTATTCTGATGGTAAAAAACTAATTTATTCCTTTTAAAGAAAATTTTATTTAGGTTTCTTTGTTACCATAACATTTTAAAGACAGATCATCTAAAATGCAAACTTTTTATCTTGCAGGAATAAAGCATGCAATGATACTGCCTGTGTTGTTTATCATGTTCCATTATAGTTTTTTTTTTTATTAAAAACTGTTCTCTTTTTAAGGCTTTCAAAATGGGTTATTTTGACATATATGAAAATCTTACTGAAGTTTTGAGTTATCTGTTACTAGTTAGTTATAAGACAAATGACTGTGAAATTTGCTTATTAGCAGAGCAGAGCAGCGGTGCATGTCCCATTATTTCAACAGGATAAGGCATCAGTTTCATTAATTTGGAGACCAACGTTAACTAGATAAACCAAAGGTTGCATTTAGACTGTTTACTTCTTGATTTCTTATCTGAATGTAAGCATGAAAACCAGGGAAAAGAAACATTGCGGTAAATCCCTAGATTCTGAGCCTGGCTTCGGAAACATGTTAGTGAGCAATTTGTTCCTGGGGGGGGAGGGAAGCAGAATTGTAAAATAAATTGGAAATAACCCAATAGAAAAAAAAAAGTAGAGTGAAACAAGTGTGGAAGAAGTAACATGATTTAGGCTGTACCCAGATTTAAAAAGCAACAAAGCCTAAGTACAGGGGAAGTTACACTAAGTCAGTTCTTGAATTCTCTAGTGTTTCTTTGGCAACGTGTACTTGACCAGGTTTATTTAAACTCTTTGCCTCCACTTCACTCATAATTAAACAGCAACAAAGGGAAATAAAGAGTTTGAATCTGCAAGTTTTTCCAGTACGCATATTCACCTGTGTGCTAACATTTCATAAATCATTACCCCATGAGGACGGTA
Source organism: Thinocorus orbignyianus (assembly GCA_013400375.1). NCBI lineage: Eukaryota > Metazoa > Chordata > Aves > Ciconiiformes > Thinocoridae > Thinocorus > Thinocorus orbignyianus. The sequence goes on from VXBW01008533.1 coordinate 1,016,739, forward strand.
GTGCTCTGAACCCAGTTGGAGCAGACATAAATTAGTTTGCAAAGTTAAAGTCAGTGGAGAAGCAGGCTATATTAAGCTTATAAATTTTGTTCTGGTTCAATTAATGTTTGTAAAGTTCAAACACTGTGGAGCTGTAGAAAAGCTCCAGTAAGGGTGTGCACATCTTTATATTGATTCTGTATAAACCTATTTATGAAGCATGGTTCATAGAGCATGTATCATAGGGCATCCTGCTCTTCTGTGGCTTTTGCTGGGATAGATCAGAAGTAGCTCTGAGCAAATACCTCTAAGTAAAAGGAATGAAAAGCTGGGTAAAGTGAGAAGCAATTCTGCAGCCTAACCTAAAGCAGGTAATAAATGAGTGCAAAAATAAACCCAAACCAATTGATGTTAGCTCTGAAATTAGTATGTCATTCAAAGTACTTCCTGTGTGCATAGCATTTAGATGCAAATCTTTGTAGTTTAATGCATAACCTCTGTGGATTTTAGTAGTAGTCCTTGTTTAGTGCTTGCCTATCCAATGAGGCTTTACTACATCAGGATGTATCCCCTCCTCCTGTCATACACTTTCTCCCCATTGCATCATTTCTGGCATACATCACATACATACATCTGGCATACATACACCTCTTGTTGAGCATATTTAGTTCACTAATCTGACAAACGAGTTTCTGCTTGCTCACTGACTCAGAGGTCAAACAAGTGACAGAGTTAGCACTTCGACCAAAGAGAAGCTATTTGCGCAAAATGAAGCTGAAGCTGCAGCAGGGGATGGTTCCCACAGAGAACTAAGGAGAAAGGGAGACAAAGACCAGATTCTAATAAGCCTTTCTCTGTTGGAATGGAGAAGGGCAGAGCAAGCTTGACTGCTGCTTGGTGTTGACTAATGTCTGAATAAAGTGGAAGCTGACTCCATTGCTACTTCTCCAAAGCAAGATTTACTACCTGACTTGGCAGTTTTCCTCTAAAATGCCAGTTGGTATACAGTCTCCTCTGTGTATGGAAACAATCACTGCATTGCAGCCCAAAGTGCCACCAGAGGCACTTACTGCTTAATTTCCTCTTTTACACTATCTCCAGTCTGTTCACAGAATACAATAACTTAGTGTCAGGAAACTCAGTAGGAACACATCAGTGGAGATTTTGTCATCTTTGTGGATAGGGCTACATAAGCCAGACCATAACAAGTCTGCTGAATTAATACTCTGAAAAATTGTAGAAAATTTGGATGATCCATCTTTTAATGGTGGATGAGGTTTTTTTGTAGAATTATAATAAAAATGCCTTCAGTTCTGTTGGAACATTGACCAGCCACACAAAGTCTGGTAGACTTCTGAAGCTTGTCAATGTGTCTCACGTGTCAGCTGAATGCACTACCTAGACAATGATTTTGCTAAAATTTAAAGGCCGGTACATTTCAGGTTGGGTTATCTTTGCACTCAAAGTTTGAAGATTTTTAAGTTCTTATAGTGAATAATGATAAGACAATGTAGTTTGTCCAATGGGTATTTAAATGCACTTACATGTCTTTTAACATTGTTTGAGTGTACTAGTACACTGTGTTCATGGTTCTTAGGTGATTTTGCAAGATTCTCAGCAATACACACCCACGTATTTGAAAGGAAAAAACAAGCTTTAAACAACATTTGGCTTGCAGAGATCATCAGAAACAATTGATATGGTTCTTTTTTCTTCTTCGAGTTTCAAGGAAAGAATTACTATTACTTGATTGTATTGTTATGTATTAGATTCTCAAAATATGCACAGATTAAATAAATTCTTGAACATATTTTATTGATTCAAGTCAAAGTTCTGTCCTTCACAGTACAAAGCACGTGGTTTTAAAATTTTTGTGAGTCTTGGAATAAAATATGGATAAGATCCAGCATCAAACTTTATAGCTGAAAGCACATTTAAATGCCAGTATTTTATTTCATTTAAATTATTAAAAAAAAAAANCTGCTGCCATTATAGGAATCTTCCAAGAGGCTAAATTGATATGAATCACTAACCTAATTACTATAATGTCAAAGCACTGTTTAAATGCACACGAACTTTTATTTTCTGTGTCTAGCTAGTTCTCTACTAATTACTGAGTTTTGCCAATACTTCTTGTGTAAACACTGGCCATAAATTAGGCCAAATATCTTTGGAAAATAGAGGCAAGGCACCCGACACTTTTCACTTACAGATTCTGCTGTCATTAGTGTGTGTAAGGTCAGTGGCAATGTGAGAAGAGGTCAGGGATAAATCCTTCCCACGTTGGGAGGGTGCTGAGGAAGGCAGCAGGTTCTGCCCCTGCTTGCACACCCGCACCTCAGCCTCTTAGCGTGAGTGACATCTGCTGGCACCTACAAGCAGCCACTAATACTAGAGGGCTCTGTGATTTTTTAACGGTCGGGCTAACCTTGATCTGCAGCTGCCAGATCAAGTGGGTAATGAATTAAAAGAGTCACTGAACAAAGCATCCTGACAGATGCTCGTTAACGCTTCACTCATTATCAAACAACTATATCCATGTAGATGGCTCTCATGGCAAGAGGGCTCTACAGCAAATTAATGTCAATATAGCAACATCTGACCTCCGCGGATCAACCCTGCTTCTTTTATCTTAATCTCTTCTTTTGAGTACTCAGTACCATTAAGAATCCAGCCATTATCGTGCCTTGCTTCTTTTAGTAGTCTAAAATAAGGCATTCATTTTATTTTTTAAAATTATGTTTTTAATAAGCTTATCAATGACAATGCTACTGTTATGAGTGTGTATCCATGAGCTGAAATATGCCATCAATGAAGTCGAAGATACTATGATTTTATGAGGTGGGATTTTCACTTGAAGGAAAATATAGGGTTAGTACTGTTATAACAGCAATCTGAAAGAAATAACCATTTTCATACCATTCAAGACCATTATAAATCTCTGTTGTATGCACCAGTACTTATAAGATTATGCATTCAATCTTTAGGTTGGCATTTGCTTGCCTTTGGGACTTGAAACTTAAATATTATGTTACAGAATTCACGTTTGTCCCTTCTGATATAGATAAGATTTTATTAATTTTTGAGTGCTTGATTGTCTACTAAGTATCTGTTAAAAGCAGTTTGATGTATTAAGCTGATTAAGGTAGTCTGGTTTAAATCACCAACTCTGGTCATGTTTTACAGAAGTAATGTGGAATATGATTTTTAATAATGTATTTGACCTTTTTCTTCAATTGTAACTTTTGTTTGTTTGTTTGTTTGTTTCTTCCCTATAGTAATTTTAGGTTTTATAGGTTAGAACTCTCCAATACATAAATTTTCAGTTGATTGTTGCATTTAAACCAAAAAGAATTTTTTGCCTTTTTTAAAGAAATTTTGCCTTTATATATGTTTTTATTTCCTGCTGTTTGCTATTAGTAGAAGTCTTTTATTACCCTTTTATTGGAATTTGAATGGAATTAAGATGGAATTATAGAATTATTTTGTGCTTTGTTTTAATTAGTTACAAAGGTTTAGATATGTTAATAGAATTAAGTTTGATGAAATTTAAAAAAATTATGCTGAGACTAATTTGTTATGCAGAAGTTATTGCACAGTTAAAATTCTGAGCTACTCAGATCAGAGCTATGGAACTAGTCAGAACTAGTGGATCTTTTTCTCTGAATGTCTCTTTTTAAATTGAATTATTATTAGTTTTCCTTACCTCCTTTCATATTTTTTTTCCTTGAATAAACTAAATATTAATTGAATCAGCTAAATCTTCTGTACCTTCAGTGTTTTTAATCAAAATTTTCTGGTGTGAATGTGTTTGCAAGTATCCATTTGTCACCATTGTTACTAAATTTAGGTGATTTTGAATTCTAGAACACGATCCTATAACGTCAGGTTGCTGGTGTTATATGAATACTTTTCAATATAAAAACCATAGTATAGAAAAAAAACATGAGAATTCTCTTCTGTAATAGGTAATTAGAGATTCTCCCATCTAAATTTTTCATTTTTACCTTTATCCTTTTGGTCTTTTATGCTTTAAATTATCCTTTTGGTTTTGGTGTATGCAAAAGTTTGTGTGCCCTTAAGCCAAACTGTAATGGTGTTTGTTGGAGGCAAATCCTGGATCTTTTACATTTTAGCAAAGTCGTGAATTATAAATTGGTTTTGCCTAGCCTGCCATGACAGGAGTCACACCAGAAACATGTGACTTTCTGTTTTGAACCCACATTGCGTGTTCACAGTGCCTGCTGTCCTGATGGCAATAGCACATTATTTGATACCTACCACTGTGGTATCTGGTGTGGGAGCTGCAGCTGGCTGCATCTCTGTGGTATATGGGACTCAATAGAGAATGCGGTCATAGGTATTGTAATGGGGCAGTTTACTATGAATGCATCATATGGTTTGCAGTCACCCTTACTGTTCGCTTCCATTGCCATAAGCGTTTGGAAGCAGTCAATTTTCTGGCAGTACACAGATGTTTCTCTGTAACTTGCTCATATGATGAGGAGGCTTTCTTCGTATTCTCTTTGAGTATACAATATGCATGTGACACAGACATCCTTTTAGTTTAGATATCCTAGTGAGTGGTTGTTATTTCAGGTTTGATACTTCAGCCATGAAAGGATATGGTGTGTCATCTGTGTAGCTGAGTGCAACTGTTGTGACATCAGCTGTGTTTCATCTTACTATATTTCATTATTTGGGAGTTTAGAATATCACATCCATATGATATCTGGTAGGTCAACTAGCCTTTGTCCAGATGAATCTCCAATAAGTGAAGGGTATGCTCATGTCCTGGATCAGCAGGGAGCTATGCTTGCCACTTATGTTCTTTATAATGTTTTCATTCAGTCAATTCACTATCTCATACTGGTGTGAGGAAAATGCTTTTGTTTTTTTCTAAATGTTGATGTGCCCTTCCCTACCTCACCTCTCACCCTGCCCCTATCCACCAAAAAAAAAAAAAGGTTCTTGTGGGGTTTTTTTTATGACCCCTTCCCTTTGAACTGCTTCAAAGCATGAGAAGATTTGTTAGTCTTTGTCTTTACAGAAAAGAGTTATTTTGAACAAACTGAGCTGAGCCTACACACCTTCTCTTCAGATTCAAGTTAGGTAGGAAGTCATGAAGTCATTCCTCAGGGCTCTCAATGTTTGTGCCTCTGAGTCTTTGCATGTTTATTCTTCAGGAATCCCTTAGAAAAACTGATTTTCAGCACTGAGTGTCATCAAAAGCAAAACTGCAAAAATGTAATCTGTGTTATGGTGGTTAGACACTGGAAAAATCCTAAATCTTCTGTTTCAAAACTATGAATTTGTATTTATTAAGCCAAAAGAAATTAGCTCTCAGTAGTATTTCCCTCCCCAGCTGTTCGAGAGGTCCAGTTTCAGAAAGCCTCTTAGAAATTATCTATCCTGATCCTGGACAGTGACTTTTTTAAAAAGCCATTTTGTAATAAATATAAGGTATGGTGGGGGTTTTATTTCCCTATGTTTCCTTTCTTTCTGCTTAGTGCAGAAAAATAAGGATTGTCATTCTCAGATGTGACCACAGCCCTGAAGTCATACAATGATTATAATAGGGAAATCTGAGCCCCACCCCTAGTTTATCCTTTACTATGGATCTTTCCTGACTTTCCTATGAGCTCACTTATCTTTCACTTTCTTCTACTAAGAAGTGTACACCAAGTGAAGTTCACCTTGAGTTATATACTTTCTACATGACTCTCTCTCTCTCCCTTCTTTTTGAAGTGAAATTGAGGCATCTTTCAACCAAAATTGTATCCATGCATTACAACTCTAGCTGAAGGTACAATTTGTGCCATCCTATTTTAAATTAGGCTTCAGTTTAAAGTGAAAATGTCTTGTTTGATCTCAAGTGCAGAATGTTAAGGAGAGCAAGATTCCTTTCAAACTGTATAGAGGGGTGAGCTGATGCAGGGCAGATATCTTTTATGTAGAGGTGTTACAGCACAGTTTCTTCATAAAAGCATTATTTTAAGCAGCAGCTTAAAAATTTAGCAGTGGGTGTTGACTACATTTCTTGCATTTTTAAAAAGGACTGCTAGCCAGTGAACAGCGTGACAAAGAAACATCAGCTGCTCACTGTGTCCTGCTGTTTCAGCAGTTCAGATTGCTGGGACTTATTTTCTAGGACAGTTTTCAGAGGGACACCCCAGGACATAGTCTCTGTAACAGCTTTTCTTCTTATTAATTTAATGCTTTAGAAAGCGAGAAAATGATAGGGTTTCTTCCCCCACCTCAGAGTAAAACTCATATAAACAGGCTTGCAAGGAAATCACCCTAACTGAGGGATGACTTTGGTACAGCACTGTTACTGGCATTTCTGACAGTAACTCTTGCCTGTATGCAGACTGCTGGTAGAGCTGTGGCATAGTGGGCAGTGAGGACCATCAGCACACAAATGTGAAACTGGAATTCTACAAAACAAGAAAAAACTTCGTTCTGTTAAAGTGGCAAATGTTCTCCTGTCACTCTTGTGACATTTCAGTTCTGCCATCTGTAAAGACTGGACAGAAAGACACACTGTATGGGAAAGACCAGTCCTATGGAGAAAAGTGATAGATTAGCAATTCTTCCATTGCTAATATTAGTTTTATCCAAATGCAATTCACTGTATTTCTTTCTTACAGAGTAAACCATCGGATCTCAGTGGAGAAAATTATGCATCTGACCCCCGTGTGCATACACAGAAAAGGGCCTGTCCCAAGTAGTGAGAGTATACCAGCAGGTAAAACATACTAATTTTGTCTTTGTAAAACCTTTGGGGAGTTATGTTGACAGATCCTTTAAAATAGTGTTTCTTGCTAGATAGAAGTGGACTAAAAATGAAGAAGGAAAGATTTGTCTGAGAGTGTAATTTATTTACTTTTGTGTTTCCATCTTTCCATTCCTGTGGCTGGAATATATTGGGCTCCAAAGGATGTAGGAAATGGTTCAACTTGAGATATAATTGGAACATAAGGCAGAATAAATACTTAAAGGTGTGTAATTTTTTATTGTACTGCTTTAGAGCAGAGGTATACAGAATGAGGTGGTGACTAGTCAAGTTCATGGAAGAAAAGTCTACTGAGGGACATAAAGATACAACCTGTGCCTCATGAACTTTCTGAGAACTAAAGCAATTCGAATGAAATATCATTACATGCTTCCTTTTCCCGAAAATCCACTTTTGACCACCATCAGAGAAAGGATACAGGCTATATGGAGTTCTGTTCTGACCCAATACAGCTGGTTCTTATTTTGTTTAATTTCAGTTCATCCCATATGCTGCCAGTAATATTGTGGATTTTTTCTGGATATATCTCTGAAGAGCTCCTCACAGGTAGATTTTCTTGTTTAAGAATTATTATCATATACAGATAGTCCTTTATTCATTTCCAGAATGTTAGCAACTTATTAAGAATTTTAATCAGAGTAGCATATTGATGAATTTTTCAAACTCCTGGATAATTTTAATGTATATTAATAATGGATGGTACTAGTTAATTACATAGAAGAAGAATCAGATCATGGTATATAAAGGAGCTAGTCTACTGGGTAATTTCCTAATCTGTACTTATAGTTGGGATTTGAGATTAATGTGTGTCTATGGAAGTTTATGAAATAAAAATTTGAGGGAGCAATCTGGTTCATGACAGAGGACACTTATTCTGGGATGGATGAACAGAGCCTGAGCTGCTTCTTACATAGCACACTGTGATGGTATTTGAAAATACAGTACTGTATGATTTGCCATACCTTCAGATTTCTTCTCAGGCAATAGTTGAACCAATTAGAAAATGCTGTCATACAAATTTAGAACTTAATATGAGCTTGTCTAATAATTTTTATATACCCCCGTGAAAGTAAGATGTTCTTACTGAAAAGGTACATTATCTTCTTCTTTAACCTGGCTGAATTTGATCTGATCTTTTCCTTCCAAACATAGTCTGTCTTTGGGAATAAAAAGATACATAAAGAACTGGCATCACACAGATATTTTAAGTACTTGATATTTTTATTTACAGCTTTGAAGACACAGAGAATTGCTTACTAAGTTTCCAGGTGGTACCAAGCTGGGAAGGGATCCTAGCACTTTGTAGGAAAAAATTGCAATTCAAAGCATTCTTGACCAATTGGAAAAAGTGGTCTAATATTAAAAGCTATAGTTGATTAAGGAGAATTGAAAATAATACTCTTGAAGAAGAGAAATCATGGATAAAAGTTGGAGAATGACCCATTATATAGCAGTATTGCTATTGTAAACCTAGTGGTTTACAAGTCCCTCTTTGCAAATCATAAACTGACCATTAATCAGTAATGTTCTGCCATAGTGGAAATAGGCAGGCCTCATCCTGGGATGTGAAAGCAGGATTGTCTTCAGAAATAGGAAGTACTCAGTGTTAATAAAGTCTCTGCTGGAGTTCTTTGGTCACTTACAGACATAAACTTCAAGAAACATTGGGATCAACTGGGGAGAAATGAGTGATGCAGAGAAAGGAGGATCCAAAGTCTAGAAAATGTAACTTATGGAAAGAAGTGGAATGTTATTGTAGGTATTAAGAATAGAGAAAAGAGGACTAGAGACATGGTAGGTCTTCAAATTCTTTAAAGAAAACTGAGAAGAAAGACAAGAAATGTCCCCATCCTCCAAGGACAGGTGTGCTTCTGTTGCAGAAAGTGAGATTTTTATAAAACGCTGATAAAAAAACATAACAAAATAAGGAAAGTGAGAGATATTCTCATTTAAGTTTCATAGAACTCAATGAAATCTCAACCACTAAGAGCTTTCACGAATAACAGAAATGAAAAACAATAGTCCTCCAAAATTCGGTTAGGTATCTTTAATCCTTTGTTGTCGTAGGAATCTGAGAGTAGAAGACTGCTTAAAGTCTCTTCCAAATATTTTTTCAACTATTTTCTGCAAGTATTACCCATACAATAACAAAACACCTAGAAGCAAGTATTTTTCTCTCTGAAAAAGAATATAAGTGTTTTTGACAATGATAAAGAAAAGGGGGTGGGGTGGGGGGGGGGGGGGGCTCCACTATCAAATTTGACGTACAGTTGCAAAAGTACATGTACCTTGCTGAAGGACAATACAATTTAGACTTCTACCATAAGCATGCTGTTGTGAATTTTCTCCTCAGTGATATATATATTAAAAACTGTGCAAAGTAAACATGTTTAATCAGTATTCATAGAACCTTTCCCCAAGGGGTAGCACTATTATGTGCTACCATGCTGTGTGCTATACTTGAGTTGAGAAGAGGAACCATAAACAGGTTGAAATGTTTTGTAATGCAGAGTGGAAGAAATACCTTAGTATTTGAACTGATTCTAATACTCCTGAAACTAGTGATTTTGATGCTTTAAAAGTATGCATCTGTAAATCCACAGCTACTATTAAAACAGCAAATTCTTGAGCATCTGAGTCAGCAGCAGGATTTATACTTTCCCATATGAGGCGTTGTGGGCAAGAAGCAGTGCCCAGGAACTGAAATTCAGAGCAAATGTGGACCTAGACCAAACTGCAAGACATACTTTACAAGAACTAGAGGCAGCATTAAAATGTCAATTAAAACTGTTAACATTCTTGTCATGGAATGAGTATGTGGCAGGTCACTTTGTCTGACATTCTTGCAAGTGATATGCACTGGGCATAAATACAAGATGTTACAGTCATGCTTTTCCACTGCAAACCATTTAAAAGTTTGATGAAAGGAGAAAATCCAACAGACAGTATAGCCAAATATTCTATCCATCCCCTCCAGCTGTTTACTAGGGTCCAAAGGAAGCTACCCAGTTGGAAAATATGCCTTCCAAATTACCGAATATGAGATTTTCTGTTCAATCAGTGTTTTAATGTTTATCACAAAGACCGTGGAAAAACATAGTCTTTCTTTTAGATGTCCTGCTCTCATTTGGGTGATTGTCGTGTTGGCAGAAAGATTGGAATGTATTTTCAGACTAGCCTGCACATGTGTCTATATGCATATACAGAGGGATAAGAGCCTGTTGGGCACACTGCTTGCTACAGAGCATTTACCTGAATCTTAATAGTTACAGCATTTTGTTCATTGAGCTATTTCCAGTGTTGGCAGAAGTTATTCTTGAGGGGAAAATCTAAGCATCAACAAAATGTGTTTCTGGTTAGATAATAAAACCTTGGTGGAGTTGATCAGTTGGCAGTCTTCCAAATAAGAATCTGACACGCACCTGCTTCATTTATTTGTTTTATGCAGCTTCTCATTTAACATACTATAATGTTCAGGGAAAGCAATCAGGTTCTACTAATCAAATTTCTAACGCTTTCTTTATTTAGTTCAAGAAACTGCAGGCAGTAATGCCAGGCTGCAGTTACAATACAGGGATTCTCTCCAGAGGATTGGAATATAATTAGAAATATGCCATTTTTTTTTCAATAGAAATTTTCTGTAACAGCAGCCTGTTACAGAATGCTACACTGATGCTCTGCATGTTGCACTGATGATTTTGGTGGCTAAAATTGCGCTGTGGAGATGGATGAATATTAAGATACAGCAGAGTTGAGATATTAAAAGACAAACAGACCTACTACAACTTCACTTTGATCTTTCATGTTATTCACCCCCAAAAACCTCAGGTTTAAAAACTAAATACGTTGTTTAGACCAGATTAAAAGACCTACCCTCATCTGACATTTTGTCTGAAATTATATAATTACAAATTTAATACTTTTACTAATTATATACATTTACTATATAGTTATGTTCTGCCTACATACGATCTTGCACATTTTTTGGAATCCAGAAGTCCTTGCAGTCATTCTATTTGAACCTGTTATTTTGTGTGTTGTTATTTGGAGTGACTTGAATCAACAAAATGTTACTAAAGAAAAATACATTATTTAAGAAATAATAAAACTCTGATTGTACTCAGTGAAATAATGTAAGATCCGTTATTAAAGAAAATAATCAAGCAACAGAACATCATAGCTAATGGATGGCTAATGGATTATTGCAGCATTTATTTCTACTTTTGAACCTTCCCAGACTTTTCAAACGAATCTATCTACTAATGGCAGTGGAAATCATTGTTGAATTCCAGTTCACTTACTAGCAAGGGGTTTGGTTAACAGCTTTTATGTATCTAGTCAGGTATGTGTAGTATACATAGAAGTACTTATCTGTCTATCATATTCCTAATCAATATGAAAATCTGGGTATATTGCTGAATATATTTTTTGCTTTAAATTGTGGGGTTTATGAGTTTGATTTAATTATCTCTGAAAGTAGCTGAAAAAGTATTCTGTCCTACTTCAAATTTCAGTTGGTTTTCCTTTCTAATTAACCTTTGTTCGTAGCCATACTTTTTAATTGTTTAATTGCTTATAAAGCAGTGACGTTTTTGACTTGGCATTCAACTGTATCCCAAAATGCGTTGTTGAGTTTGGAGCTGAGGGTGGGAATTCGGAAGTGCTTTTCTGTGCAGCAATGTTTGAACTGCAGCTGCCTGCCTGCTGACAGGTACAGAAGTCACTGTAAACAAGATTTAAAGTTGCTGTCATGTTTACACAGTGACATAGAAAAGGTTGAAAAAGGATTGTGATTTTGTTGAAATTAAGTACCAACAGTTACTGGACCATAGCAATGTGTATTGGTTGTGATTAATGTTTGACATCTGCATCTTTTTGAGATATTTTAACCACTCTTCTTGTCAGATGAAAAGTGCTCTGCAATATGTTTCTAATCATGGGGTTTTTTTGAATGTACTGAGTTTTTTTGGTGTTGAGACTGAACTACTAAAGTCGTGTAAGTACTTAGTTCTGAACCCTCAGAAGGATTTTTCAAATACATCGGGGCAGCTGGGAATCACATATTTCAGTGTTAAAAATCCCACTAGACTAAACAAATTTTGTAAACTGTTAAATATTCTCCCTTGGCTCTCTCTGTGCTTTCTGTTTTGATCCCCTGGTAACTGGTGATGGGTATTACCAATATGGATATGTTAAAAGATTTGTTTGTCTTTACATATGAAAATTGCTACTGAAATTGAAACTCAAAGAAATCCAGAGGTCTTGCCATGAGTATGTTTCCTTCTGACATATATTGAGATAATAGGAACAAAGATTTGAAAATTTATTTAAAGTTTACACGGATTTTGTTAAAAGATCAAGAATAAAAAAGACACCACCAGCCTGAATCTGGACGAACTTTTTAGTTCTATCTTTAAAATACTCTGCTATTTTCTGAAGTTTTGTAAAATTTCTTTCAAAACCTAACCCTACCTTTGCCATTAATTTTTTAACACTTAATTTTATATTGTTATATATGTGTAATATGGCCAACTCACATGAAGATTAATTTTTCAATTAATTTTAATGACAAATATTAAAAATATTTGTCATGTTTCTTCAAAAAACATTCCCAAGACACCTCCAAAAAAAAAGAGCATCAGGGCCAAAGAACTCTGATTCAAAGCTATGGCTATGTATCTGGACTCCTTCACAGCCCAGGATATTACTTTCACACGGTAACGGAAAATGTGAGGCAGAGCAGCGTGTCCAGAGGTAGTCCAGTAGCACTCTTTTATGCTCCACTGAGCTGTGTAGACATAACTATTGCTAAAGAAACCAGGTTACACAATTCCTCTTTATTCCTCTGTCCTGATTTCAGTGGGGATAGAGTTGGGTTTGTTTGTTTATTTTTCCTAGTGGTTGCTATGTTTCAGATTTAGTATGAAAGGTGTGTCAATAATATATATTGTTTTAATTGTTGCCGGGTGATGTTTATATTTTTTAAGGACTTTTTGCAGTTTCCCATAGAAGATGGTAAGGAGCCTAGATAGAATGACGGAATGGCCAAAGGAATATTCCATACTGTAGACGTCTTGCTCAGTATACGAATGGAGTTGGCAGAGGGGAGGGGGTTGCTTGCAATTATTGTTTGGGATGATGCAAATTAATCGATTTAGGAGGTGGTGAGAGTGACTCGTGTCTTATATGTACTTTTATCGTTATACTGTATTGTTAAGGCACTTGTTTGTCTATGAAGCCAACACCAACCCAACCCTACCACAACTCTTAAGTGCATCTTAATGAAACTATCCATTTCAATGTGCACTAAGAAAACTAATTATATAAATATTAGACTGGCAGTTTTTCTTTCTTGAAACTTCAACAGGTATTAAGAGAAAGGAAGGAGCATGCAAAGATGACAAAAAGTAAACCACATAGAATAGAATTTTTAACATCCTGTAAACTGCTTAAGCTATAAAACCAGGTGATTTCTTATACAGGAAGTGGCTTTATCTTATAAGAAAATGCAATTACCATTGGCTAATGGAAGAAGCAACTGCACTCTACTTTTGGTAAAATCATAATTTTAGAATTGCCTGAAAAGTGTGAAAAGTTAAGATTCTATCATGTAGAACCACAGATTCACAGTTCAAACAAATGTATCTCAGACTGATCTTAAGCTGCATGGAATGATTAATTAACCACTGCTAATTTAATCATTTTAATGAGTACTAACTAGCAGACATTCCTTAAAGTAATTGCCAAAAGCTTCTCTTAATATTATTTAAATCTTCCCCTTTCAGCCAAGCTATTAATAACAGCAGGAAATTAGGACCTCAACCCTTTATTTTATATCTCTGAGAAGTGGATGAATTTTACACTCTATTTTAGACATTTCCTCTGGAAACAAACACCACCAGACACGTATGAGATGATGATCATGTTCTTTTGCCAAGATTTTTCAGATATTTAAAAGCAGGATGGAATTTGGGTAGGAATCCAACCAAATATACTCTGGAAAGTTCACAGCACAATCTGTTCAGATGGTATTTGTTATATTGTTCAGTTTGAAAGTATTAACAGAAGCAATTCTCAGATTCTTCAAGAAAATACATGAGGGTTATCAGAAAGCAAGCACAGGCTTGACAATCACCATCACTCTGGTTTTTGTGCTGAAAATTTGAGATTTGGTTGTAGGCAATTGTACCTTTTTAAATCCTCCATTATATCCCCTTGTCTCAGGAAAAGTACATTTTGACTTTCTCCACAGGGGAGTTTGCTAAGTTGCACACGTATTGCGTGAAATATTTTAAAAGCTATCCCTTTCAAACAGCAGTGAAAGTCTTGGGTCAGAGGAGGAGAAACTGTCCAATATGACAATTACCATCACTCACAATATAGTAGTACTGGCACCTTGCTTTCATGGTAAAAACTGTATATAAAGATGCTGTTTTTCATACAATTTTGTCTTTCCAGTTTTGCGGTGAATTTGTATTTCTTTCAATCACTGAGAAAAATATACCTAGAAACCTGTGCATCGGTCCTGTGGAGGTAGTTCTGTGTAGCAGAGCCACAGTCCTATGTGCTCGGTTGACTCTTAATGTCTTCTACTTGTGTTCTTGTGTTTAAAATGGAGCTGGCACCACAACAGCTCTTCGTTATTGCTTCCTGCTTATAAGTCTATTTGCTATGCACATGCTTCCATAACACTAATTGTGTTTGATGATTGCTGCCACATTGACTAAAGGGGGATTGAACATAACTTGCTAAGTAGGAAGGATACAGATACATTTTGCTGTGCTCTGACTTTGTAAGATATTTGTAAATGCCTTATACATATTTTGAGACAAAAATACAGCTGTTTGTATTATCAGGATTACATTTTTTCACTTTGACACCCAATCCTGCCTTGACTTGCGATTCTGTGGATGTTGCCCTTATGGACTTCCATTTCAAAATATGACTGGACATTGTAAGCTGTGTACTGCAAGTCATAGCCCCTGCCAGCTCTGTGTGCACCAGGCTGCACACTTCAAAAATCTCACTTTGTTTTTCCATGTTTTCAGCATGCATTGAGATGACTCTAAATCAAAATGTATATATCAAAATCCCTCCAATACTAGGACAACTTTGGAATCCAAGTCTAAATTTTGGAATTATTGATTGAAATTGATACTTTTATCCTAAATACATATTGTTCAAAAATATATATTTTTATATATATTTTATATATCCAAATACATAAAATTCTGATGTAATATGAACTTGCTTCTCTGCCAGAACTGTGCTGTTACTTTCTTCTGGGATTTCTTTTCTAGTAAAAACCTAGGACAAAGTTAATGGTAAGACAGAAAATGCTCCCTGTGTACATTCCATTGTTCTCATTTTAATGAAGCATCTTGATATGTGCAGTTTTCTGCTGGATTTTTAAAAAGCTCCCGTAAGTATTATGTTTCAGTCACCTAGTAAATTTGAAATTTACTTCTCTGCCTTACTAAGTGTCAGTTACCAAGTTAATCTACTGTAGTGACATCATTGCCAGTGAGTAATGCTTTAAGGTTATATATTTGCGTTTGATGACCTTGCAGTCAAGGCATACTCAGAAGATGCATTCTGGCAGGGGGAAAAGTTGTCTCCTTCACTGTTTTTGTGATTTTTCTGCTGCTTTGTCTACTTTGCATTAACATTGATTTATATTTCACTCCCTTGTATGTGATATGATACTGGAGCAGGAAGACCAAACATGGCTTTTACTCTAGGTCACAACGGATTATCTTTTAAATGATTAGGAAAATATCAACTATTTACAGTAATTATTTTCGCAAAGTAGTAATTATAACCCCTGCTTCATTTTCCTGTCAACGAAAATGATACACATTAGTTACAATGGTATTAATACTGCTTTGCTTACAGGTTTGGATTTTTTTCTGCAATATGATTTGTGTACTTTTGATATGTCAAGGCAGATGTAATCTGGAGGTATGCTGTTTGCCTATTAATGTTATGCAAAGTGTTAAAAATTAAATTAATAATCTGTTTCAGCATTATTTTTCATAACCTTACAACAAAACAAAAGAAGTCTTAGCAAGCAAAAGAGTTGCAAGGGCTAAAGGATACACAAACAGTTAAAATGTGAAAACTGATAAAACAGTTGCGAAGCAGCTGCGTGTCTTGGGATGTAGACATCAGGGAGCATTGTTAAGCACTTCATCATTCCTGCTCTCCAGTGCCCTCTAATGTTTCTGATTTCTCCTTTATTGATTTCAACTAAAGAAAATATAAAAGAATATAGAGGTGACCCATTTTGTTGACAGATACATGTGTTAGTCTTCTACTCGTAGCAAATAGTTTAGATGTCAGGAGTAACGGCTCATGGGTAAGAGATAAACGCAATTTCCTGTGATTTCTAAACCTAGTGAATCAGCAAGCAGAAGTTAAAGACACAATCTGCTCTTGTAGTTTCTTGTAGTAAAAGTTGTTCAACTTTTATTCAACGGACTGAAAATTTAACAGGACACTGGGAACTGTTAAAAAAACCCAAACCCACAAAACCCCCAACTGAGTAACCTAACAAACACAAAAAAACTACAAAAAATTACCCTAAATTACTAAATCGTTGACCTTTCATTTGTTTGGGAGTGTGTTCTGTACTGTTAACAAACAGTAGTGACGAGCTACCCCTCTTCAATATTTTCTGCACATCGTTCTACAGCCTGATTAGTTGCCTTTCTGATGCTTGAAGATCAGATGCTGTTGATACAGGAGCATACACATGAGTTGTGGGAAGTGCAGTTGTTGGCTTTTCTTAAAAAAGTTGTGCATACAGTGCAGTTCCTAAATAATATGAATGAGCTGGATTTTCATATATCTTCTTACCTGTCAGTGCATGTTCATTTCTTATGCTTTCAGATGGTTAACTGGCCTGACCTGTTTGTGTGCATCTACCACAGCTTATTTTGTGCGATTTTATGGTTTGTGTCTTTCCTGTAATTCAAGTGGAAACATCTGCTACTTCTGAGAAGAAAGGGTTTTCCCTGTGGAAGACGTAAAACCTTTTGGCAAGTTTTCTAATTTGCCAAAAAGTTGTGATTGAATGCCAGTTACACCAGGAAAGTTTTCAGAACCTTTTATTTGTTGTAGAATTGGAAACAGAATGCAAGTGCAAGATAAAGTTGAGGCCAAAACCTTTATCAGCTCACCAGCATCTCTTCAGCTAAGGACCTCATAAGAAAACAGCTACAAAATTTAGTCTTTCCACAATTTTTTCTTATTTTTCTAATTCCTTTATCAGAGTACTTACCAAAATATTTGGTGTAACTTATTGCTGATATAAATTCTTTATAACACAGGAAATTTATATTGACTTGCCATTGTTTTATTCTTTTCATTTAAGTGTATATTTCCCTTTGATTTGTCTATGCCAAAGTAAACCATAATCTGGAAATTGATTCATGATCTGTAAGACCTTGTATATTCCAGAGTCTACAAACTTCTCTTGCTCATTCCTGTTGAGACTTGAACAAAAAGTTATTACATGCATAGATTTAAATCTAGAATTTTAATTTTCTATCTGATAATTAGAAGGGAAAAGAGCATTCAAAAATATTGTAATCTTTTCTGTAATTACAAGCAAAATATTAGATGGAATGTTCTAAATCAAAGTTAAAAAATTACTCAAAAGAAGGGTAAAATTTATAAGTGAAAAAGATGGAAAAACAAAAGTTATCCAAATAAGCTTAATGGAGCCCCTGTTTCCTTTTGATTCTTTGACTAAGATAGTTAAAGCTTTATAGAAATATGGATTTGTAGATTTTCTTTTCTTTCTTTTCTTTCTTTTCTTTTCTTTTCTTTTCTTTTCTTTTCTTTTCTTTTCTTTTCTTTTCTTTTCTTTTCTTTTCTTTTCTTTTCTTTTCTTTTCTTTTCTTTTCTTTTCTTTTCTTTTCTTTTCTTTTCTTTTCTTTTCTTTTCTTTTCTTTTCTTTTCTTTTCTTTTCTTTTCTTTTCTTTTCTTTTCTTTTCTTTTCTTTTCTTTTCTTTTCTTTTCTTTTCTTTTCTTTTCTTTTCTTTTCTTTTCTTTTCTTTTCTTTTCTTTTCTTTTCTTTTCTTTTCTTTTCTTTTCTTTTCTTTTCTTTTCTTTTCTTTTCTTTTCTTTTCTTTTCTTTTCTTTTCTTTTCTTTTCTTTTCTTTTCTTTTCTTTTCTTTTCTTTTCTTTTCTTTTCTTTTCTTTTCTTTTCTTTTCTTTTCTTTTCTTTTCTTTTCTTTTCTTTTCTTTTCTTTTCTTTTCTTTTCTTTTCTTTTCTTTTCTTTTCTTTTCTTTTCTTTTCTTTTCTTTTCTTTTCTTTTCTTTTCTTTTCTTTTCTTTTCTTTTCTTTTCTTTTCTTTTCTTTTCTTTTCTTTTCTTTTCTTTTCTTTTCTTTTCTTTTCTTTTCTTTTCTTTTCTTTTCTTTTCTTTCAAGACTAAAACTAAAAATTTTTCATGTAGTTCTCAAACTAAAAACAGGAAAGGTTTAGATTTGTTACATATACACAAACCTTTAACCATCTTTATCTAGTGCAGATAAGTTATTTAATTACCAGTATGTTCTAAAAAAAAGACTGGAAGCCCACAATTAAAATAGTGAATATAGATGTAGGTTGAAATTATGTCTATTTCTGTAAGTCCTTAAGTGACACTGCAGGAAGCCAAACACTTTCTGCTGCTATGGAGCTGCAATATGTGTGTGCAGAGTAATGACAGAATATTTTAAAATAAGACATTAGTCTTTAGTTAACCTTAATGAACCATAACCTGGAAACAAACCAATCAAAACCCCAGGAAAAACTACGTGGGGCTAACGGAAAAATCTTATAAGACCTGAAAAAATGTTTCTTTAAGCTATCCAAGCAGGGGGAAAAGGTAATTTAAACCATTCAGTCCCACATATGCTTAGCAAAAGACTGCTTTTTCTTCTTAGCTTCTGAATTTCTGATGGAAATTCTCCTTTATAAACATAGCTATGGGGTAGTTCATAAGGTGATAAGTCCAGGAAAGTTATTTGAAGAAATATTATCTATTTGTGGACTCTATATAATTTAAAAAATCTGATGATTAGGAATGGGAATGATGTTTCAGAGCCTTTATATCACACTCCCACCATCAAACTGTTGTGGGTTCTTTTCTGCATGTGTGATTGTTTTTCTTGAATCAGGACACCAGACCACTTTTTCTTTAGGGACTTCAATTGCTACTAGGTTTCTGTCTTCACAATGAAACCAAAGATGCTATAGTTTAGATATCTACACTCAATGTGGTCTTGAGAGTGCACAGCAAAGTTGGATCACATGATTAACAACGAGAACAACCTTAAAATCATATCATTTAATTTGAATAATACTTATTATTTGTATTATTGTAGCTTAATTAGATTTGAGAGCACAAACATAAGTACGTGATCCATTTTACTCATTAAAGTGAGATAGGTTATTCATAGTAAGAAGTAATATTTGCAATAAGAACAAATTTAAGAAGTGACTGGCAATTAAATATCCATGTGAGAACATGTTTAGGGACCAGGTCTTTCGTAAAAACTGTTAGGTCCCCAGAATAGGGATTTAAATTGAGAAAGAAGCAAAAGTTACCTTGTGTGTTTAATTGGGCTTTCAAATAATGTATCTCCACCTTAGAAATCGTGTAAATTACTTTGGTGAAACTGAGATATAGCTCTTTGTTCTTGATATTTTGTGTGTCCCTTGCATGACTTATTTTTCTGGGAATTTCTTGTTATTTTTTAACATTCATTTTTAACATTTTTAACAACTCTGGACACTGATTTTGTATTTGCTTTCTCTTTTTTCACAGGTATCTTTTCACCCTCATTATTTTCCTCATGTATGGCATAGCTGCTCTGGATATATTTCTTTAGCCTTGTATGTATAAGCCCTGTATTTCTTTAGCCCTGTATGTATAAGCATACTGGGTCAATTTGTAGGGTATAACATCTACTTTAAAGAGAATAAAAGTTGTGGGAATGGAATGTATAAAAGAAAATATATCCCTTCAAACTTCATGGAGCATTCACCAGTTTCTCTTAAAGAGTGAACTCTATTAGATTTTGAAGAGTTAAGGACAGAATTTTAGTGGAAACCTTTGCTTCCCGCTTTGGCTGCAGATCAGTTGTTATGCCACAAATCAGGTGAATAATGTTGAATATATTACAACTTAAATAACATGAAAAAATAGTAGAAAATGTTTTTTTCCAACATGAACTTTCCAGTAGCTACCCTTCTTACTGACACTGCTTTTCATATGCAAGACCAAAATCCCCTTGACAAAATCACAGTGCAGCTCAAAACATTCCATAAGAAGCAGTTGTTTGGTCAAGACTGTTATTTTTTTTTCTCTTCCCCAGAGTTAAAAGTTTGAAGACATTTCAAGTCCCTTTTAAAGAATCAGACGAAAACCACCAAATTTGCAGTAAGTGAACTGTTGAAAGTCTTGCCATATGTTGGAAAATGCTAGCATTTTTCTCCTGGTGTGGTCTGTAGTAATGTCTGCTTCTTTTGGCTGAGGTAGAGTTAATTTTCTTCATATCGTCTATTACGGGACTATGTTTTGGATTTGTGCTGAAAACAGTGTTGATCATGCAGAGATGTTTTTGTTATTGCTGAGCAGCGCTTACATAGAACCAAGGCCTTTTCCACTTCTCACACCAACCCACCAGCAAGTAGGCTGGAAGTGCACAGGAAGTTGGGAGGGGACACAGCTGGGAAAGATGACCCCAGCCATCCAAATGGATATTCCATACCATACGACATCATACTCAGCCAATAAAGGTGGAGGAAGAAGAGGAAGGGGAGGAAAATTTGGAATGATGGTACTTGTGAAGCCAAGTAACTGTTATGCATAATGACGCCTTGCTTTCCTGGAGATGACTGAACACTTGCCTGTTGATGGGCAGTAGTGAATTAATTTTTTTTTTCTTCTTTTCTTGTGTGCAAAGCTTTTGCTTTACTTATTAAATTGTCCTTATCCCAACACACAAGTTTTCTCAATTTTACCCTTCCAATCCTCTCTTCCGTCTCACCAGGTGTAAAGTGAGTAGCTGTGTGGTGCTTAGTTGCTGGCTGGAGTTAAACCACAACACAATGAAATTCCACAAATTTCTTCAAATTGAACTTCGGTATGGGTGACAATATTATCTAAAATTATTAGTGAATTCTGTGGGATTTTCTATCCCAGAATGTATGACAAAGTCTGCATTAGTGAGTAACGTGTCCGCAACAAGGAGGTCTGTGTGAACTCCTCTGTTGGTTGATAGGGCTGATCAGATGAGGCAGAGAACCTGACATCCACACCATGTCATTTTTGAGAGTTTTGTTTTGAACTTGCTTAGTCTGTTATTGTGGGCTGAATACCAGTTAACAGTTCAAGCCCTTTTATCAATTTAGTTTGATCTAAAGGCCTGCAAAGCAAGTAGCATAGCAAGTAGGGGCAATTTAGAGGTGTATTTCAAAAATGCTCTCCTCACTCCAGTGAAATTCCCTGTGTAGGTACATCCTTAAAGTCAAGTAGTTTGTCCTGGCTTCAGCTGAGGTAGTTTTCTTCCTAGTAGCTGCTCTGGTTTGGATTTAGTATGAAAATAATTTTGATAACATATTGTTTTAGTTGTTGCTAAGTAATGTTTTTATTTTTCAAGGACTTTCTCAGCTACCTATGGAAACTGAGAAAGAACATAGACAGCTCAAACTGGCCAAAGGAATATTCCATGACACAGACATCATGCTCAGTGTGTAAATGGGGGTAGAATCCACAATCACTGCTTAGAAGAGGTTGGGCAATTGATCAACGGGTGGTGCGCAATTGTTTTATATCACTCATTTTGTATACTCTTTGGCCATTATTATTCTCTTTTCTTACAGTTTTGTTAACCTGTCTTTATCTCAACCACAAATTGGGGGAAGGGATCCTTCTTTTTCTCCCTCTTCTCCCTACCCTACTGTGGGGGGGAAGGAGTGAGTGAATACCTGTGTGGTCCTTATTGCTGACTGGGGTTAAACTGGGGTCCAGTGAATGAAACTCACTGATGAACACTCAGAAATACCTCGAATCCCGTGGTTTTCAAAGACTTTGGTTAGACTTTAGAGGTGAAAATATTTAAGATTTCCAATCCTTTCTGGAAAAAAAAAGCACTTGGGGATGCTGATGGACGAGGGGCTAGACATGAGCAGGCAGTATGCACTTGCAGCCCAAAAGGCCAATCACATCTTGGGCTGCATCAAGAGATGTGTTGTCAGCAGATCCAGAGAGATGATTCTGCTACTTTGCTCTGCTCTGGTGAGACCTTACCTGGAGTACTGTGTGCAGGTCTGGAACCCTCAATATAAGAAGGATATGGACCTGATAGAGCAGGTCCAAAGGAGGGCCACAAAAATGATCAGGGGGTTGGAACACCTCTGCTATGAGGATAGGCTGAGGGAGCTGGGGTTGTTCAGCCTGGAGAAGAGGAGGCTCCAGGGAGACCTAATAGCAGCCTTCCAGTACCTGAAGGGAGCCCACAGGAAGGCTGGGGAGAGTCTGTTTACAAAGGTCTGCAGTGATAGGACGAGGGGCAATGGCTTTAAGTTGGAGAAGAGCAGATTTAGATTGGATATTAGGAAAAATTTCTTTACTATGAGGGTGGTGAAACACTGGAACAGGTTGCCCAGGAAGGTGTTTGAGTCTCCTTCCCTGGAAATATTCAAGGTGAAGCTCGATGAGGCCCTGGGCAACCTGATCTAGTTGGGGATGTCCCTGCAACTGCAGGGAGTTAGGACTAGATGACCTCTGAAGATCTTTTCTGGTCTGGACAGTTCTCTGATTCAATGATTCTACCCTCAATTGCAGTTTCTTGTAGTGACTTTATCCACGGATTATGAGCACTTACCTTGCTAAGTAGGGGTCAAAAATAAAAATCCACTAAATGAAAACTTGGAGTGAAAGGAGCTCACAGGATGGTGTAAAGGAGACCCCGTGCAGCTGCAGGTTTCCTCTTCTGTTTGTATACTGGAGAAGCATGTTTCCAATGTGGTCATGAACAGAATACCACAGCTTGAAGTTTCAGCCCCTTCTAGTCCTGGAATTAAATTTTTTTGAGTCTGTGTTGCATCTATTGGTAAACTGATGGGAGGATGGTAGTTGCAAAAAATAAGTACTGTGAACTATAAGTCATAGCACTTCAGGAACTCACTGTGGCTCAGTCCAATTACATGCTATACTTTCAGCAGCTTTGCAAATAAGCTAAAAATTAATGACCAAATAAGCTAAAAATTAAAGACCTTAGAGAATAAAGTTGATTACTTTCTTGTGATCGTTTACACATAAGAGTTTCGAAATATATCTGATCAGGGTGTTTCTCATAATCACTGCATGCAAAGCACAACATACCACTTACCCAGCAGGGTCATAGTGGTAGTATCTTTGTCATGGTTGGTGAAAATTCTACCCAATGAATGCAATATTCTGATTTTTTTCATGCCTTTTTTTTGCTCTTTTGCTTTTTTTTTTCTCTTCAGCAGTTATTTCTGGAATGGATATGATTGCTGTTCTTTGAGTGCTATCAGCAATCTGCTGGAAAATGTACATGTGTTCCCTCAAGAAATGATATTTAGCAATGCGTATCTTTTTTTCATATATTTTTTCCTGTATCTTACATACATTTGCAATTTTATCTTGGAAATCTGAGGAATGTTGCTCATTATATTTTGGGTGCCATTATAGATCAAAGTAATTCCTATACGAACAAGCTTTTAATTCGGCAGTGAGTGACTGACTGACTGACAATAAACAGAAGAATGTCTTAATTATTTTTTATAAGAGTTGTGAATACTGTAACCCAGAAGCTATAAATTTATAATTTATGAAAGTGTTAAAGGACCTTTTCCTCTCTCTTTTCTTTCTATGCACTACTCCATATCCATCTACGAGATTTTAGTGTATGCTTAGTTATTATGACTTGAAAGTCTGAACAATGATTTCAGAAGTTAATGCTCACCATTGCCATCATTGTTTCCATTTTTTCCCCACTGTTTCTCAAACAGTTTAAGAACTCCTATGCAGTGCTTTATCTGTACAGTTGATATCCTCCTCATGTATGAAGCTTTACACTTATCCTATTGTTTTTTACCCCACTTTATGCAAACCTTCAGTTTGCAAAGGTAATTTGGAATTCTACCATACACTTGCAGCCCTTCCCAACCTCATACCACCCTCCACTCTGGCACGTACTCACTCAGCTAAGTCATTAGTATTAATAATGAAAATGCTGGGCAAATCCAAACCCAGGAGGGTTTCTACCAGGTAAACCTGCTTTGCTTTTGATAACTGTGGAAAACTAGTTTTGGACTACAATTACTCAGCCAAATTTTGCACCATTGTTTTGACTCTTTTACCTGCCTGGTGCACTTGTCGAGTGCTGATGAGAACGTTAAGTGAGATGCTGTCAAAATTTTCCTGAAATCAGAATGTAAGAGAGTTTCTTTCCTGCCTCTTAAACACAGGAGATCCAGTAGCCTGTAGGAAAAGGAAATTAAATCAGTTTGACTTTTTTTGGTATTGACATATCTATACTGTCTGCAATTTTTCTGTACTACATTCTAGATGATTGTAAGTAGGAGGATAATTTATTGCAGAATTTTTGGGGGAACTGATGTTAACTGTCTGACCTATAATTTTTCCTTCACTTTATCTCTCTCTCCCTTCCTCTTTTATATTTTTTAAACACAGGCACTTTGTTCTCCTATTTTCCATCTTCTAGCAACATTGTGAGTCCTTAGAGACAACTATAAAGAATGCAGAAATTGCTTTGGCTGATTCTTTAAGAATATTGGAATAAAACTGAGCATATTCCAATAATCTCAAAACAAGCTGCTTTTCAGGCAGCTTCCTACACTGTTTACTTTTAGGGATGCACACCATACTTCATTTCAGCTCACTTTTTTGGTACTTAACATTCAAAAAAGCCGCAGTTTTTTGTATTGTGAAAGTCTGAGACATTCCTTAGTGGATTTAGTTTTACAGCTACATTTGCATGAACATAAAATGACCCATAAGAAAGAAGCGATAAGAAAGAAGACATATACAAGTCTTCACTGAAGATTTTAAGGGAAAAGGGGACTAATAAATCAGAATTATATTTTATACAGCTGCAGGAAATTATTTTAAATAGGCAAATTTATACTCTACTTCTATCTTCTTTATTGATTATTAGCTTTATTTAGAATTTAAACAGCATATTGCTGTTTATAAGGTTTATCTGGCCGTTAATGCATACCTCTTGACATCTGCAGGACACTTTAATGGAAAGCATCATTGATGGAACTGTTTCCTCAAGGTATAAAATCTAGAGAAGGGAGAAAATGATTAGTTACCATGACAGAGTAAACAGTTGGGAATCACTTTTCTGTGCATATCATTAAAAAATCGATAACAGGAATATATAGAGGCCAATAATATTTACTGTAGAAGAAAAGGGAAAACAGAACAGCCAAACTTCGCATTACTTAGATTTTGCACTGTGATATAGTCCTCTTGTGTGATGAAACTTTGAAGGGCTGTAATAAAGGTCACCTTTCCTGTTCAGTGTTTATTCTCTTTATAGTCCTAGTGCACATCCATGCCTCATGCAGAATAACAGCCAGATAGCTTAGTTTTAAAATCAGAATTTTACCTTCATAAATTGAATTCGGAAAATGGAATTATTCTGTGTGTTCTTTACCAGTCTGACTTTTGCACCTCAAAGTTGTGTTTATTGTACTTTACTTTGGATGACTCTAAGAATACAGTTTTTCTATTCAGTGTTGATGTATGACTTAACATGTAGATAGATTTGAAAAAAATACAACTCCAAATCTATTAACTCTTCATCCCGCATTGTATGTGGGAGATTATGATTTGGTAGTTCCTCTCTGAAGGAGAGGCTACTAGATAGTGTGATACATCTGTGGCTAGTGTTATGCTTAAGTAAAACAGAGGTATTACAAAGGTGGGAAGATTAAATATACTTATAAATATACTTAAGTAGGTATTTTTATGTTTTGTCTAGTACTTGTGATCTACCCAGTTTGCTGTATGCTTACAGAACAACCCAAGACCTGCATGTGTGGCACAAACTCATTATCTTCAGCCATGCAAACCTGCACGAACATTTGCATGTAATTTGATCTCTTGTATAGTTTTAGTAGGCTTTGGTGGAAGATCCCATTAAAGTTACTAATACTGACTAGTCCTGTAAGCTAATTTTGCTAATGTTTGAGGTCTATGTATTATTAATATATAAAGCAATTGCTTTCTTTTTTTTTGAGGAAACACCTTGATCTGACACCAGAATACTGCCACTGATATTGGTGCTGTCACAGGTAATAAAACAGCACAGCATGTTAATGTGGAAAATAGCTAGTGCACATGATAAGAATGGAATATGGCAAAAGAGAATCAGAAAAAAAATATTTCTAAGTCCAGCTTAGGTGGTGAGGGTTGTTTCTGACCAAGAGCAATCAAATGTTTTCACAGTATAGCTCTTCAAAATTTTTCTAGATTTTGATGCTCTTTGACAAGATCTTTCGTCTCTGTGGAAGAATCAGGTGGATATATACAATGGTACAATGTGCTCAGATCTGATTTTCTCACAACATACACTATGATTGCAAAGCCATGTCTATAGCTACTTCAGATGCTATAGGAATAGGACCAACTTAATTACTAAATCTTATTTTCCAATCAGATTTATCATGTATATAAATTACTTACGTTGTAAATCCCCTTGTTGTTTCTCTTCAGAAGGTTAATGTAATGGTTTTGGGTGGGATTTTTCTTTCTCATCTGCATTATTTTTGCTAAAACAGTATGGGAGAAAGATTCTTCCAGGCTCTTCTCTGGTTGAAGGAAAGAGATGAACAGCAAATGGATTTCAATGGCACCACTTCTCATGGAACATTCTGCACTGCTGTGATTCCTGCTCTGTATTGATAACTTCTGTTTTTATGTACATTAAAAACTGAAGTATGGAGTTAAAAAATACAGGCTGTGAACATGAAGAGCTTAATGTTGATTACTGAAGCTCGGCTCACTCTGAACTTCTTTAGCTGTAGCAACTTTATTGTGTCTGTACTCCTATATAGAGAGGTTCACCAATTCTTTTGGCAGGTACAAGCACAGATTGTGGTGATAGGTTATAGTACTGGAAATGGCAGCTTCTAGCCCTGTGATAAGTCATGAAGCATTTTTGTAGTGTTTTGTGAACCATTGTCTGGGATGGGACACTCTCCTGTCCTACAGAAAATAGTGCCATCGAGATTGCACTTTAATTTCCGTACCTCCCACAAATTCAGAGGTCCCAGGTAATGGGAAGGTGCCTACATTAGGTCTGCTTTCTCAATATTGAATCCTCTTCTGAAACAGATATCTTTCAGGCATGGAACAATGGGCAATCTATTTTCTTTTTCCCCCCTCTTTCTTTAAAAAATGTTAAAATTCCTCTGGGAATCTTGGTCAGCAGTAGAACAGCAATGATGTACAGATAAGAAAACATTTACTGTTTAAGTATATGGGAATAAATATCTACAAGATCTTTAAGAAATAGAGTTCTATTCATGAAGCCATCAGAGGTTACAGAAACCAATACAGACTACCTTACTTTTTATATCAACTTTACAAACTTACAGAGCCAGCAAACCTCCTTGAAATCACAAAAAATGTCTTGTAAAAGTGACACAGGTTCAGACCAAATTCTGAAAGCTTTATAAAAGAAATGTAAAACTTTAGAAGTCTGGATTTCTTTTTAGTCTCTAATGAGAGCTCATCTCATTAAAAATTGACACCCTTTTATTATACCTAATTTACTTATAAATCTTATTGCCACCCATTATCAACTTTCACAGACATCTCAATCAACCTTATGATTAAATCTATTTTATTCAGGCTATTCTTTTCCTACTGATTTTAATTCTACCTTAATGACATTTTTTTTTCTTTGAAAATTCACTCAACTTTGGGTGCTTTCTCGTTGTTTCATGAGTCACTGTTTTCATAACTTTAAACTTGACTACTAGCTTCCAGCAGAATCTTTTTATTACAGGTGGACTGTGTTTGTTGAGAAGAAAATCCTCTACCTCTATGAACACTTTAGTATCCATGAATGTTTGTTTTGTTGGTTTTTTTTGTGTTTTTTT
>VXBW01008533.1:1044709-1121028 GCA_013400375.1 Thinocorus orbignyianus
AAGGGTTTTTTTTCTTACCTCCCATAAGAGTCTAAATACAAGTAGAGAGAGCTGCATTTTACATCCCAATTCTATGTTTTTGCTAAGCAAGGGAGTCTTAACTGTGAATAAGGAACTACTGAACATCAACCTTGTCATGTGGCAGGGTATTAAACTTGATAATCCTGACCAGGTGAAATGGCCACAGACAAGTAAAAGATTCCATCTACTCCCTAGTGTTCTGGTGTGCCAGAAAAGTATTAGAAGTGTGTGCTAGAAGATCACCTGTAGAACCTGAAAATGAAGTCATTATTTTAGGCAGAGATTTTTAATAAATGTTAAGCCATCTTGCAAATAGAATTCGTCTTTACACAGGTTCATGTGGCATATTATGTCTCTGTACTTCCTCGGATAAGTTAAGTTGTTTCTTATTGTCAGGCAGGGTAGGGTCTTCATCTTGTTCTATTTGCATAGTCCACTCTACTTTGTCATGTTCTTGAAAGGGTGAATTTCAGCCTATTTAAAGTGAGTTAAGCATTGTTTCTTCCAAAATAAAATATTGTGTCGTTTATTTCTCTGTGTTGCAGTGATATAAAACAAAATACCTCAGTATATCTCATTGCATTTCTTCTTACTGAATGGAGTTTTGATGTGGAATTTGCCCCACTGAGTCTACTTGCAGGAATATGGAGCGCTACTGCTATTGATAAGACAAAAATCTCATTGAAGGCAAATGTCTCAGGTGTTTTCATAGATGTGTGTTCTGAGAAATGAATGTTAGTTGTTCCACTAGGAGCTACAACAAAAATGAAGCATAAAATAAAGGGCAGTGTTAAGGAAACAATAGCAAAACACGTCGCTCTTCTTAATTTATTTCAAAAAATGCATACTTAATGGTATTTTTGTCTTAAATTGCCGTAAGTTGGTTTAGTCTTAGGAGCACTTCAGGTAAGTATTTTTAAGAATAGGTAGTCTTTTAGTGTATATGTTTGTTTAAGCATTCCCCAGAACACCTGAACTTTGAGATATAGCTATTTTTTTTATCCAGCAATGGCTTGTTTTAGCATCTGTGTATTGCAAACTCCTGTCAGTTGTGACAAGTGGTACAGTTGCTTGTTTGTTTAATTTTGTACTATTGTCATCTGTTTAGTAGAGAACTAACTGTAGAGAACTATTTTAAGAGAAAATGCTGTATCATACTGCCATTTATTCATACTGCTCCCATGGTATGATGTTTTTCCTTTTAGCTGTGTTGTTGTTAGTCTGCCAACTTGCATCAGATAATAATCATAGCACAAGTTTTCTCTAAAAAGCCTGCAAACCTTGAGGTCCCCATTGTATGTTATTTAGAAAAGTAGTTTTAATATTTGTGACTCTCTCAGCTTTCACGAGCAGTATCACATTACTTGAAATTGTGTTTTCCTATGATGATTCCTACAGGTGAGGACTCTCCACAGCTTCAAAATTATTTTGTCATATTTGGCACGTGTTTGCTGCAGGAGTTTGTCAAACATGTGAAATAATGGAAATTGTTGTTTGGTCTTTTATCCAAAATTTTCCTCAAAGCTGTCTGTCTAGATCCAGCCTTATTACTTCTGACTTTTTCACACAGAAGGTGGCTGAGTTCTGAGCCCGTGGATTCCCCTGTTTGAATACAAGTGAGATAACTAGGTGTCTTTGCTACCATGTGACATAAAAGCGTATGTTCCTATTACCATTTTCACTTGGAAGTGAATTAAAATTCAAATGCTTTGAATTTAACAAACATACTTGTTTAAAATTGTTATAATTTGCTGACCTGCGAGTCATTGCAGTCTAAATGCTTCAGGGTGCTGCTGCTGTCATTTAATTTATAGACCTTTTTAACAGTTGCCCCTCTCTTTTTTCCTAGTAAAGGGATTTTGTTATTCTGTGGAAGGAACTGAAATGGTTAATTTTATCCCTCTGCTTTTAGATAAATGGTTTCTACTTAATTATTCCATTTCATTTTGAATGAAAATGAAAAATTTAGTCTTTAGAAAATTTCCTGATAGCTTTCTTGAGCTGTATTTTTCACTAATGGGAATAAAATAAAATACAGCAGGGCTCCTGGCATTTTGTTTTCAGGGGAAGTAGCGTCTTCTGCATTTTGAGGGTTATGCAAGAGAAAACCTGAGCAAGACAAATACCAAATACTGCACATTCAGGAGTATTATTGACTTACACCCATGATTGCTCCCTATAGTCAACTACCCTTGAATATTAGTAGTCTATGTGAGAGTCCTGGTTGCCAACCAAACAAAAGAAAGTGTTAGACCACTGTGTTAGGATTTGGTGACTGACTGGATACAATCCCACTAGTTTGCCTTCAAATGCTATGCAAGATCAGTAATAACAAACTGAAGCATTTTACAAATTATTTCTAATCTTCTAACAGAATATAAACTACAAGATTTTAAAATCTTATTCCACTGAAACTGCTCATTAAAATATATTTAAAATACTGTTCAAGTAGAGATTTTAAAAGCAAAGTGAGATGTCATAATTAAAGCGTCTTACTCTGGGGCAAGTATGTGATTTTTAATTTGGTAGTGGCATAGCGTATATACAGCATGTGTACCAGTTACACTAAAAATTAAAAAGGTAACTTAGTTTCGTTCATAATAAAGTGGTGACATTGACATTAAGTAAGTTCACCATGATGTTCTAGTCATATTTGGCATTTATTCAGAAACATAATTCTCTGAGGTGACTTGATTGTATTCATTATCACCAGTTAGAGACTTCTTAATGTCTGATTAAAATGCTAAATTGGAGTACAGATGTTAGAATTTGTTCCTAAATCAGTCTGCAGTTTAATATTTTTTATTTTAAACATTTCTGAAGTTAATTCCAGTCTTGAACCTTGTCTTGAAAACCTGTTGCCCTCTGAAGTTATCTGTGTGTCAGGAAAACTAGATGAGCTTATTCATAAAATTAAAATAAACTAATTTGAAGCTAGTTTATTTAAAACACTGTCATTCTTAAATTGTTTCAGGTTGGTTTGACTATGAATTTCTTTACTGCCACACATACCCTGAGACAGTGCCTGTCTCTTGATTTACCACTTGAAAAACTGGCTAATGACTCCTCAGGCTCTTAATAAACCTCACTGGCAGAATTTTAAATTAAATGTTAGTAGGTAACAGAAAATTAGCAATAAATGCCTCCCAGTAGCTATACAAAGGACAGTGAAAATTAACACTTTACTGTGGAGTAAGAAAAACTGCTTGATAAGTTTGCTGTTAGTTCTTCCAACCAGAGCATCTCTACACCTCTGGCTAAATAGTCATTTACCCTTTGAGACATCCGGTTAGGGGTTGACGTGCTAGAAAGCAGCTCTGCAGTGAAGGATCTGGGACCATAAACCAGCAATGTGCCCTTGTGATGAAGGCCAGTGGTATTCTAGGGTGCATTATAAAGAGTGAGGGCAGCAGATTGAGGGGGGATTATCCTCCCACTCTACTTTGCCCTGGTGAGGCCACATCTGGAGTACTGTGTCCAGTTTGGCGCTGCCCAGTTCAAGAAAGACAAGGAACTACTGGAGAGAGTCCAGCAGAGACAGATATCCATACAAAGATGACTAGGGAATAGAGCATCTCTCTTATGAGGAAAGGCTAAGTAACCTGGTTCTGTTTTGCCTGGAGAAGTCTGAGACGGATTCCCATATCAATGTGGATAAATATCTAAAGGGCAGGTGTCAAGAGGATGGCTTCGGATTCTTCAGAGGTGCCCAGCTGGCAGGACATGGGCAACAGTCATAAACTGGAATGCAGGAAGTTCTATGTGAATATGAGGAAGAATTTCTTTACTCTGAGGGTAACAGAGCACTGAAACAGGCTGCTGTGGCGGTGTGCTCTCCCTGCTCCCCCNTAATCCTGTAGACATAAACTGTTGACCAAGTCTGGGACTAGGATTGGATCCAGCCGCACCCAGACTCCTCTCTGAGAAGGAGTTTGGAAAGCAAGGGGGTCCTTTCTGAACCTCGTGACTCAACGGGAGGGTCTCCCTGACAGTTTGTCTGACCCTGTCCTCTATGCAGTAAATACACAAGTGTACCTTGGCATCAAACCTCATAAAACACTGTTGCATTCACTAGTAATTTTGTTAAATTTCTGTTTCATCTTAATAAATATTTCATTATTTCTCTCTTACGAGTGAAGTCAGTCACTCTCTGCCCATGACAGCTGCCCAGAAAGATTATGGAATCTCCTTCTCTGGAGATCTTCAAAACCCACCTGGGTGCAATCCTGTGTAACCTGTTCTAGGTGAACCTGTTTTAGCAGGAGTATTGGACCAAATGATCTCTGAAGTTCCTTTCCAACCCCCGTCATTCTGTGGTTTATCAAGCAGTAACAGATGATTGGCGTGCTTCTTACTGTTGAAAATGAAAAGCAATGGTATAGTTTCTCTCTAGTTGTAGTAAGGTTTTGAAACATTCTGGAATTATTTTGGACAGAAGGAACAAACACTCATAAAAAACCTGCTGAGTGACCTTAAATAAGCCATGAGTGAACCCAGTATTAGTTCTACTGACATTAGCAGATAGTTGTAACAACCCTTTATGGTTTAATGGTATGTTCCCTGTATTAAGGTCAGTAGAAAGGTGTACCCAGATGTAGACAAATCTGAAAGAGTGTCAGCCTGGTCCACACTGGAGCTACTGCTACTGCCATGATTCTGAGACAGGGGACTTCTGTTTCAGTTTTGTCTTGTTTTGAAACAGCCTGTATTTTGTGTATTAGGAGGCATAGTGAGAAAGTCATACGTCCCTTGGTCATTGTAATATGTGGTGAGGAGCACTGCAAAGGTAACAACCTGTGATGAATGCGCTAGGGGAGGGAGAAAATAAACCCATTGCAAAGCTGCTTTCTCCCTAGGATCAATTATCCTTAGATAACATCCATGTGTTACACCCGCTTATGTGATGTGAGATAAAGACTATCTGCTTTTCCTGGGCTTGTGCAGTGCTTGTCATAACAGGTCCACATTCTTTGGGCAAGACCATAAAAAAATCATATGATCAAAGGTTCTTGTGGAAGTGCATGCCAATAGCATTTATTTTCAGGTGTGAAGCACAGAAATTCCCATACCTTAGAAAATAAATACCTTTCCTCTGTGAATATGAGATACTAATCTTCCTAAATCATAACAAAAAGTCAAAATACCTACCTTAAGGTTCAGTGCTTGAGCCAAAGATATCCCCAGCATTATTGATCTCATTTCTCTGCCAACTTTTTTCTTTCCTGCTTATAAAATAAAACTGTAGGAGTGAAATTCCAATGGTGGCAACTTTATTTAGTGTGTTCTGATGCATTTATTTATTCACGATTGAACTCAAGTAGAATTAAGCAGAAAAGGTGGTTAATTTGTGTGTGTTCATTTTGAAGAGAGTGCTTTTGTGGCATCCTACTGCATGTTGGCATGAGTCTCTCTTTGGCAGATATTATTCTTTTTGTTACTAACTTCTGTTAGTAACTTTCTGCTACTCTGTATTCAGTGTATTGATAATAAACGATATTGCAACCGAATAAGGTTTAGTGGAAATGCAAAACAAGAGATTCCAAATCATGTCATTTAAGAAATTTCCCTAAGTGTTCTACAAGTAGCGTAACAGTTCAGTGTCTTTATAAGATGTCAAAACTGGAGCCTTTATCTGAGGCAGTTCAGGATCCCAAGCTACCGTTACGTAGTGATATTTGTTCGTGAGACAGTGATTTATTTTTTCTAAGGAATCTGGTTAGGTAAGTCTATCGCATTAACCATTTTAAAGTATTTTGACAATGTAGTCCTTCTGTATGGAGACTTAAAATTCATTCCCTGGGCCAGTGCCTTTCACCATTTCAGCAAAGAGTATCTGAACTTGGTCAGGTTTTGAATGTTTAAAAATGTCTGAGTACTCAAAAAATTAGGAAGAATGATCAGATTTAAAAATTGAGTACCATGAATATTCTTTGCATTGAACATGTTCAAACACTAAACAGTTTTCTTTGCATTAGACCTCTGACTTGATGGGAACTATGTGAGGTCTGAGCTCCCAGTCCGTGAATGCAGGATTTATTTTCCTCAGTAGCACAAGATGATGATTCCAGCTTCCAGATAGCAGAGGAAGAAATTGTGCTGATACACCTGCTGAGGAGATGGGGGGGTGATGTCTAGGAGATGGAGAGCTGTGGAAGTGTCTGGGATTACATTTTCTCAGAGGACTGGTTTTGCATTATTGTGGTGGAGAGATAGAATAGGGCTGGAAATGGGGAGCTGGGGGAAGGAGGAGGGGAAGACTGCGAGTCAGCAGTTAAGGTGAGACTGGGACTGAATATTACAATGGACAGGTAAATGGATTCACAATGTGTCTACGCAAGGGAACAGATGAAGGTTTCATTCACACCCTTAATGTACCTAATTTCCGATGGATTAACACTGTAACCTTAATAATCATCTTTTAATTACAAATCAATCTAGTGTGGGCCAATGCATACATGAGCACTGTATATATAAATTTCTAGAAGTAATATTGCAAAACAAATGAACTGATGTACACTAATGTTGTTCTTTTAAAAAATAGTTTATGTATCTAGTTATTCCTCTAGAGTCACTATCTGGAAATAAAACCCAAGTATTTGAGGTATTAATTAATTGTAAGTATTTGATCCAATCTATTTAATTAGAGAGGGACCTGGTATCTGTCTCTACCTATTAGGTATTATTCGTGACTGAAGCCTGTCATTTAGAAATCGCTTCTGTGCACAGAGTTGCTGTGTCAGGGCTCTGGGTATTTTGAGACTCAGTGCATCCAGAGTAGATGTCTCTCAATATATACCATATAATTTTCTCTTCAGGAGTGTTTCTGAGAAAAACAACATAGTTTTGACTGCTGTTATTCGACTAATGGAGGTATAGTACCAGCATAAGGTCATTTTTCAAGCTTGCTTGTGGAGATACTGTGGTGAAGCCACTGGGTGAAATCATGACTGCGCTGCGGTCAATAAGAATTTTAGAATTCCCTTCAGTAGGAACTGGATTCCACTTGGTACTTCAAGTACTTTCACTTCAACTTCCTGGGCTGGGAACTATGAGATTTTCTTGCAGAAGACAGAGATTAGCAAGTGGCGTTTGCCTGTTGGAAGGAGCTGGGAATACAACAAACATTTAAAGGCTATATCCAGTCATCCGTTACCATCCACCATGAGCCTGCGTGCTACTGCATTTCGAAAGACATATAGAGAATATAGAGATTTTGGAGCTGGATTCTTGCTTGATAAACTTTCTGTAGCAAAGTTTCCCATATGAAACTAGATTCTGTTGCTGTTTGTGCTTCTGATTCATATTCATAAAGTAGATGTACTAATCTGTCATCTTGTCAGAAGTGTTATAGCCTTAATCTAATTGAGAAAAAACTCAGTGCATGAAAGAAACCAAGAGATGACACAAAAGTGATATTCTCTCAGACTCCTCTCTAGTAAAGAATCCAGTTGCAGACAATACAACTAACTTGCATCTGTTTGTAAATATAAATAATGGAAACTTAGTGTATCCAAAATAATTGGGAGATTAAAGTAGTATTATTTTAGTTTAAATACCTAAATGAACAAATTCAATAACTTGATACAGAAAGCTAACCACTGGATTATGTTCTTATTCTGCCATTGTCACAAATAAAGTCTTTATACAAAGATTTGAAAATAAATAGCACATATCAGATAAAAACTTTATTTCATGCTGTCCAAAACACATGGTACTATGTCGTATAGCACAGGAAGGAAATCCCCACTGTGTGCAGGTTGGGAGCAAGAATATTACTGATTTCATGTACATCTGCAAGTAATTTGGACCACTATCTCTATAGTGAAACCAGTGGCCATCCTCTACCATTTTCAGGGGAAATTACTTCAGACTCTGTCTAGTGCTTTCTGTAATATGAATACCAACTTGTGTTTCAGGATAATTAATTGTTCACTGGATGACAGCTGGTTAAGCTTCAGTTGAAAGGAGAATCTATCTCCTGTTTCCTCTAAGACCACTCTGTGAAGTAAAAGCAACTGCTAATGGAGTGATCCTTTTCAAAAGTACAGTCTTGATTTGAATGAAAATACTAATATAATCTTCTGTGTTTTTAAATAGAGTCCATCTGTGTAAGGATTATGCACCTTATTGTTGTTGCCATCAGTCTTGGGTGCTTCTTCCTGGCTATGCTTTTCAAGGGAGAAGGAAATGTAAGACTAAAAAATATTTAAAGAGCAGCTGATATTTTTCCCTTCAGGAAGAATGTTGCTATTTTCTGTATATTAAGTGCTTCTTTTATTGTTTGGGAGGTGGTGCCTGTTTTGTGTTGTGTTGTGTTTTTTAATCCCTCAAATTGTTTTAATGGAAACATCTTGATATGTAAAATATTTAGGTCAATTCCTCACAAACAGATCACTAGTCACCGAACTGCAACTACTGATGTCATACAAAATATCAGAAGCAATCATTTTTTATCTTTGCTCAGTTCTCTTACTTCAATTTCTCATGGTCACAGATTTTCAAGACTTTGAACATTGATTCACACCTGATTGCTAGAGTATAGTTCATAAAAAAATCAAAGACAGAAAGATCTACAATGGTTTCCAGTGGAATCCTAGCACTTATAGAAAAGTCTGACTTCACAATCCATAAATGCAGGGAAGAGGTTGTAGTTTGGATTTTATGTTATTCAGGAACATTCTGCTTCAGATTTAGAAAAGAAGTAAATTATAAATCTTCCAAGTAAAATATGGTAGAATATAAGGAATAAAAATATCCAAAATAAGAGTAAGAATTCACCGTTTTTATTTTTTTGATTGTGATTACATGCTCACTGGGGGCTTATTCATTGAAATAGTAATAGCTATTTTTTACTCTCTTTCCACAGTGAGAGCAAAGTGACCGTGCAAAAAAGAACTGCCAAAGTGATAATCCAGCTGTTTCTTGCTGCTTTTACCTCAAGCATTGCAAAAATTCATAGCTACATTAAGCAGTAGGAAAATATTTATAAAGATAGGACTGCACATTGGGGGGGTTGAGGGAAACCTGGGTAAAACCATAAATGAGTAACTTCAAAAGGCCAGGGAAAAGGAGGGAGTACTAATAACGCAGAGTGTCTTTTGAGGTTTTAACATAGTTCAGACAATACAAATTTTTTTTTGCCATTGCTAGTACTTGCTTTTGTCCTGGCAGGGCATGGCCCAAGGAACTGTCTGGGCTTGTGTTGTCTGACTTCATGTGGCTTGTTTTCCTGTGTTCAAGAGCCTCATGTCCACAGCCTCCCCAGCTGTAGCCTCAGCTCCACGAGTGCCAGAGTTTGGACAGGACTGGCAGCCCCAGAGGGTCAGTGCATCGCAACCTGTGGCCCACAGACACATGTGAATTGCTAACCAGCTGTGAGAGAATAAAAACCAAGACTGCAAAGGTCAGATTTAGAAATTGAAATTAAAGGGATTGGATAGTTCAAGGCAGAGGATCAGTAGTAGGAGGGATATCGGATTAAACAGGGAGGAAGCAACATTATGGCATGAAATGACACTCAAATATTTCCCCTCCAAAACCCAGCTTTTAACTTGATTTAGGAATCTAAGAAACAGCTTGCTAGTCAGGAAATCAAAGTCCTTCCTAGGATAGTGGAGAGGTTTGGAAACAATGTGGGACATGAAGGTTAAGAAAGTCAAAGGGAATAAACTTAAATTCTTGGATATGAAAAGTGACCATGCTCAAGAAGGCACAGGACTGTAGCTAAGAATTACTGTATATAGGGATACAGGTAACAGGAGATTAATGGGGTGGAAAACGGAGCAGGCCCTTAGACCTTGGAAAGCTGCATAGTTTGATGTAGTCTTTATTTTCACAGACAAGAAATGTAGCCTATTAATATAAAAAAAAAAAAAANCAATTTCAAACATATCCTTCCACAGAGTTTTAAAGCTCTATTATTGTAGAAGCAACTTGATTAGGAGCTGCAAAGTTTCAATGCTAATTTCTGAACTTTTGAAGAAATTAAAATAAAATCATGCATAGCTCTATACACTGTACAGGTAGTTTAAATATTTGTGTGGCAAGTTATGTGAAAATGACTGTTGTGTACTGGAATGCAGAACACTGAGTGACTTTATCCCCTTTTTGTCTAAATTTAGTCAAGGTTTAGATCTTGATCAGTATGCTGGGAGGAATAGGACTATGTGTTTACTGCATAATGGGCAAGATTTCACCATTTTTACCTTCGGTAAAATTTTATAAACTAAATCCTCACATCCTTTTCCATGATGTTACTTCTTTAAGTGCTACTCTAACTGATTATATAAAATATCAGTATTCCTTTCCCCCTGCTTCCCTTTAAACCACGACATTATCTTTATTACTTGGATGAAATTTGTCTCCAGGCTTGCTTAAAAATCTGTTAGGAACAGGAGTATCACTAACTTCCAGGAAAATATCTCAGAACTTGCAGGTTAACCCTAAGGACTGGTGGATTCTTTACAAATAGGACTCAATTTCTCCACTTCTGTCAGTGTGGCATCAAAGTTAGGTCCTGAAGGGTATGGGGAGCAGTGAAAGGAGTTAAATATTTATTATAATAATATAAATATTTATATAAATATTTATTATTGTTTCTACAGTTTCTGGCGACTGTTAACCTCAGTGTTTTAGATTTGGAGGGCTTTGCTGCTTCGCCCAGTGAACTGGTGACTAACCTTGCATCATGTATATCCCATTTTCTCAAATACTCTTTCCCTCTCCGTTTCCCTCAAGGTTTTGTAATTAGATTATCGAAAAGAAAGTNGGAGGAAGCAACATTATGGCATGAAATGACACTCAAATATTTCCCCTCCAAAACCCAGCTTTTAACTTGATTTAGGAATCTAAGAAACAGCTTGCTAGTCAGGAAATCAAAGTCCTTCCTAGGATAGTGGAGAGGTTTGGAAACAATGTGGGACATGAAGGTTAAGAAAGTCAAAGGGAATAAACTTAAATTCTTGGATATGAAAAGTGACCATGCTCAAGAAGGCACAGGACTGTAGCTAAGAATTACTGTATATAGGGATACAGGTAACAGGAGATTAATGGGGTGGAAAACGGAGCAGGCCCTTAGACCTTGGAAAGCTGCATAGTTTGATGTAGTCTTTATTTTCACAGACAAGAAATGTAGCCTATTAATATAAAAAAAAAAAAAATGGGGAATGACACTCCACAGAATCTGTATTTCTAAAAATTAATTTCTTTTAGAAAAAATAACATCTGTGTAGTTTGAGTCTATACCCCATGAATGCTTCTAGGAGCACCACTGATTCTCGAGTTAACATTTCCATTCACAAATGGGAGAAGAAGCTGGGCAATGTGCAGAGTGCACTAGGATTTCCGGGCTTTTTCAAAACCAACTTCATGTTTAGTCTGTATATACTGTGGGCTGTATGCAAAATGTTGATCTTTTTAAATTTAAGCTGTTATTTTTCTAACTATCTGACAACCCACATAAATTCACAACTGCTTTTATGGTGCTTTTCCATTATTTTTTGTTGCTTGCTAATTACTTTTCTTGCCCAATTTCATTTGCAGTTTGAATAAATAAACTGTTTGGTTTTGCCTTCAGGTTATTGTAGGAATAGTCAATATGCAGCTATAATAAAATCATAAATTTCTTTGAACAGCCAATTTCAAACATATCCTTCCACAGAGTTTTAAAGCTCTATTATTGTAGAAGCAACTTGATTAGGAGCTGCAAAGTTTCAATGCTAATTTCTGAACTTTTGAAGAAATTAAAATAAAATCATGCATAGCTCTATACACTGTACAGGTAGTTTAAATATTTGTGTGGCAAGTTATGTGAAAATGACTGTTGTGTACTGGAATGCAGAACACTGAGTGACTTTATCCCCTTTTTGTCTAAATTTAGTCAAGGTTTAGATCTTGATCAGTATGCTGGGAGGAATAGGACTATGTGTTTACTGCATAATGGGCAAGATTTCACCATTTTTACCTTCGGTAAAATTTTATAAACTAAATCCTCACATCCTTTTCCATGATGTTACTTCTTTAAGTGCTACTCTAACTGATTATATAAAATATCAGTATTCCTTTCCCCCTGCTTCCCTTTAAACCACGACATTATCTTTATTACTTGGATGAAATTTGTCTCCAGGCTTGCTTAAAAATCTGTTAGGAACAGGAGTATCACTAACTTCCAGGAAAATATCTCAGAACTTGCAGGTTAACCCTAAGGACTGGTGGATTCTTTACAAATAGGACTCAATTTCTCCACTTCTGTCAGTGTGGCATCAAAGTTAGGTCCTGAAGGGTATGGGGAGCAGTGAAAGGAGTTAAATATTTATTATAATAATATAAATATTTATATAAATATTTATTATTGTTTCTACAGTTTCTGGCGACTGTTAACCTCAGTGTTTTAGATTTGGAGGGCTTTGCTGCTTCGCCCAGTGAACTGGTGACTAACCTTGCATCATGTATATCCCATTTTCTCAAATACTCTTTCCCTCTCCGTTTCCCTCAAGGTTTTGTAATTAGATTACCGAAAAGAAAGTGATACCTCCAAGTAGCTTTGCATGTACAAGCTTGAAAATAATAAGGCATTAATTTCATTTTGTCTAGTATTTCTATCAAGACAAACACATTTGCATTTGTAACAAAAAGCAGTAAGCACGGATTATAGCCATGATTTTGTATTTCAAAGCACCAAGAGGGATCATTACCACCTCTATAAATGCTAAAAATTACTTAGGTAATAAATAGTGGCAGAGATAATTGCTTTTAGCTGCCACATAGCTATTTTATATTCTTTAGAGGTCAGTTTCCCAAGCCATATGTATTACTACATTGTGCAAAGACAGTTTGTAGGAGCTGTGAATAACAGAAATGTTTGAAAGACCTTAAAATATATAATTGTTAATAGACCACTAGTGGCTACTGCCTCAAGAATAAAAATTAGGACAACTCATGAAGAGTAATTCACATCTGCTTGATGTTCTGCGGTTGTAACATGACCTTGATCTTTGGACTAGAAAAAAGATCATGATGGCAAAGTAATTAATTCAGCTTAGTTAGTCTATATTAGTGGCAATGGATGAGGTAATTTGTCAACAGAGTTTGCTGACTAAAATTTCCTTTCTTCTTCTTCTTTCCTCAAAATAACAGAGGGCTAGAAGGATCTTTAGCTGTTGCATCTAGAGATTTATAATAATTGCTTGTATAACGTATAAGCTTTGGCAATAGTCCAGGTATATACTTTCATGCCTGCCACAAGTAAAGTATTTTGGCACACACTGAATGAATGGATATTTAAACAGCTTGGGGTGAGGGATTGAGAGCAGGGTCACATCTAGACATTGTGTTCAGCCAGAAAATTCCTTTTTGTCTCTTTGTTTTAAGGTAAGAACTTAAACGTGTGTTTCTGTTAGTTCAGTAGAAGATGTGTCAAGTAACCAGTCTCCTACAGTATGGTGTGCTTTTTTTTTTTTTTTGTCAGCTTCTCACATGTGCCAAAACTCTTAGAGGCTGAAAGTTTGAACTTGTGAACCCAATGAAAGGTTCTGTGGTCTGCAATATTTTACAAGTCCTAGACGTAATAATACCGATTTTTCTATGCTGGTACCTCATGAATGATGAAAGGATGCAAAATACGTATCAACCTTTTAAACCTCTGAAGGTTAGAGAGGGAAACAGGAAGATGAATAGTGCACAGCATGCTTGTAAATTTTATACGTAAACGAATTCTCTGCTGCTATTACATTCCACATCTGGAGGCTGCAGATACTTGTTGTTGTCCACGTGATCACAAAACAGTATTTATCTCAACTACTGTATGCAGATGTGTAACATGGCTAGTTTTCCATGAAGGGACAACCTAGGCTTTGAAGGATGTAGCTAGATTTCTGCCTTTATTTTCTCTGTTAAAATGTGCAATTCTTTTTGACTACAAAAGCTGCAGTACTGTGCTTAAGTGTTGTGATATGCAGGATATTCCAGTTCCCAAAATAGTGTTTTTCTTCCCCTCTTTCTTTAAAATAAAACACCAACAACAAACTGAAATAACAGGTGAAGAAGTGTTCATATCTTGTTTCTGTGCTAAGGTGCATTGTGCAACTGGTCCACCCATATATTCGAAAGCACCCAAAGTTCAGATAAG
This sequence comes from Thinocorus orbignyianus, assembly GCA_013400375.1. Taxonomy (NCBI): domain Eukaryota; kingdom Metazoa; phylum Chordata; class Aves; order Ciconiiformes; family Thinocoridae; genus Thinocorus; species Thinocorus orbignyianus. The sequence continues at coordinate 1,058,856 of VXBW01008533.1, forward strand.
GATACAAAATGGAAAGAATGTGGCAGAAGGGCCAAATTGCTGGAGTAGAATTCCCTTTATGGGGAAGGTGAATGGGGAGGTGACTTAAGTGCCTAAGGGCTCTAGCAAGCAAGCTCTGCTGCATCTAGTTGGGGCAGATAAAAAAGTTAAAGATCTCACAAGAATCTCCTTGCCCTTTTGCATTCCATATGTGTGGACATGCACATACATATAGGTATAACTGAAAAACAGGCTGAAGCCACCATTAGCTTGATGTAGAATTGTTTTCTTATAGGTCACAGCACAGAGAGTGATCTCCACTCAGAAAAATGTTCAAACACAAGGCTAGACCTGAAGAAATAATTTTTACTATGTCTCAAAGTTCTCTGAGACTACCATCATAGATTTATGGTTATTTAATATCTTAGATTTAGGTTTATTTTTATTATTATATTTAATGTTTACAGTACTTCCGGACCCTGAAGATCTTCAGCGTCTGGAAGTATTAGAAGTAAACAGATCTAAAAGTACTAGAAGTAAACAAATATGAAACCCTGTGCATGGTAAGCAGTAGAATATAGCTCATTTGGTCGTCAGTAAGCCTGAGGTGGTACGAGCCTTATGCTATACAAAGCAAGAAATAGAAAGCTTCCATCAACCCTCATGGGAGGGAGACAGATATCAAGGAGAGATTCAGAGGTGGTTTGACTTTGACATTTTGCATGTACAACTCAAATGCAGCTTGTGTGACTCTTCATGAATTACTAACACTGCCTCTTGCCATAGTTGTACTAGACTGGCATGAATTTACAAAGAGTTATGATGAAATAATATTATGCTACTGGATATTGAGGTTCATCTAGCTATCTAGCATAAGTTAGGATTTAATAATAATCAGGGTTTGAGCAATTCTTTATTAATGAATACTGTCAGTTAAAATATTTCTCTGTGCTGCATTATATTATGTGAAATATGATGGTCCATTTTATAGACATACTTCCATGAATAAATACTTATTAATAGATGTGACGTATCTAGTCTTTTAAATGCAGTAATGTTTATTAGCAATACAATTAAGCAGTATAACCAATCTAGACCATTAGTATGTAATAATGAATTCAGACAGTAATTTATATTCCAAAATTTACTGTAGATTCTTTAGTGAAATTGACTGTTATAAATATAAAATTATTTAATTGTTTGAATAGAGTTACTCCTCTGCTTCCTTTTTTGCAGAACTGAAGAGCAGATACTGCGAACAACAATAGGAGAACAAATTGTCATCAATTCCAGAAAAAATATTCAGTGACATTGTTCTGCTCAACTCAGGTAATTTCCCATAAGAGTCTGTCTCCATAGGTTCATCCATTCTTGAGAAACCCTGAGTGGCTGCTGTCATGTACTAAATTGTTTTAAACCCCCCAATAAGACTCATGAGAACAATACCCTTTATTTAAAAGAAATCCTCATTTCACTCCATATGAGGGTACTTATTCAATTGTTTTGTTCATTATTTGTTAATCAAAATCAGTCTGCTTTATGAACATTGTTGCTTGCTTTTAATTGTCCCTCTAAATCATTTGTTCATGCTCTTATCTTTGCCTGTATGATAAGTCCTTTTATATTGATTATGACTAAAAATCGAACTTGGAAATAATTTTATCAATAGTCCTAGATTTAGTTTTCTCTAAACATGAAGGTTTTTCTCATGTCATTCTTAGTGTAGTGATTAGCACATGAGTTGATTCACCTTCCCATAGGAACATTTTAATTCCTGATAGACTTTGACATTTAAAGTGTAAGTCTTCTAGCAACAGCATAGGACAAACATTCTAGTAGAGAGATTTTACTTAAAAAAAAATATTAAAAGATGTCGTCACTGGAAGGAAAAAAAACGATAAAATTGCTCCTGCTTGTGAACTGTGACTAACCCAAGTGGAGGCAGTTTTTCCAGTAGTTGGACTTGAAAATTATTTTGTAATTTAACACTCTCAGGTGTCACTATTAGATAAAGAATCCTATTCAGCATGCTATAGCGTGTCCCTGGTGAGTGTGAAAACCTGAGCCTGATGTAATTCTGATAGGTTAAAGTTCTCATGCAGAAGACTGATTCTAATATTTTTCCCTTTGGCTACAAGGCTTAGTAATTATTTTAAGATTTTATGTCTCCTGCCTTAGAGGCATATACATTTAAAAATACTGAAGTCAGGTATAAACTCATTCAAAGGCAAAAGTTTAAACCCTCTTGGTTCGACAGAAGTTATTTTCTCCAAAGCAATGTAACTGGCAATATAAAGAATTAGGATATGTTTTAGAGATTTCTGAAACTACTGTCTACTTCTAAAGTGAAGAAAACAAACCTAAGTATATCCGTTTTCTTCCTAGGGAAATCCATTACAGATTGTGAAGCTGACAGAAGATCCTGGAAATTGTGGACAGATTTAAGTTCCTTACGCACTGTCCTGGCCAGATTTGGCATGTGTCCTAAAAGGGTATAATAAAACGTTTAAAATCAGTAAGAATCAGTAAATTTGCACCTTCCCCTTTTGCTTAGGTAACTTCAGTAGCATCTCTTCACTCTTGCTGTTAAGTGTGGGGAAAACACAGAAGAAACGATTGAGAAAATTCCAGAAATCAAAGAGAGCACAGCAATTTCCACAATTGCAACTTATTTTTTTCCCAAGACCTGTTGGTTAGCACAATGAAACCTTCCAGATGTCCTCTCTATGGGCAGGGAGACACTGGTACTTAGAGAGGAACAGTGCTCACAAAGCTCAGCATCAGCACTTTCTTTTCTCAGCGGCGTAAGTACTGATGCCACAGCTGCATCTGGTCAAGAGCCAGCAAAACAATCTCATGTTTTATTGAAAGTGGCTAAATTCACCATAAAAATGAGAGATGGTAAAGTTTGGAATGAAGCTAAGCCTTCTATAAAACAAGAGAGCTATAATAGCTTACTGTGTCTATAAGTTTTTTCTCTTCTCCACTCTTTTCCTTTCTTTTTCTCTTCTATGTCTTTTATTCAATCTTTTATACACTCACTCAATCTTTAAGACATTTTTGTTTCCCTAATTCAGCTTTTTTTTATCAATCCAACTATTCAGCTTTTTGTAGGCTTGCCCTTTACTTTGTCGTTCCTCAGGACTGAGCATTAAATCCCCTCCTGACAATAAGATTTTTAAAATTATTGCAGACTTTATTATAACCATTATTTATGCAAATATGTAAAAAGGGGGTACTGCTGTGATCAAATGGTTATTTCAGGAAATCTAAATTAGTTTTGGATTTTGAATTTGCTTTCTTAACTATACTTAACCTTTTGCATTTAGCATGTAGACAAACTTCTGTCTTTCTGTAGGATTCCACAGACAGAAACTCCTTCCTTGTACATCAGGGGCTTCTCAGTATGGCAGATCAAGAAGTGGTACTGTTCTGTAATTCTGTCTTCAGTATGTATTTATTCATTCTCTACTGCCTGCTTTTATTTTCCTTGTCCTCTGCATTTTATGGTTAGGGACTCTAGAACATAACTCTTCACAGTGCTGATACATCACTGGGTAGCAAAACGAAAATAAAAAACAGCTCTAGATTTATACCATCACACTTAAAAGTGGTCTTTGTCACCTGTGTCTTTCTAGATGAAAGAAAAATCAAGGAAACTGTAGTAAATACTAAAAAAGTTTTCTGTGATTGCATATGTTGATAATCATTGCTAACTAAATGATAGGGAAAGGTACTCCTGAAAAGTAAAAAAACGCTTGTTCATATACAAAGCTCTCATCTGCCTCCACTGTGAAAAAGTAAACCGAAACCCTGCAAACAGTACAGATAATTATACTGCAACTGGAAGCCAACCAGGGCACACACTAGGCAGTGGCATGAGATATATAAATATATTACAAATCACAGTTTCTGCATGGATTTACAAGCTAGAAACTGGCATAAAAGGTGGTGAGGCAAAGAAGATGGCTGGAAACTGGATGTGTCCAGTTCTTAGCCATCCAGAAGCAGCAGTCGTACTTCTTTCTCTGCTAAATCAGATTCCTGTTTGCATTATGGAATAGGTGAGGTACATAAGAGAGGATAAAGTGGATAAAGACTCCTCTTTTGTAAAGCTATAATATATTAAATATGAGAGAATTTTTAAGATATTTCTCAAAGAAGTAGAAAATCACAGATCATGCATCTTTAGTATCACTGCGTTGAAAGCTGCTCTAGTAATAACACAAGATGAGCTTTGAAAGGTCTTGCAACAAGAGCCAGAATCATGTAGTAAAAAAGAGAGATTGAGGGGGATGTAAGCTGTGTTATCTAGTCCAATAAGCAAGCAAGATTATGATCTTTAGAAAAATGTCTAAAGCAGATTGCAAAGGATGAGGTTTCAGATATCGTGACCAGAGATAAGGAGATAACAACAATTCCGGTTTGAGAGGGAAAGGGGTGGATGTGTTAATAGTCTGGGGAGGGTTGAGAGGTTAATCCCAGAGGGACTTGCAGGAAGAAACCTTGTGAGTAGTCTTCAGTCTATGCAGATGAGTGAAAAGCAACAAAAGGTTAAGGTTGAAGTTAAAATTAGAAGTAAAACCAGCAGAAAGAGACGATGGTGATGTTACAATAATAATTCGGAGAGGAAGCTAAAAGGACATAGAGTAGTATTTGACAGGAAAAAAAAATCAGTGAACATAAGGCAAGAGTATTCTAAATGCCAAGCAACAGCTATATTTATGTATACAACTGTAATTGAACCATACTCCGATGACAGAGTAGCATTCAAATCAAATTAGCCAGCAGTTGTAGCAATAGACCAGTCTAGACTAGAACTTGATTGATATGTTCTTTGGAATAATATTTATGCATAAAGCATAAAGGTAATACAGAAATATCAATATAAATATTTCATTTCATTTTATACCAAAATTTTAACTAAAATTGTGTATTTATGCTCCTGAAGTCCCTGTCTGCTGTGGTCAAATTTAATTTCTTTCTTGTCTCCTTTATCTGTAACATATCTAAGTAATATTAAGGATGTTTGTGCATGATGAAGTTTTCAATATGGAATGCTAATGGCTCTATGTGCATAAGCTTAGAAGTCAGTATATAGATTTTCCTCATTTCACCTTTTTTTCTCTTTGCTGCTTGTCAGCTGTTTTCTAGATTGATTTCACTATGAATGGATAGAAGTTCTAACCTTATATTAAACCATAGCTCCAGGGCTAATTGCTACAAAACAGAGTCACAGTCCCAGCTCCTGACAGTGTAAGTTTTTCCCTTTGCTTGTATCCACTGGCTTACAGTCACTCACTGGACCTTTAATCAAACCCTCCAGTCCAACCACAAAAGTATAAAGTCATAAAACGTTATGAAATACATTTAAAAATAGCAAAAACATAGTTGAACATGCCACAGATTAAATTTTAACATAGACCCAAACAGAAGTTATTCTACCGTAACAGAAGCATCATGGTGCTGCATTACAGGAGGATTGTGTTCCCTGGGTGAAACAACTGTTGTGTGATGAAGGCAGTGAGATTTGTGATCAAAATAACTACACTTCATTGAAGCAAAAGGGTGTAAAGAGATTACAAAAACCAAGAGGCTACAGCCTCCCCATTTTCCCACTTTCCTTGTGCAAATGGGGTTTTTGTGCTCCAGTTCCAGGCAGCTGATTTGTATGTCATTTGCCCACTCCGTTCTAAAGACTGTTCACAACAACGAAGTTATTTCTTCTTCACTTTACTATCACGTGGAAAACTTGAAAATCTGTAAGTCCCGTTAACACATAATGGGACTTGCCAGATGTCTAAAACTATATATGGATATATATATTGCAGGAAGTGTTGGACTGAAGCATGAATGAGCAGGAAATCAAATTGATAAAACCTTCTTGAAAGGCCACTGCATTAATGCAGAACAGAGATGAGGCGGAGCCTATGCACAATGATAATTGATATTTTGGTTTTAAGTTAAAATTTCATAAAGCTTCCACTTTTACTCTAAAAAGCCCCTGGTTTTGTTTTGTGTTAAACAGCCTCTTAGCAGGGAAAAGGTTAGTATTGTTGCTAATCTACACTTTCACTCTTGCTTTATGTTCCATTCACTCTTCTTTCCTTTCCCATCATTTCTGTGGGCCCAATTTTTTAACTTTACCTCTGTGTGCAAGTCTCATGATACTCAAAAAAGGAAATAATGGGGTTTTGTACATATCATCTGTAGCCTGTGCCATCCTTGATGAGACAGGTTCTTCACCAATTTTACTTCTATTTCCTGTCCCTAATATGATGACAATTCTTCAAGAAAGAAGTGGGAAATGAGAAAACAGAAAGAAAGGGAAAGTCAGTGGAGGGCATTAACAGTCGTTATATGCATTTGTGCAGTTGTAGAAGAGACAAAGAAAAAAAGATTGCCAGCAGAAATCATGTCGCAGTGAGAATCTTCCATAGGAATGTTGCATAGTAGAATGCATAATATTTTACCTCAGCAAGGCTCGTTTCTTAATTTAGTCAGAACGTACATTTGTAGCTTGAATAGAAAAGAATGGAGGAAAACCGTTACTCACAGCCCCAAGGCATGATTCCATCACACCATTTATATATAGGGTTAAAGAAAGCAGTATCTATTCTTTCAATTAGCAGTCTGGCATCGAGGCCCCATAATGAGCCTCTTTGACTGCCAATAGTCTGCTGAATCACATAGCCTTCTACATGCATATTTCCTATTCAAAGCACTGTTTCATCTGCTACCTTCCATCCTTTGCCAGCAGGGTGGACTCAGTCACTGATACAGCAAATTTCTCAGTCCAAAGGCTTTTATTTGTTTCATGAATTGGTTTATCCTGCTCAGATGGTCTTCTGTCAAAATATACATTGAAAATGTTCTGTGACTCCTTTATCTTCATTTCCAACCTGTCTGGACTTCTCAGTAGTTCATTTAAATGAGCAGGTAGAAATCCAACAGGTCACATCATCTTCAGCAGTGTTGGGATTATTTAAGTGAGTTTTGGTTTTGCTGAGTAGGCAGAAGACAAAGTGTATAGTTACTTTCTGCAGAGATTTTCTCCCTAGACGTCAGTGAGCAGTTACAGACAAGTATTAAGAAAATTTATGCTGACATTTACTGTTTGATAAGAAAATTCTGTTGCACTATTCCCTCACTGACCACCTTACTCTCTATACCTGCAGGTATGGCCTGTCTCTGCATGTGCAAATTGTACCTATCTGTAGAATACAGAAACCCAGAAACCCAGAATGCCTTTTAAACACTCGAATCTTATGACTTGATCTCTCACACATGTAGTTTCAATATCAGAGCACGAAGGCTCAGAGCCAGGATCTTCCAGTAGCAGGGAATGTGGTACATCAAAGCTTCTAAAACTGCAACTTCTTGCTTGCTCTTTTGTCCCGTGTGTCAAATACCAGGGACTGACCTGACCTGTGCTCCATAACTGAGGAAGGTTAGAGATTAATGTTCACATAGGTCCTTCTACAAAATCAGTTTTCCAGAACGCAGCCTGAAAATATGACTCAATGCATCCCTGTCACTCAGCACCTTGTAACTAGAGGCATCTGTATGTATATCACTCCTTTTTTTCTGAATTGGGATCTGCTTGGCCAGTTCTAGTGTGGAGTTAACATGTAAAGCCTATTCAAGAACAAGTACGGAAAGAATTCCAGGGAATAGAGCACCTGTCTTATGAAGAAAGGCTGAGAGAAGACTGAGAGGGATCCTCATCAATATGGATTAATATCTAAAGGGCAGATATCAAGAAGATGGGGCCGGACTCTTCTCAAAGGCAGGGCAAGGGCCACAGACTGGAACACAGGGAATTCCATCTCAGCACGAGGAAAAACTTCTTTACTTTGATGATGACAAGAGCACTGGAATAGGCTGCCCAGAGAGGTTGTGGAATCTCCTTCTCTGGAGTTATTCAAAACCTGCCTGGATGTGTTCCTACACATCCTGTTCCAGGCAGTCCTGCTTTGGCATCGGGTTTGGACTAGATCATCTCCAAAGGTCCCTTCTAACCCCTACAATTCTGTTATTCTTTGATTTATTTAGGACCAGTGTCAGGTTTGTTTATAGTGATACCTACAGGAATTGACTTTTGCAGATTTGAGCTCTTTTAGTTGAGATCTTTTAATATCTGTAGATCTGCTGTAATCTTTAGTGTTAAACAATACAGTTTCTCTTAATGCGTAGGAAATTGTGCTCATACTTTGGAAAGCAAATGTTTATCTTACTAAGAATGTGTTGAAAAGCCAGCGTATGGTATGAGGACAAAGTGCAACCTGTAGATAGTAAGTTTCCCTATTTACTTATGCATTCTGTGGGATAAGTACTTTGAATAGTTTTATATTTGTTGCCTAAAAATATCATTTTATGCTCCCTATTTTGCTATAAAAATAATGTAATAATAAATAATGTAATAATAAAAATAATGTAATAATGTAATAGCTATATATCATTGTTCTGTCCTAGTAATTTATTCAATACTTTTCTGTCATACTTAACTTGGGACATCTCTTTTCCTAACTAAAGTATCCTATTCTGTTTAATCACTCCCTCCACAGAAGGTGATCCATTAATTCTAATCATCATTGTCAAATTTCATGGTATCTTTTAAATTCTGCTGCATCTTTTTTTAAGGTGCATGCAACATTGAAGATACAGGTAAACCAAGGAATTGTGCAGTGACCGTAATGGCAACTTCTTGCTAGCCCTTTATTACTTTATTAACAATTCTTTATCATCATCTTGCCTTTTTTTTTTTTTTTTTAGCTAACCCTTTCATTGACTGCATGCAATAACATTAAGACTTCCTTTTGGAATACCGGAATACCGGCTAATTTAGAAGCCATCCATGTATCCATGTAGTTAAAATTTCTTTTCCTCTATATACATTCCTCCGAATTAGTCAATGGTAAATTTTACCTGCCACTTTCCTCTTTCAGTCACACTGTATCATAAGATTCTTTCAAGCTCATCGCAGGTATTTTCTTTAGGGACTTAAATAATTTGTCCTGTCATTACTTAGGCCTTTTCTGGATCACTAATAAATATGTTCAGGGACACCAATTCTCTTGCAAATACTTGTAGATCTCCATTGCTAACCGCCCATTATGAAGAGCGATCTTTTGCTATCAGTTAGATATTAATTTGGGGATTTTTCCTATTACTGAAGGAGTATTTACAGGTCCTTTAGTCTTTAGTAGTCAAAACTGTAAACTACATTTTCAAAATTCCTGTATGCTAAATCAGTAAGTTTGTCCTTCATGTGCTTGTGGATTCCCTGAAGAAATTCTAATTGGTTTGCATGATATAATTTTTTGTACCAAACAATATCCTGTCTCTTCTGCATTGTATCATATGTATCAAGGTTTCTTCTAACTCAACATATTACTAAAATTTCTTCCTGGTGTTACACCAAAAGTGCTGGCACTGATTCCGCTGAGAGCATCTCTGAGCCATGAATGCATATTTAGCACCCTGTTGTTACTTTGTTCTGTGCTGCCTAGATGTATGTTGGTGTTAACATGTTCAGCACCTGAGACTTTACAATATATTTAAATATTTCATTATGGCTTGTGGAGAATGGTTCATTAGTTACAAAAGAGAACACATATTTAAGATTAAACCTGACAATGGGTACTTTATAAAAGTGTATCTGCCCTTATAATATCTAATTGAGATTAGTATCTGCCCTTATACTATCTAATTGAGATTAGTGAACTGGAGATTACGGCTTATTTTACAGATGATAAAGATAACTCATAAAGTACAGAAGTCAGAAAACAAAAATCACTCTCCAATTTCCAGCATGTTTTGATATTTGATGAAAATGTATTATCTAAATGTAGAATATCCAGTCCAGTTCTGTGGACCTAATCTAGCTGAGAAAGTAAGGAAATCAAACTACCCTTAACTTTCCTCAGTTGACTTCAGATACAGCAATATAATTCCAAAAAGTAACATTAACCAAGAAACAGAGGACAGCATTTAACTCAGGGAACATACTAATTCATTCTTATTCCAAATGCTATACCTAATACTGTCTAAGAATTTTTGCAATTATCTTATTTAAAATTACTTCATCTCTTTGTTGTAACCACTACTTTGAGATGAATCTCGTTCTATAGGCATTAAAAGACACAGTTTATAGGAATATTTAGAAGTGATTGAAATCAGATGTATTTATTCAGAATATACATACTCATGCACACTCAGATACAGAATATGTTTATGCTAGCGAAAATATAATGACCTACAAGTGTTTCTGAAGCAGAAATAGTGTTGAAGTGATAAAATGCAATTTGACTGTAATCCAGAGATATATATAAATCTAATATCACTGTTAAACACAAAAAATAAAACTATCAAATGTCGTGACTTTATCTGAAAGACAGAAAGATGAGTATACTGAATTATTCATTTTCATCTTCTAACATGTCAGGACAGTATGATAGTCTTGAAAATGTAGTTCTTGAATAAGAGTCAATATAAAGCAAACTGTGTGGGATTATATATCTTTAGCTAAATGGATGCAATATGATACAGATCATTAACTCTAAACACCTTATCCATTCATCTTTACTACAAACGTATTGAGGTTGCTGCATGACAAATGTTATTGAGGGTACCGAGCATTTTTAACAGTGATAGAAGAGTAAAATAAGTAAAAAAAAATGAAGTTCCTGTGAATTATTTTTTATTTTAAATAACATTTGCTACATATACCCCTTCTCCCCAGTGGTTAGTATACATCACCCTAAATCGTGAAATGGGCATACATTTACTTTGAAGTGTTGGAAAAACATAGAATGATGTATTGTTTTATTTTCCTGATATGCTATACATTATATTGTTCTTTTTCTCTTCTCAGAAACAGGATCCATGTAATACAAGAAAACCATTCTCTGGATATTATTAACTTCACCTAATCATAGTAAGTTACAGTATGTCACTTCTGTTACCTGAAATTCATATTAAGATGAATCTTATAACTTTCCAAGGCAAGGAAAGCCCGTATTTATAGGCTTCTAAAGCCATATTTCTTTTTCACAGATAAAAATTTATTTGGTAGCAGAAAACATCCCAGCACTTTAAAATATAGATTTGTAACTGTGATGTACTGTTAAAATTTAGTGCAGCTTTTATGTGTAAGTACTTCATAGTTGTATTTTAGAATAGAAAGCATAATCTACACTTACAGATTACCATGTGGACTTTACAATCACTGTAAGAATTTATTCAGACTTCTTGTCTGAACTGTAAAAGCATTTGTTCCTCTCTAGCTAAGGTTGAATAAATGCAACATTAAATAAATGAAAAGGAAAATCCTGCTATTGAGGTCAATGAAATAATACAAAACATTAGACTAAATGAAAATAAGAAAGAGAGAAGCTGTAAGACATGGGATTTTTTAATAATAAAAAAATCACTGTAAGATGCAGTCATGAAAAGAGATCATGGTCAGAATACGCTTCATGAAGGAAAAAAGTATCAGCTATGTCAGGAGTTTATTGGAAAACTGAAAACTGGATTTGAAATCAATGTTATTATTGTATCTTTTGATTGAGGTTACAATGTAAGGATCATTTTCAGCAATGGAACTGACAGTTTCTCAGCAGTACCAGAGAGAACAGTAATTGTTCCAAAATTTATGCAATTACTGGCTTTCCAATTTTTCCTAACAAACAAAATAAAGTGCTAGCCATGTGGAGATTACCTTTGAAATAATTTAAATACTAACAGCTATTGCCTACAGTTATTTTTGGGTACTTTATAGTGCAAACACTTGTATAACTGTTTCAAATGCCAATGGTGTTTAAGCTGTGTACCTGCTAATGATAGTTGAGTGTTAAGATTTCAGACTATATTAAAATTTTTCCTGTAAATCCATTATATTTTTCCTTATAAACTTATACTTTTTTAGTCAAGGCAAAGACTGAAAAGCTATCTAGCTTCTTTCTGTATGGAATTAGGTAGCCTGAAAAATCTGTCTTCATTTGTTTCATAATGTTTGCACCTGTTAGATCTCGACATGCCAATAATCAGAGTTAGCTATTTGTCCTTTGTTCCCCTCTTCTTCCCTTGGTATGACACCAGCATTTTATGTATTTGGTGTCATGTCATCTGTTTTGCTATTATTTCTGCTAAAGATTCTCAGGAACATATTTCCTGTATTTGTTCCTTTTATGCTTCCTCCCAGGTATCATTGAACCCCTCAAACATTAGGAGAAGGGTTGGTTAATAGACCTAATGTACTTGGCCCATCTCTGGTCTGTAAGAATTCCCAACAGTGTGTTAGAGGCTGGGAAGTAGGTCAGGAGTAAGAGATGGGTGTGAAGAAAAGAATTGGGGAGTGGGAAGATTTATTTTGAATCTGTATAATTTCAGTGAGGCACAGTGTCTCACAAACATCAGTTTATCCAAAGGGGTAGTGAATACCAGCACAATGGTTGGAGCAAATATTGCCGATATGCAATACATTTTGAAACTATAGGTCAGATGTCACCCAATGCATTTTGAATCTCTAGCTCATAATGCAATAAGGGACAAGGATTCATGAAATTCAGAGTTGCATGTGAAGATGGTACAATGCATAGCGCCAAGTGAAGCTAGAATCTGTTTTATAGTAATGCATATTTGTCTAAACTCTGTTTATTTCTCTATATAAGGCATGCTGTAAAAGGAAAAGCATTACGGAATCACAGAATTGTCAGAGTTGCGAGGGACCTCTATAGACCATCTAGTCCAATTTCCCTGCTAAAGCAGGGAAAATGCCTGCTTTAGCATAATTAGCATAATTGCCCAGAGTATGTTACTCAGGACTGCATCTTACTTCAATGGAAATGTTCAAACATGCCCAGAACAGTATAAGTAGACTCTAGATTTTGTCCAGGTGCTTGAATACCTCTTTTGTCAATCATATGTCTTATCAGATTAACCTTTGCTATGATTTGTATTATGACTGTATGGCTGCTTCTAAGCACGTATTCTTGAAACAGAGGAGCACTGAGTACATCTCATTTCTACAAAATCTCTAAAAGTCACTTCCTTTCTTCCTTCCTTCCTTCCTTCCTTCCTTCCTTCCTTCCTTCCTTCCTTCCTTCCTTCTCTCTCTTTCTCTCCCTCTTTCCCTCTTTCTCTCTTTCTTTCTCTCTTTCTCTCTTTCTCTCTCTCTTTCTTAACACAGACAGCAATTCTTCAGAGTGTCTCTTAAGAACAAGCTGTTACAGTGATTGTGTCAGCAGTCTGTACAGCCATTTGGCGCACAATTTCTAATGCAAAATCCATTTTATCTGAAGGAGTCATTCCCTAGACTTCACTGGGGTTGGGACCAGACCCATTCTATCCATCACTCACCACCTTTCAGCATTTCTTAATTAAATGGAAGAGAAGTGGTCCAAGTACCAATGCCATGAAATACTGACTTTCTAGCAAAGATGCATAAAAAGAACATCTGTTCAATCCTTCATTAATTCTAATGCTCCCAAGGGTGGTATTTGTACCACACCAGCACATCAAAACAATGTGCTGCCTTTTCACAGGGGGTAACCATGAGGCTTTTAAGCTGGCCTAGGTGGGTGACATACAGGAGAGCTGCTCCCAAGGGAGCCACTGGCTTCCCCTTCATCATATACAGAAAATTGCCTGGGCAACAGCTACAAGAAAGAAGAGAAGCTTAAAAAGCTAAATTGCCTTGAATTTGCCTCCAGGCTACAACAGCTTGGGCAATGAATGCTGCCTTCCTCAATGCCTGAAGTTGGCACAGAGCTGTGTCAGGAGGAGTTGTAGAAGGCTCTGCTTAGGAGTCTCTGAATTGCAGCTTCTAAAAAGTGTTCTTCTCCCATGTGCATGGCATGTTTTTTTGATATCTGATGTTTCATATACTTCCATGAAAAAAGAGAACAAAGAAATAATAATATTGCAAAAAATTCTTTTTTGTAGCACAGAATGGTAGAAAAATGACTGTTGAAAGGCAATAAACATTTCAGTTTGGAATTTCACTTTGCAGCCTCAGTTTCTGTCTGACCTTGGCCAATACAATTCCTTTCCTTTTCAGCTTCAGAGAAGAATAGAAAATCCCCCAGGTAATCTGCAGGTAAAATCTATTAATGAGTATGAGACATTCTTATTACGCAAATAAAAGCCCTGAAAGTGTTTATATAGACACTATGCTTCCAATAAATATTAATGGAAATTGAGTTTTTATTATATTTTACCCATAATCAGACTCTGACATGTAAAGAAGGCAGCTGTCTGCCTGCTCACAGTATTTTTATTCTCATGGTTTCAAATGTTCCACAGAAGGTCTGAGATAAGGTTTATGACTAAGTGTTTCTGTAGGATTGTAATGCTTACCAAATTGTCCTGTATGAACAGATTAATCCTGATAATGCAATTGCAAGCCTTTTGCCTTAAATTTCTAAGTGGTGCAGGGGGCCTAGCTACCTGGAATAAGGTAATTTAAACCATAATTGGGCTCCCTATCAAAAAAAGGTTGGATTTTCACTATGTTTAGCTCCCCCAGCTCCTACTAAATTAAACTTCATTAACTTATCAAAAGACACAGTAGGAACATGAACACAAATAACAAAACAAAGGGATTCCTGCCAGACAATATAGATTCACACCACTGATCTCTATGATGGGGAAGCCTGTATAAGCAGGAAAAGTTCAGCATGCACAGTGAAGCTCTTAAGCATAAATAATGGAGAGAAAATGAAATCAACCCTTCGGGCTTGATTCCCATGTGCATTAAGCATTTACATGTTCTTGGCAGCAAATAATGATTATAAAGTATGAAAGTACTCTTCAAGTTGTTGAATGATGTGAAGTAACCTTAGAAGAGAATCAGGTCCATTTAAGAAAGTTGAGTTCGATAAAGCAAAGATAATGTCATTTCCTGTGGAAAGATACTGGTTAAAGTAATTACATGCCTACTACTGAACAAGATGCAAGATGTAGTAGCAGAAAAAAGAAAGAGGGATCAACACTGAGTAATAACGTACAGTAGCAATTGGAAAATAAATCTACATTATCCCATGGGAAGTTGGTGATCAAAGACAAAAAATGAACTTGAAGCATTTTTGGTTTTGTAGCATGCCAAAAGTGAGAAATTAATTTAGGATGACCTGAACACATTTTGCAAAAGGCAGTGCTAGTGGAGTGGAATACTGATGGTTCGTGAATGCTACTCATATTTATAATATTCAAACTGATGAGAAGTTGTCTACAGTATACACATGCTATTGGAATATCATTTGTGTTAGAGAGTAAAACATTGTCAGGTTAAATTTATAGAATGTTCAAGCACTGTGATTTTGTTTTAATATTACTAATCATAGATCTTTGGAACAAATGTGATTAGTTAGACTATATGTTATGTATTTAAATCACCTCACCTTCTCTATTTTGGAGTAACTAAGAGCTCTGGGCAATAATAAAATGTGAGTAATGATCCTTTTCATTTCAATACTATAAGCTATTTCCACTGTAAGAGGTGGAAATGCTCACTGTTTGTGAGAAAATTGTCATTGGTGGAATGACTAAGTGGTAATTGTTCTGCATTAAGTAAACAAAGAAAACTATCATATATTAATGCACTCTCCATTTTATTACAGCTCAGGCAGATACTCTAATCAACTGTGACAGAAACTGTATGAATTGGCTGCACCCAAAGGTGCTGTTTATTAATTTACCTTAGCAAATAATGATGATGTATCAAAGTAAACTATATTGCTTCATATGTTGCATGTCTTTGTCTTCAAATATCAGCAGTCAAAGAGATTTGGCCAATTGCCCTTTTCAAAGTCAGAAGTGTTAAGCTATCCATGTGTTGCAGAGTATTATGTTTCCTTCTCTGTTCCCTATAATTCAAAGTGAACATAGGGTAACTGTGTAGTCAGACAAAACCAGACACCCACGCACACGCACATTTTCCCAGACATTCTCTCAGACTCATATTTCCATATTACTTTTCTTCTGCACTGGGATGGCTAAATTCTGTGGAGATTTCTTATTGTCCACTTTATATAACATTACTGCTTGGAATCCACACCAGAGATTGCTTTTCAAGAGGATGTATCTCAATTAGCATTTAACATGTATTATGTATAATACATATTGGCAATCTGGCAAAGTTCCTGCTGACTGGAAAAAGGGGAATATTACCCCAATATTCAAAAAAAAAAAAAAAAAGCTAAAAAAGAAGACACAGGGAACTATAGGCCAGTCAGTCTCACCATTGTACCTGGCAAGATCATGGAGCAAATCCTCCTGGAGTATCTAAGGCACATGGAAAATAAGGAGGTGATTGGAGACAACCAGCATGGCTTCACTAAGGGCAAATCATGCCTGAACAAATTTGGTGGCTTTTTACAATACTGCCACAGACTTGGTGGACAAGGGCAGAGCAACAGACATCATCTACCTGGACTTATGCAAAGCATTTTACACTCTCCTGTATGACATCCTGGAAAGTTATGAGTTGGATGGCTGGACCACTTGGTGGTTAAGGAACTGGCTGGATGGCCACATTCAAGAGGTTGTGGTCAACGGGTCAATATCCATGTGGCCGGTGATGAGTGGTGTTCCTCGGGGGTCAGTATTTGGACCAGTATTGTTTAACGTCTTTGTCGGAGACATGGACAGTGGGATAGAGTGCACCCTCAATGCATTTTCCGACAACACCAAGCTCGGTGGCATGGTCAACACGCTGGAGGGAAGGAATGCCATCCAGAGGGACATGGTGGAATAGAGCTGGAACAGGGCAAAGTGCATGAAATTCAACCAAGTGCAGGGTCCTGCACCTAGGACATGGCAATCCCAGGCACAAATACAGTCTGGGCAGAGAATGGCTGGAGAACAACCCTGAGGAAAAGACTTAGGAGTGCTCATGGATGAGAAGCTCAACATGAGCCAGCAGTGTGCACTGGCAGCTCAGAAAGCCAACCGTATCCTGGGTTGCATCAAAAGAAGAGAGACCAGCAGGTCATGGGAGGTGATTCTATCCCTCAACTCTGCGCTCGTGAGACACCATCTGGAGTGTTGTGTCCAGCTCTGGAGTCCTCAACATTAGAAAGGACATGGAACTGTTGGAACAGGTCCAGCAGAGGGCCACGAAGATGATTAGAGGGATGGAGCACCACTCCTACGAAGACTGGCTGAGGGAGTTGGGCTTGTTCAGCCTGCAGAAGAGAAGGCTTCAGGAGGACTGAAGTAATCATGTCTCTGTACTCGGCACTGGTGAGGCCTCACCTCAAGTACTGTGTTCATTTCTGAGCCCCTCACTACAAGAAGGACATTGAAGTGCTGGAACATGTCCAGAGGAGAGCTACCAAGCTGGTGAGGGGCCTTCAGAATAAGTCTCATGAGGAGAGGCTGAGGGAACTGGAATTGTTCAGTGTGGAGAAGAGGAGGCTGAGGGGACACCTTATCACTGGCTCTCTATAACTGCCTGAAAGGAGGTTGTAGAAAGGTGGGGTTTGGTCTCTTTTCCCAAGTAACAGACAATAGGACAAGAGGAAATGGTCTCAAGTTGCACCAGGGGAGGTTCGGATTTGATATTAGGAAAATTTTTTACACTGACATGGTTATCAAGCATTGGAATGGGCTGCCTGGGGAAGTGGTTGAGGCACCATCCCTGGAGACGTTGAAAAGATGGGTTGACATAGCGCTTAGTGACATGGTTTAGTGATGATTTATCGTGGAGCTGAATTAGGTTGATGGTTGGACTAGATGATCTTAAAGGTCCCTTCCAAACTAGACAATTCTATGATTCTATAAAAGCAGAAAGAAAGGATTACAGGATTACTTTGTTTTCATCCATGAGAACCAAAACAGGAAACCTTAAGTGATTTGCCCAGTGCCTTCATGTGATTTAGTGTCACAGACAAGCATGTAACCTACATCTTTTTCACTCCAGGCCTCAACCATTTCAACCTTTTTTGTCCTCCTCAGTAATACTTCTGATTTATTCCTCCAGCCTCATTGCAGTGATAGTACATTAACTTTTATAAATAAAAATCTTATTGAAGTCAAATATCCAAATTCAGACTTGATGGAAGCAAAAGCAATTTTACTGGGTTTGATTGTATTGAACTGATAGCAGTTCTCTGATTAAAAGTAACCTAATGGAATGACCAGTTTGGTGCCAATTTTTTTTACATTTTTCAAGTGTAAACTTTGAATCGTTGCATTTGTATTAAATGGGAATGAAATTTGATCCTGAATAGATGAGATCTTTCTGACAAAGATGAAGTAAGGGGGGGAAATGTGCACGTGTAATGTGAATATTATTGCCTTGAATTTTACAAACAAAATGTAACTTTCTGCCAGACACAAAAATTGCTTTGTGATACTTTCCTTAAAGCAAGTCAGAAACATTATTGTATTAGCTGATTTGTTATTCTCAGAGATTGTTACGGGACATTTCTACAATGCACATAATTTAAAAAGTAGTTGGGAAAAGACATGTCTGGATATTCACTTTTTTCAATATATAAATTTTTTGATGTTATTATAAGGTGTTAAATGCTCATTGCAACAGCAGTTAAGGATTTAAAAATAAAAAGAATAATCAAAAATATATACAAACAACATGTACAGTCTGCTAATTTGGAAAAGGAAATGTCGGGGGATTGCACCTGTGAGCCTAGTGATAGGATCTGAAGAATTGTCCACATTACTACCAAAATCCTGCCACAGATCCTGAATTCCCCCTTGCCCAGCACTCAGTGACTGCTTTTCACCAAACAAGTCTGCAGATCCTGTTTGGAGTCAAGACCTGTTTCTCAGGGTCACTGCCACCACAGGCTGGACCTCACTGTTTTTCAACTTCAGTTGAAAATAGTATATATGGAAAATAAACATTTTTTTCACTCAAAATACACAAAACAAAGTGACTATTGCCAACTTATATATGAATACCTGTATGTCACTATACAAAGTGATTAAGGAAACCTAATGCAGTGAATTGCAAAGAAAATATGTTCCCAGAGCACCTGGCTACTTCTCAAAATTTGGTGCTCAATATGCAAACTGCGTCTTGTATATTAGTAGAAAATATTATTGATAAACCTAGTAGCAAAATCCTAAAACTAGCATAAAACAACCCATTTTAAACATACTTTGCATTTTATACCTGATTTATATATTCCCTTTTTAGAATTTCTGTGTTGTCAGTAAAAGAGAACACAAATGCTCCAAAATAAAACGGAACATGTTTAGCTACTGTAACCTTGTTTTGCAGAGTGATTTTGATACTTTTTTAAACCCACAATAGCATGGGGAAAACTGTTACCATAAGTGTGTTTCATATGGGTAAGCCACTGCTAGGTAATCCTGATAATAAGCTTCAAGAACTCTGTCGGAAAGGCATTCTTCATGAAATACATCAAAGAAATCTTAGGGGAGTCTAATCGGAACATGTTAGTACTTTATAAAAGCTGGTAAAAATTTCCTTCTCTTGACTGCGAAAGAACCACAATGAGCAGAAAGAAATGCTATATATTTTGTCTTTCAAGCAATGTGTGCATAATTTACAATGCTTAGAAAATTAGCCTGCGTAGAATTGCACTTCTAAGAAAAAGAAGATTTTTCAACTTTCACTGAATTGCAAAGTGTCTATAAAATCACGGTGATGGTGTTTTGACTAGACAGAGAGGAAACCAGAGGAGAACAATAATATAATTGTTTGAAAGGTCTAATAGGTTTGCACTAGTGTTTGTCTCTGTTGACTATTTCAGATATATTAATCTTTCAGTTGGTGGACATAATAATAGCGTTTCCCTAAAGAATGATTTCGTACTTCATATTTGAGGACAAAAATCTCAATGGAATTGGCTTTGGTTTAGATGTCTAAGTGAAATGTAGCTGTAGGATTGAGCTTAAAAGCAGTTGATTGCAGCCACCAAGCAAATCAGCGCTGCTGCTGAAGAGCGACTCAAATGTGCCCGTTTGTTTCACTTTGAAGTACACTTCTTTATTGAGTTCATTAAAAGGAGAGCAGCTTCAAATAGCACTGCATGTCCAAAGATAACCAGTTCAAAAGTTCCCATTCTTTTCTTTAGGGGATTAGGATTCCCATTGTTTTTTGGGTTTTTTTAGGGATATGAACACAATCTGAGGTGAGCTAATCTGGTGTGATGAGAGAGAACATTCTTTAATTACTTTTTAATTAATTGCATTCATGCTTTTAGACGTGGAAATTATTGATGCTTAAGATGAAACCTGAGAATTAATAGGACCTGAAGTATTTTGCCATATCTTTTATTTCTTACAATTCATCATGTTTTCAACTGTGATGACTCACGTTTACCACTGTGAATCCTCATCTGTCTAACTAGATCATAAATCTTTCAAGGAGTATAAGCTTGAGCTACAGATCTTGGCCATCGTGGCAACATATTTTATTTTTGTGGATATTTATATTCATCAAAATTCACTGTATTTTTTACGATTTTACAAAAATAAGGTTGAGCCTTTTGCATCTGTGAAATAAATAGTGATTTTTGTTGAGGTTTCTACAGTGCTAATACTGACATTGATAGCTGGTAGCTCATGCTATAGACCACTGTTTCGCTGTGATAATTTGACTATACAGCTGTATACCCCACTGTATATGTGGGGTAGGTTTAAACTGGATGTCCCAGTAAATTAAGGTTTAAGATTGAATTAAATCTTAAATTAAATTCTTCTTTTACTAGAGAATGGTCAGTATCTGAATGTGAGTAAAAATTAGCTTCAATTCTTAACCTAAGTTGTCTGATATTTAAGTATAATCAAGGCCTCAAGTGTTTTGCCAAATTGGCAGCATTAACATTGATTATTTATATTAAAAAGTACATGTATGGATGTGTTCAGAGCTTTTTTTGTATGGCTTCAATCTTCAGCTGTTTTGTCTCCAGATACAGTGCTAGACTAAAGCATTTTTCCAAGAACCTTGATAAGAGTCTTAAAGTACTTCAGGAGAGATTGGGATAAAAAAACAGGAAAAAGAATAAAAAAAAAACCAACCCAAAAGAGGTAAACAAAGCTACTTACAGCTACTAGCATTTGTTCCGTTTACTGGTATGTTTTGAATCACCTGCATGTTTATTTTTTGTATACTGATATACATACACATGCACAGAGATTTGCTAGGTTTCTGAAAGCAAAATTGTTATTACAGCAGGTGTTCAGAATCATAACAAAAAAATGGGTAACTGAATTAGGAATTAGGCAAAAGAGAAAGAAAGGTTAAGAATTATGTGAATTGTTCAAGGTCAGCACCTGATGTGAGCATGGTTATATTTTACTGTCATGAGACAGCACGACTGTATTATGACTAGAAGATTGATTTTGTATTTCAATTTTAATTGAGCTTTCAATATATGAATTCTGTGGACATGTGTCTGACTAATAACCTTCAAATACGTGTTCAGATTGAATGATCAAGTCAATTATTTCCTCAAAAGTACTTGTTAGGATTGTGTTGGAGGTATACAAATAGCAAAGGAAACATACTCATGAATATGCCACTTGCTTCCAAATTAATTTCTCTCAACCTTGGCAGCATGCTTTTTGTTAAGTAATTATTTCCATATTTGAGGCATTCTTGTATTACTACAGCAAGTGAAAGTTGCAGCACTCTCTGTATCTGCTGAATAAATGAACTTACAATTACATTGCCATCTGAGTCAGTGCTGTATTTTCAAATGTGGTGAATATGGCTTAATTGGGTAATGAACAATGGAACCTTCCTGTACTTGTGGTGTTCAGTTACTTGATACGTTTTGTTTTCTCCCAGACAGTATTTACCAGTATTAGGTGGGTAATTCTATAATATATTAATTGCAGTTGGGAAAAGGCTTGGGGGCTTGTCAGAGGGAACAATTGCTAGACAAACACTGTCATAATAATAAGGGTATTTTTTCTGGAATATCTTGCAAAAGCAAATAGCTTTTTTTTTTTTCCCAAAAGTTTTGAGTAGCAATGGTGCTTTTTGCGCTGAACATTGAAATACACTGCTGCTTATACGATTTACTTTGTTATCACTTTAATAGGCAACAAAGTAAAGTACTTTGTGGAAATCAAAAACCAGAAGTTTTTCTTATTAGTGTGAGTTCTTATGTCGGTTACATGAAAGCAAAATATGCTGTGTTTGGACGCACCATTTCTTGCACTAGGTATTTTAGCTCTATTAGTCTTCTATCCTTTTTATCATGCTGAATAATGTCATGAACTAGAAAACCAAAAGATGACACCAACTGGAAACAAAGAACTATTACTAAATAAGATAAATGTAGTGTCACTTCTGCTAATCCTAATTTACTTAGAATTTAGTGAGGATTCTTTTGTCACATCATCCATCACAGACAGATATTAGAATGGGAGAGAAACAAGCAATTTAAAACATATTCTTCATTTCAGGTGATTTTTGGTGATTTTTTCATTCTTCATTTTGTGATTTCTTATTCAGTTAGGTTCTATTGGCTCTTTTGCTCTTCCTGCCGAGTATAAAATGATTTGTCAATTTTTGAGGTTAAAAATAAGTGTCTTTGAAAGGATGTGAATTAACAGCCACTGAGGATGGAGTATAAATATATTTTAAGTCTAGAACAGGTGCTGCATTAGCAATGACAGTTGAAGCTTCCCATGGCTGCCACACTATCATCTACTTCCACCTTGGTGTGTAAACTGTTGGTGATAAAATCTTATATTTTGACATTTGGGTGAGTGGACTTTCATGTAGTACAGTCCACCTCTAGCATTCCCTGCCTGAGGAAGCTATCAAGTTAAGTGCTGTACAGGATCTCTAAAAGGACTGAAGTATTTTATATGCAGTAAGGACAGTCAGAGCTATGCAAGCTAAGATAATAGGTGTAATCAAATTTCATACTCCAAGGAATACACTGATTGCCTCAGGGATCAGGAAAAATTTAACTCCATATTCTCACCCTTCATGCAAGCAGAGCAGGTGTAAGATTGAAGAAAATGTCCTAAGACATCAGTTGTTGTCCAGTTTTTCTTGCAGGCTACCAAATTTTGTAGACCAGTAATTTAACAAACTAGAACATGCAGAAGAGAGAAAAACTTTGGTACTTGTCAAAAATGATGATTTGGGCTGGAAAAGAGGTTTTCTGCACTGGAGAAGCTTAAATTTGAAAATAGTTTGCTTTAGACTCCAGTTTTCTTTGACATGTCTCACATTGCAATCTTAAATCTGCAGTTCCCATCTTTTAGTTAATATTTTTGCATCTAAATGTATGTGTAAAGCTGTTGGCATCAACCAGCTATTCCCTGAGCCTGGCTTATGCAAACCCTTAATCACACAAGTTAAATTAGGGAGCTAAAGCACTTTACACCAGCTTAACATCTTGCCCTTAATTATAAATTTTTTTTGTGTCTCGATTTGTATGCCCAAAAATTGCACCAGGTGCTTTTGAGCAGGCTGTGGACTAATTTGTGAACCATAGGTAAAGCCATCCACAGGTATATCTGTTGCGCTGTGGGCAGCTGCACTTCAGACATTTTGGCCTTCCCTTAGAAAGCCCAAAGGTTGGCTTTGGACCTGAACCAGCTTTGACAACCCCTGACCCTTAAGGAAGCCTGCCATCACTGCCAGTCCTTGCAGGTATGTGAGGTCCCTGCCCCACCAGTGTCACCCAGGGTCCCTCCTTCCCCTCCTTTACTCTACAGCCCTGCTACCCTCTTGTGTGTGTTCCAAAAGCCATGGGATGAGCCCCTTAAACAAGCGGGTATCTACCAGGTTTCATAACTCAGTTTTGAAAGTTTGCAGTTTGTGATTTTTTTTTCTGCCTTGTTTAAACCACAAAAAAATTGTTTTGAGGCCTCTTGAAGCAATGAGGGGACAATAATCTCACTGGAGGGAAAGGTGTGTGTGAGACCTGTTTGTTCTGTTTGATGTTTTGTGGGGTTTTGCTGATTGGTTTTAAGTTGATATCCTGGAGGACTTTGTGGTTCCATCCTAGTTTGCCTTTTTAAGGTGGTATACTCTGGAGAAGAGGTGAAATGGTAGCGAAGATTTTTGGCTTCCTTACATGTTGTTACATCAAGGATTACTTGCTGAAGTCAATTATGTTGTACTAGTATCAAAATAGTTTTTGATCAAAAAAATGTCTGTTTTATTCTTACACGTGTACTCTAGTGTTGCCTTTGATAAGTCTTTTAAATTTTGTTCTTTGCTTTGATAATTCTAAAAGAAGACGGAGATACTAGTGAGACCATTAATGGAGGTGCAGATAAAGTCCTTGAAAGATGAGATGGTGGAAAGCCCGGAGTGGGAGATGAAAGTCAGGGCTCAGAGAAAACTGGAACGATCTGTGGGGAGAAGAGGGAAAAAGGAGCTGATGCTGGGAGAAGACTCACTACTGCCTGATGGTGGCCAGCAGAAGTGAGGATGGAAGTAGGAGTGCTGTAACTGTGTACTCAGTGTGAATGCCACAGCAACTTAAGTCAAGGAAGATGTCCTGGTAATGGAAATAAATTGTGTGCTGGGGATTTGCAGAGGAAAACACAGTGATGGAAAGATGGAGAATAAGATGTTAACTGCACTGGACTTGAAACTGTAACTTGGGTATTGAGCTGAAGTGAAAAAGGCAGAAGTAAAATTAGCTGACTTAAGAGGGGGACATGTAATGCTGAAAGTGGAAAAACAAGGAGACTGCCTGTCTATGGAATATAGTAGCTTAAAGGAAATACAGCTTTCCTGGCTGTGGCCCTGTAGCTACCCATTTGAATATCTAAAGAGCAATACATCATAAGAAAAAGGCAGCTCTTCCCTGGTCTTTGCTAGGAGAGGTATATCCTGCAGATATGAAAGCACTATCCAAAAGATAAATAAGACTGAATCCATTTAAAGTATTAATATTAATAACGCTGTCATGTACTTCAAGGGTAGATTTGTCACTGGTTTTATCACAGTACAATATGGCAGCACGCTGAACACTTGCTCCCAGTGCTTTTTCTCAGGGCTCCCTGTGTGTCTCGTAGGTCACCTGGTAGGTCTGGGCTGTTAGCTGAAAAAAAGATATTTGTTGTTTAGATTATTCAGGGGGAACAGAAAGAAGAGTTAGCGGGTGCAGCTTTTTTCAGAGTGGTTGCAGCTTGTGCTGGCTGGGCTGCCTGTGATTAAAATCAGCATCTTGTTCTTTGTGCTGCACATTTTCTGTGCAGAGAATCAAATCACCTGGGTGGCTGCTGACAGTTTAATAGTATAATTGAGTAGTCTAAGCAGCATCTTAGCAGCTGCTCCAAGAGGCTTTAACCTCAGTGTATACACATTTTGTAGGATTTTGTTTTACAAAGAGAGGGATTATTTTCATATTCATTGTAATCGCTCTAAGTAGTGTATGCCTGATTCCTGACTGCCTTGTACCTTCTGCAGTCATTTACAACTGTCTAAAAGGACTATAAAATGTGATGACACTAGAATGGCTGCAATCTCATTACATTAGCAGAGAGATAAATGGTTGTACATTGTATATGGCAGTGGAGAACCAAGACAAATATTAAGTTATTGCTGATGTGTGTGTGAGCACCTGCTAGAAAAACGCAGTGGAAGGGGAAAAAAGCGAGTGGAGACTTTATACTATAATTCTAACACAGGTTTCTCTTCAGATCTGTCTTCATGTCTGCTGTGGTTCTTGGGTTTGGTGGGAGTTGTATTGATCCTCAAAGCAGTCCTTACTCTAGACAGTGGTTTGTGCTGGATTGTTTGTTTTTTGGTTTTTCTGTTTTCCAGACTGTATTCATTAGGCATCTTCAGCTATCTCCAGTCTGTCACATCAGGAGTGGGCCAGGTTCTGGAAACTGTTTGTAAGGCAGTAAAGCTTTTAGGACAACATAAAGGAGAATCTGAAGCTGGAGTTTATAACTAAAATACATCTTAAGTGTTCTTAAAAAGAAATAAACAAAAAAAAAAAAAAAAGAAAACACAACAACAGAAAAAAAAATAACCACCCCAAACAGTAGACAGACTTTTGGTAGCTGTGACAGAGCTTGGATTAAGCTTGCAGAACCCCAAAGTTTGAACTAGTTGTGGTGATACTGCTTCAGAGGCAAAGTTTGAATGGCAGAATTTCTCTGGCCCGAGAGTCAACTTTCTTCAGACAGAGCAAGAAGAGCACAAAGAGAACCTGGATGTTCAGACTAGCAACTGAACTTGAGCTGATGAGACAGCCTTTGGCTTGTGATAAAGACTAATCTCTCTGTGCCCATGTATATCTGGTTTAACATGAATGTTCTAGCTGTCTTTCCACTCAAGTTGTAAATAGCTAGATGTCCTTATGAGTGCCAGGGCAAAAAAATACAGTAAGAGTCACCTCTCAGGGGCAGCTTAGATGTCTTTGTCCCGGACTCCTCTAGCACAAAATGTCTCAGTCATAAAATGCCAAATCTTAAGTATGACAAATAGTCTTAAATTATATTAACATTTATTAAGGGTAAGGTGGAGAACGCATTTCAGAGATTCAGTAGTTTTTTCACTAAACTTCCATACGAAGAAATCACTCCATTATTATTATTGTTTGAAAGTGCTGTATATCCAAGGATATGCCATTGTCAAGGCAAAAGGTTCCATATTGCATTTCCAACCAATCCTGACTGATTAAGGGTGTTGGGAGGAATATGCTTTCCTTCCAGAATCTTAATTAGGTTGACTTTAACTCACAACAGGAGATTCTGCCAGCTGTCAGCTACTGCTTGGATCTCTTACTAATTAAAACTCGGAGGAAGCCTATTAAAGGTGTTCAAAAAGCCAAATCTCCCTTTAGAACATCTCTGGCACTGCAACAAAGTGTATGACAGTGATTTTGCAGCATAGATAACTTGTCTCTTGCTTTTCATCTTAGCAATATGCCACTTAT
This sequence comes from Thinocorus orbignyianus, assembly GCA_013400375.1. Classification (NCBI taxonomy): domain Eukaryota; kingdom Metazoa; phylum Chordata; class Aves; order Ciconiiformes; family Thinocoridae; genus Thinocorus; species Thinocorus orbignyianus. The sequence continues at coordinate 1,085,705 of VXBW01008533.1, forward strand.
GTCACCTGGCTAAATAGGCTCTTGATTCAAAGCCCTTACCTGTCACCTTCCTGTGCATGGACTAAAAGGAAATTGAGGTGAAGTTTTACTGGTACACAGTTTTGATATATCTGACATTCTAAAGCATTGAGTATAGCTGATATTGAAATACTTCTCTTGAGGTTTAATTTCTGAGGTAGGAACATCCTATAGCTTGTAAATATTTTGAGCATTGAAACGGATGATGATATAACTTATAAATAACAGCATTGCTGTGCCACACTTCATGTTAATTAGATGCTGCAACTGGGGTATATTTGTACTTGAAAGCTTTTCCAGTGTACCTGTTTAGGAGTCATGTTTAAAAAAAAAAATAAAAATCTTTCTACCATACTTAGTCAGTTTTCTAGGCCAACAAAAGTCCTAAGTGAGATACAAGGAATTTTTTTGGCAGCACCTCTTTCTCCACCAGGGATCTGGGAAAACAACTCTAGCTTTTGTAGGCTGTCTGCAAAGGCAAAAAATTGCTATTATAACTGTATTTACTTTCTCAGGTGTAGACAGATAAAAATCTAAGCTTTTGCAGAAAGAAAAGGGTTACTGGAACAGCAAGAGATTTTTTAAATAGCAGGGACATTGAATGGGTGCAAGGCAACATTTAGTTTTCCAGAAGGTCAGTGAGTTTAGAACTTCACTCAAATTGCTCTTATTCAGTTCAGACCTGGGTTTCTATGCAGGTTGCTGGCTTCTTGGTAAGGAAGTTAGGGACTATGAGAAACACTTCTGTGACAGATGAGAATAGGTTAGAAGATTTCTCATTAGATGTCTGCTAAGAAAATGAAGTAGCCACAATGAGTTCTCTCCACATGTTCTGGAAGGTGGCATGTGGCAAGATATCCTATTTGTGGAAGAAAAAGCTTAAAGCTGTTTCCAAGATTTAAGGTAACCCGGGATTACTTTGAAGTGAGATGTGGGCTTTCTACAGAAGAGAAGCTACAGTCCCTCTGACTTTTTATATGACTTTGCACTGCTCCCTCAGTCACTCATGATGACAGGTGCTGCTGCAGATTCTGTTGTCGTGGAACCTCACTAGTTTAAATAAGCTCCCTATATTCCTTCTAGGCATTTAGTCCCATGCCGGGTGTAATTTTATTGATGCTCAGGCCTTGACTATGGACCTTTCTGGCACTCCTTTTCTGCAGCCAGAAAAGTGTCTAGCAGCAGCTGCCCAGATTGATGAGTGCATCTAGCTCAACAGTGCAATAGCTAGGGCCATAGGCATATGCTGATTTCTTTCTTCTAACAGGCTATATGTTCCTATTCCAATATCGCCCTTGAAATTTATGCCTTTTTGCAAACAGTTGATTGATGTTCATGGTGTGATCCTCTGTAGTCTTGAGATTTGCCCCAGTGTTGCATTTGTTCATTTACTTCTTCCTATCCAGTGATAGACTGTGAGTCCATATTGCATTGATCTTACTGTTACCACTATTTCTTCAATTGAGTGTGATATCATGCTAATGGTACGTATTTCATATTATATACCCATGGTTTTTACAAGGTTCTAAAGCAATTCTTGAAGCATTTAACAACTTAATAAACCTCTACCCTTTAAATGACCTATTAATTGAATTTCAGACAGTGAGTTCCATAAAATAATTCAGGAAAAGATAACATGATTTTTGAAACTCCAGTACCTAATTTGCTTGGGTATGTCCATTGTTGGAAAGAAGAATGAAAGCTTTGGGGGGGAGGGAAGAAGAAGTGCCACAACAAGCTTAACTGAGCACTCCCAATGGAATAAATTAGTGTCTTGCCTTTCTAGGTAATACTTCAGGTTTATACAAATCATTATTTTGATTTAATATGATTTAATAGATTCAACAGAAACAGATTTAAGAATGAGATTATAGATTATTCCCCCCTTCCCATAGTCATATCCTTTTGGAAGAAAACTTGCTTGGTGTATACATGTTTCTGTATGTTTATGCAACCTTTTTTTGTTGTTTTTAGGAATTCTCCGTTTTCCTTCTCTAAAGGAAAGAACATAGCTTTGGTCTTTGCTATTATATGCTTTATCTAATTTTTCTGCAATAAACGTGCATTTATTTCATAGGCAGCTGGTACATCCAGGCACACTTGAGTATCTGCTCTTTTTGCATTAAAGTTGATTTTAAAAGTTGATTTTTAAAAAGCATTTCTTAATTAAAGTGCAGAAAAAGAAAGAGTGAATTTTTTGTTTTTGGCAAAAGCTTCACTTGAAAGGCACTAAATGCTTATCCATATACTAGTTGATATTTGTTACCTGGGGGTGCTAAACTGTTTTAAAGCTGTAATATAGCTCTGTCAGTGTCATAACTCAGTGGTGTAGAGTTATTTTTAGTATTGTCACATCATATAATTCTATATTATAATTAAATAATATTATCATATTATCAATATTGTCTGGTTACAACCTAAAAATGACGGTTGTGTTATTATTAAATGTTGCATCATTTCTTATATCTGCCAGGAAAAAGTTGGCAATCATATTTATGTATATATTTGCATGCACACGTGTAAAATTTGAGGTTTTACATAGATCAGTGTGAAATCTGAAGCTAACAGATTTCCTTCCCACATCCATCTAGAGCTCTGTACCACTCAGATCTATTTTGGTAGCATATTTCCCAGTTTTCACGTCAGCATAAGTACTGATTTGTCTCACTGAAAGATAAGTTGCAGCAAGGAGACTTTACATTGTGACCAGTGGTAGTAATTCAAGGTGTTATAAAAAAACCCACACAAGTTGTAAAACTTGACAAGGTGCTCTGATAAGGTGTAAACCTCTTATATGTTTTCCCCCAAGTAATATGAAGACAAACAAATAAAGTCAAAATACAGAGGGTATCGATCTCTTTTACAGGTAAACTGTTTTAAGTGATTTAAGCTTTAATCACTGTGTCTTACATACATATGAGCTGAGGTGTTACTCCTTTGAATTAACAGTAGGCTGAGAACGTTAACATAGTGTCAACTCAAAGCTCGATTTTAAAATGTGAACTGTGTTTTAAGTTGGAAATTTGCTGTCCAGTAGAAGGGTAGCTCTGCTGTTTTCTGCCCCTGCAAGATCCCTGGCAACTCAAGCTAGTGACTGTCCCTGTGGGTCAGCAGCTATGGCAGTGGGAAGACTCCTTGTTGTCCGAAGCCTGAGTCTCCTGAGCATCTGCTCNCTGATCTTGTCAACAATTTTCTTCCTGGAAGCTCTATGAAGGAAGGAGAATTTTTGCTAATATCAAGCACAGAAGTGCAAGTTGGTAGAATGTGGAGTTTAGTTTCTCGTTCCAGGTATTCACAGACAACCAGTCAAAAAAACTGCAAGCCTAAATTCCTTGCTTCCAAGATCTGAATGCTGACTTGGACACAAGACTGCCTCTCCTCTGTCCTGAACTGAAGACTCACTTCTTTTATGTTGAGACTAACAATTCAAAACTCAATTAAGGCAGTACTGATAGGCAGCCTTTTCTATTTTCCCATGTCAGGTATGTTAAGTAATAGAAATCCACAGCAAGACATTCGTTGCGAGAGTAACACCTGAGTCATCATGAACAGGAGATATCATCCTTATGTTGAATTACATCCACTTGGACTTAGAATTCCTTTTTCTGTTTTTCAGTCTCTTACGAAAAATTATTATCCTTCCTATTTTGTGCTGTTTGGAGGGGAAAGGTTTATAGATTCTGTGTGAGAATTATTTTCTGGCTGCTAAACTCATTTGCTTTATTGTGCATCTAAAGCATACTAATATGCAAGCAAAGGGGGTCCATGGTAACGTTTAGACAAAAATTAATTTATTAAACAACAATTTAATACCTCAAAATAATGTGTATAATTCACCTTGATTCAATTCTTCAGGTACAACTCATCCCTTCAGGTAGTTCACCTTGTTGCATCAGAAAAATAAGCCTGATGCTTTCTGTTTTTCATTACTCCTGTATCACCTATAAGTAAGCTTTTTTTTTTTTTTTAAGAAATCAAAATTACTAGTATTGTACAGTGTTTGTGTAGTGTATAGCTTTGTATTCTAATAACATCTGCCATAAAGAACATTGTGTGCCGTTTTTATAGGACAGCCTGTGCAGTGTTTAGCATCTAGACATTTTCAGAAACATTTTAGCAACTATGGAAAAGAAATTGTGCAGACCTTTTGTTCTCTTCATAAAGCTTTCCTTGGCTTTTTTGTTCTCTTGACTCCGCAGTTTGAAGTAGTGCTCAGACACCTTAAAAACTCTTAAGGTATGCAAAGTATAAATATTTTGATTTTTCATCTCTTGCCACTAGTTCTCATGTTCAACAGCAGGACAGAATAATTCTTCTCTGTAGCTTTAAAAGAGATAGAGCTAAAACCAGTTGCCTATAAGCATTTCTAAGAACTGGGTTACTGCAGGGCTACTAGGACACGTAAACAAGTTTCTGGGGCCCAAGGCATGTGCATGTTTTATTTTTTTTTTACATTAGGAGAAAAAAAACTTCTGTTCAAGGAGACATTTCAGGAAAAGGCTACACAGAATACAACAGGAAAACAAATTGCACAAATTGTGTGTACAGTATTTGAAGGTACACTTCTAATTAGCCTCAACAGTTAATATGTTATTCTGTTGGTATAACTACTGTCATTACTGACGAGATAACAAAGTCCTTTGATTTTATAGAAACTGTAATAAACCCTGATCTTCTATTGAATTATTGCCGAGATACATCTTACTGCTTTCATTTTGGAGGACTGCGCTAAAGGAAGAACAAAACGGGTTAAAATACACTAAAATCTTCAAGTACAAGTATATTTTACTTTTTTTTTAATTATGTAACTAAAAAAATCTGGCTATTTCTTGTTGTAGTATTTGCTCATATTTAGTATAACTGATTATTTTTCTTCAAGAACTTCTGTTTCTGGGGGGAAAAAAAAAAGTCCAACTAGAGGATTAGCTTCTTTCCTGACAGATAATATGTAAAATGGGAAATCTCGGTGTTACTGACTATAAATGGATTGACCATGAGTAGGTTGCAGCTTTAACCTTACTGCCTAGAGAAGCAAGGTACCTATTTGTTACCATCAGTTCTTATTATAAAGACATATTTAAGCTGGAAAGTGTGAAAAAGACAAAGTAGTTGGTCTACTTATATGTTACATAAGTCTTCAGATGGTACTCCAATGCTGCTTTCATTTTGGTAAGAATCCCATGCGTATATAAATGTCAAAATCTTCATATTTTTCCAATATCTGTTATCCTTTCTATAGCTCTGAGTCAAGGCCCTATTAAGGTCCTGCATTAAGCTAGAAAATTAATTGCCTTTTTCTTTCTTTTTGCATGCTTTCATTTTTTTTATTCCGTTAAAAACAAAATATCAAAAATACTTGTAAAGAAAATCGATTGCAATACAATTTTATGCAGTTGTCATGTTCACTGTTGGGTTTTAGTTTGGGGTAAACAGAAAATCAGACACGAATAAAACTGATTTTGCTGTCATTTTCACTTTAACAAGCTATGTGATACGTTCACAACAGATGTTTAGTGTTGCAGATATTTGGAGTTACATTAAAGCCTCATGGGACACATACAAAACTGTTTGTTTTCTGCCATATACTTTCTTTGTGATCTTCCCTGTTAGCTTTTCAGGTGTCTTGGAACTGTGCAGTTAGACAACCATCCTTACTGCAGTTTTAGCCTCTGCAGAGATTTCCACCAATACTGTAACTCCCTTCTACCCCCTGTTCTCTCTGCTTTTGGTAAGAGCAGGATGTATTGAACATGGTATTAAGTACACGGTATTAATCACTTTCAAAATTGGGAGTCGATGCAACAACCCTGGTATGTTGTCTGCTAGACGGATTGTGCCTAGAACTCCTGGTTCTAGAAGCTTAGCCTCTTCTGCTGAAGAAAGATACAGAGTTCCTTGTTTAAAAGCTTTCAAGTTGTTCTGTGCATCAACAAAGAGAAGGGGATAGAGAATCTCAATGCACCGGTCTTTTACTTACATGATAGTTATAAGCTATTACAAGTACTGTCATAAATCTGATACACTTTGAGAAACCCAGAAAGACATATGTCATAGGGATGTTATAGGTTTGTTTGCAATTTTTTCCTGCTCAGATTCAGTCTGGAGAAATGGGAAGACACTAAGTCTAATGGCCTCTTCTTCCTCCAGATCAAGTCAAACCTAGTCTTCAAAAAATCTTCAATGGAAAACATTTTGAAGTTATTATGATATTAAGTTGCTGTTGTATTCTCCTCTTGGAATCCTCTGTGCCATTAAAATGGTGAACAGTGGAAAGACATGTTATGATTGCATGTTGACACAAGATCACCTGTTAATATTCATTTAACCCAAAGTGAATATGTCTTGGTGCTTTTTAATCAGGTTTATCCTCACAGAGAAAAGCTAATACTTAGGGTGTGATAGGTTTCAGAGTAGCATAGGTGGTGCAGGACTGATTTTGAAATTTTGAGACAAAAGTTCATATCTGTGATGGAAGACCTTCCAGCAGTATTTTTACTTGTATTTATCAACTATAAACGCAGACTCTGTCTACATTAGCATGAGCAGTATTCTGAGAACAGAACATGCATATTCTGGCATGTATCAATATTTCTGGAGCCAATATAAGAAAAATATAAGAAAAAAAAAAGTAGATAGAAAACAACAGAGACCCCATTATTTCTAAGGGGTGAGAGCAAGGCATTTCTCATTTTTTTTTAAACAGAAAACACAAATGTTGAGCATACTTGTATCTACAGACATAACTTTTCAGTGTTTATGCGTGGAATTCCAGGTATTAGTCACAATGTTCTTCAACAGCTGCAATCTCAGAGTCTTACATAAAAGTCTTAATAGAAACGTGTGATCAAATATGTGCACAAGATCCGCTGAGGTTATTGATTGCTCCAGTCACACTTCCATCTGCTATCCTGTTGTTGCTTCTCACCCTCCATTGCATTTGTGTATTCTGCATGGCATCTCCTTCTGGATGGAAGTGTTTGAGGGATGCATCTGTTAATCCTTCAAAAGAAGGATCCCAATTAACATCATTGATTATTCTTGTCATAGAAATAAAATTAAAATAATGATAAATTAACTTCTGCTAGCAGAAGATATTGTATTAAGTAACAAGTGGTTAGAAGTTTTTTAGATAGTAGTTTGGTAAAACTAATTTCTCTATTTGGAACTAGAAAAAGATATGGTTTCATGTATTAACCATTTTGAACTAAAACCATGATGATTTAAACTGTTCTATTTATCTATATAACTGGAGCATATCTAGTATTATAGATATTATTTTGAGGGGACAAATGAGAGCATAAATGAAATGTCCATAGATATGGCCAACAGTAATATTCTTATTCTAAGCATGAGGTAGTGTATTCTTCAGATGTGCCTAATATGCTTTGGTATTGCAAATGCTATAAGGTAAGATGTTACTTAATGTAATATGAGCTCAGTTTTACATTACAGCCTCTCAGTAGAAAATCAGAATCACTTCCTATTACTGTGAAATATGATTTTCTGTTGCTTTCTTTTAGCTAGTTAAACCTTCTTTTTAGCAGGATCTGTTGCACTGATGTAAACCTCATGTTTCCCCCTGGAATTCCTGAACATTATGTAGCATTAAAGTCTAATAGCATACATTGCTACTTTGCTCTTGTTGAGCACAAGACAATGTTTTTATGATGTTAACATCTATTTTACTTGCAGAGACCTTCTACAGTAAAAAGTTCATTTGGTGCAAATGAACAGTGATGCCATTCTTGATGTAACACACATTCACCTCTGGTGTAGCTATGCAGCTATATCTGGGATGAATTTGGACCTTAATGCGCATGTGGAAAAATGTTGCCAGCATTCACAAAAGGTACTTAAGGGCTCAGCAAATTTCCATGTCATTCCAAGCTGCTAAAATCTAATAGGGAGTTAGGAGGGCAGGGGGGAAGGCGGGGGAGTGGGGAAGAGTGTTCAGACTGGTGTTCGGCAAAATGTAGCTTGGGTTATTTCTACTAAATTTTTCTTCTTTACTCACCAACAGTTTACAGGGAACAGTAATGATGATTTGTAAATTGCTGACTAAAGTTAAAACTCCCAAAATATCTACTGTAAACTCCAGTGGCTGCTGCAAAAGTTAATACAGCATACTAGTTCATTTTTTTTCTCCCTTAAAGAATCCTTCTCTGATAGCTTTCATTTTTATTTAGGTAAAGATGAAGCTGGAAAATCACATGTTCCCTACCAAACTCCGGTACTGTTTACACTAAGTTTTTTTTTGCTCTGTGCTTTGAATAAAGGCAAATACGATCTGTCCTGAGATTTTTGTACTTATCTTTGTCACTGGTGAAATGCACACTGAGAAATATGCTTAAATGATCCAGCAGAACGACTATGTTTGCTAGTGGTTTAAAAGCATATTGCAAAATCTTTCTCTTAGGTAAATGACTGTGCTGAAAACTGGTGAAATTGTGAGTCAATGATGCTTTGTGTTTTAAGCCAGCAATTTGAATACTTATGTTCTGTTAAATTTAAGACTTTTTATTACTATTATTACTCTATTTTTCTCTGGTTTAAAAGTGTATATCTGAATAGCTAGCCCACCTTAGCTGATGTCTTGTATTCTATAAAGCGGTAGATAAAGTAATGGTGTATTTGAGCCAGATAGAGGCAGGTTAATTTAGATTCAGTTGTGTCTCTATATTATGTATTTTGCATTTATTTTTTTGTGTGTGCAGAAACTGAATACTTAAGTTTCATTTTAATAGCAGGTGAAAAAGCCTTATGTTGACCCTTTGCATAGAGATGAACTTTGCCTAAAGATAAAAGGATAGTAAATTGTCACAGGTGCTGCATATTTTGCCTACATTAACTTCGCATATAATGTAGAATCAGAATATGTTCAATCTGTTCTCTGAGGAGGAGGAAAGAAAAAGGTTCTGATAGAATGAAGTGATTATGAAACATGTATCAGTGCTAAAATAGGAATCTGACCCTTATTCTTTTTTGCTAAATATGTGTAAATGTTAATGAGCAAACAGGTTTAAAGTACTCATTTTTGTCACGCATAAGCAAAATATTTGGTAATTAAAGTGCAGCTCAAACCATCAGATCTTGATAAAACCCAGTGCTCCTTCCTGGTGACACGATTGCGACAAGCCATCACTTAAGCCAGACAATAAACAGACCTTAAGACTGCTTTCTATATGTGACACTTGATGTTGCCCTGAATGTCTGTGGTGGTTCTGATACTTGCAAATTTGTCTTAGCTTGCCCTTTTTACTGCACAACTTCTATTTGTTGCTAACAAATATGTTGATAGTATACTACTGTCTGTATAAAACACATCCTTCTCCATATTTAGAAAAATTAATATGAAAGTCAGACTCTTGATTGTGTATTACTATAATTTGTTCTATTTGTATTGTACCAAAAGAAGACCCACTCAACCAGCAATATCAAACTTGATATATAAGCCTCAAAATCTCATTAATCCTTTAAATTATTTTTAAAGCAAGCACCAGAAGGAAGTACAATTGCTACTAAAGGTCACTTCACATTAAAAATATTACAATGAACTGCAAAATCCAGGCAGTTATCTGTTACGTAGTTGCTGAATGAAACATAAGACGGAAGTCCTTACATAACTTTGCATGAGCAGTTTGCAGTGCTCCTCTGGTATTGATAGAATGTTCAAGATGCACAAATTATTAGACAGATACCAACAGAATGTAACAAATAAGGAGACAGCAGTGCTCATTAATATATTTCTAATGTATAGTACTATTGAAAAAAGCTCTGCAGATCAATACTATTACTGTTCAGTAGAGATGTCTTTGTGAAGCAAGTAATTAAGCAATGTAACTAGCATAAATGATAATAAAGGTGTTGTGAACAGACAGAAAGATTAGGCAAGGAAAAGTTGCTGTAAGGTGCTACTAGGCTGTAGCAGCATGAAAATTCTGTTTTCTTTTGAAAAGTCTGAGCTATGAGCATCCTACAATATCTTGGCACTTTTTCTGTAACTTGCCTCCTTTCCACAAATATGCAACACAAAGGAAATGTTTCTACAGTTATGATGAAGTGCAACAGGAGCTTTCAGGAAAGTGGAGAGAGCAAATTAAAAAAAATGATTTAATCATCCATTTAAACTAAGCCTGATCTTGCACTTTGTTTCACTTGTTCTGAGCTCCATGATTTCAGTTATGCATTGCAGCTGCAGATCCCATTGCTGTGTATATATGCAAACAGCATCAGAGCTAAAACTCATAAATTTGGGGAAGAAATAGTATAATCTATCACTCAAGTGATTTTTTTTTTAATTTTTTTTACCAGTGGCAATTCAAATGACATAGTTTTTCAAGCCTATCAGGGAACAATAAATAGATATTGAGCTTGGTATTGGATTCGTATCAAAGGGTTGAGTTTCTCTGGTTAATGGCTGTGTTAATTTTTCAAAATGTTCTTAACTGTATAATCTATGCCTTTCTATCTTGTAGATATGTTTCAGAAAATTATTAACTGAACTGGCTAGGGTCTTCAGTTGTTAAGCCTCAAGAATTGTGGCAGTATTAACACTTTTCCTTGCACAAATATAAAGTAGATGTTGAATGCACGTGTCTCCAGCATTATTATGGTTGGTTTGTGGTTTTTTTCCAAAACTTCAGTGCAATTAGGAATGTCCAATAACTGAGGACTAGGTGCCTGAAAGATGAAGATGGAAGCTCTAGGTAGGTTTTGCCCTTTTCTATTTTATGTGTTAGGAGGTGAAAAGAGTTTAGTACCTTTTATTGTATGCTTTTGGGTACTCTAATTGAATTTTGGTGCTGCTGTTTGAGCTACCATACAGTTTTTACTTGACATGAGGAAAATTTGTTTTAAATATTTTACCCAACAATATCAAGTGATAATATCTTGGTTACATAACTAGGTGACTGCTAGGAAAGGTATGGGTCTTTTTTAAACTCATGGTTGCTATCATGCATTAGTTATATCCTGTCTGAGCTTCAACTTGAAATGGCACATTATTTGTACCACAAAAGAAACAAATACAGTCATCCACAGGTGTGGAGCAGAGTGAGGACAAGGTCTATAACAAACTTCATTGACCGGAGGTCAGTGAGACATGCACAGTGAAGACAACACACTAGGATGCATTGAGCAAAAGAAGGAGAAACAAAACAAGGGATAAAGGTGCTAATACACTTCTGGGGGTCAGATGACAGTGAGAATGATGAAAATTATGATTTTGATTCATATTAATTAGCTGTGTACATGTGGGGGAAAAGGATCAGTAAGCAATTCACCTTTTTCGAAAGATATATTAAGGTACAGGGTAATAGAATAGGGGAAATTCTCTTCAGTCTGAAGAACAACTTCAAGAACACTTCTGTCCTGGTTTCCAGCAGGGACGGGGTTGATTCTCCCCTGTCTCTACCCGGCACAGCCATTCCACCCGATGTGTACCAGGCCCAGGGGCAGCAGGGAGCTAGCCGGGGAGGGGAGGGGCCACAGCCGGGAGTGGGCGTGGTGACGTCACGGCGTAGGCGTATATATGGGCGGGCGGCGCCGGGGTGCACCTCAGTGGCATCGGTGGCAGTCAGGTTGGGTCAGGGCGGCGCGGGGTGCGGTCGGTATGTACTCATGTTTGTCTCCTCCATCTGTGTTACTGTTTCCCTGCAATACCTGCTGTTCTGGTAAACAGTTTTTATCTCAACCCACGAGTCTGCCTTTTCTTTCTCATCCTCTCCACACCGCTGGGGGGCGGAGCCAAGGGATTGCCACGTGGTGCTTTTGTTGCCGCCGAGGCTAAACCGTGACAACTTCTGTTTAAGAAAGTTCCTGAAATTCCTGACAGCAGAGTAATACTTGAATGTAGGACTTGAATATGTGCAAAAAAACGGAATCTTACCAACTGATATGTGATAGGAATTGAAGCTCTTTTAGAAAAAATAATCTGCATAAACTTTACATTGATTACAAGACTGTAGAGCTGCAAATAGCGATTCATGATTTTGCTGTACCTGCAACTAATGGTTGCATTCTTGCACAAAAGGTCATGCTAATTAGTTTTGTTAACGTTTCTGCTTTCCATATGATAGTTCAATTTTAAGATGTTCAGCTGATATTTTCTGTTTGGTCTTAGTATCTGCAAAGAAATAGAAAGAAATGTAAGGTAAAGCAGCATTGTGAGACTGTTACACTCTATGGCAACATTAGACTTTTTAAACTTAAACCCTTCAGCTCTTCTTGTGTCCCTGTTGTGTATTACTGTCATGGATCTTGCATAATCTTGAGAGAAAACCAACCATACACTAAGCTCAGCAGCAACCTTTACAAATTCTTCTTTTCCTGTTTGGTAGAAATTTCCAAACAAAATTCACAGCTTCACCTAGTTCTCCCTCTCAGAATGCCACTTTTTAAAAATATTATGTTTGTTTGTTTTCTAATTTCCACACAGTCAGCACATACAAATAATGTTACTCGTTTTTGATTCTTGTCACTAAGGAAAACAAGGCTTTGAGGTTTCATTAGAACAGGCTTTTTCAGTGCTTAGTACACAAGATGGTCTGGGGTTAGTTTAATGCTTAGACCATACAGGCCCCAAGCTCTAGGAACACTAAATAACCTTAAAATTTTAAATGTAAAATAAATAAATCCCTTCTTTTTATTCCTGGTTGTTGATGAAACCTTTATAAATATCACTTAGCTGTGTGGTGGTGGAGTGTCTTGGGGTTATTAAGGCAACATGTTCACAAAAGAAGTGCTGAGGCATCTAGTTTGCTTCATGCGTCTGTGACCGTTGGCCACAGCCATTGGCATTGGTTGACACAGCTGATATATCATATGAAGTCTTGTGTTCTGCTAGGTTATCTTCCAAGAAGCAGGGTATGTTAACATGAAAATGGGTTGAGACAGTATTCTAATATGGTTGTCTCTCTTCCTGATATTAAAGATATTTTTTTAGTGCCTTTTCATGGCAGTGTGTCTACAGCATTGTATTTATTTGACATGTTCAAATAGAAGCTGCTTTCAAGCCTGCTCATCTGTCCAAGATGTTGTGAGAGTCATAAATAGCTCTTCCATTTCAGCCTATGTTACTTCATGTGCAATACAGGTGAATAATCTGATTTGCTAGTCTTGATGATGCTTGTTTCTTCTCTATCCCAAAAACAGACTAGATCAAAAGGTACATACTTCGTCCTGCCAGACTTTCAGGGCACCTTCTGTGGTGTTTAATAGTAGAAAATGAAAATGCTTTATTAACTTGGATGGACACATACTGTGGGGATTAGAAATAAACCAGTATCTGAAGAAAGTTATTTGTTCTTCCTAATAGAGATAATTTTGAGACCAGAAGTGCTTTTATTTGACAACAGAGAAACAGGGGTTGTTAGACATTTTACTTTTAAACGGCTAAAGTCAAATGAGCTGTGTCTTGCCCCAGGTTCCCTACTTATTGCAGCTCTGGGTAGACACTTTATTTTAAATGAAAGATTTGGAAGTGAAGGCTCAGTTTCCTGTGATGAACTCTTGGAAGTACTTTTCTCTGTTAATATTAAACACAGATTATCCACCAAGATGATTAGAGGGATGGAGCACCTCTCCTNTTCTATGACTCTATGATTCTATGAATTAGCCTTCTGAGTGTGCTCCCACAGTGCGCTTCAGATCTACTTTTAATTTTTTTTTCCTACAGCATGTTGTTATTTCTCCTCTCACAGGGTATATATTATGTAAGTTTTTGTAATATATTATACTGGCTTTAGAAAGGAACCATATTTACAGAGATGGTACTTAATGCCTGGTAGAGCGTATACAGGCAAGCATGCACATATATTTGAAAACTAATAGTCAAAGTTTCTGTGCTTAGGTACGTGTGACTTGAATTAGCTACATAGAATTGGGAGAACACAGTTGGATTTCTTCACAAACCCTTTTGTGTTGCATATCTTTCTTAACTGGTAAGTGTTTAACCAGGATGGCTGCTTTATTGAGATATCTCCCAGGAAAGCAATTTACTCTACTGATAATGAATGACAATGGCTGCTGTTTAATTGGGACATTATTAGCCAAAATTCAGCTTATATGAAAAGTAGTTGACTGTTAAGATGAGGTTAAGTAGTGTTTAACCAGGTGTTAAATTGACCTACGGGTCTAAGCTCTCTTCTCTGAAGAGGAAGTAGCTGGATTTATTTAATATATTAAAGAATTTGAAGTGGGTATTACTTCTACTTTTGGTGTTGTTAATATAAAACAGCATAATGCACAGGCACATACACATGTACCTGGCCCCATTCTGGCACTCCCTGCTACAGAAGGTCTTTACAGGGCAAGAAACAGCCCTGTGTTTTCCTCCGCATCAGAAAAACACAATGGGGAGCTGCTCATGCAGTCACCCAAGGGATATCTGTGATGAACTATTATCATAGTGTGAGGCATTCCATGTGCCCGGGTGTTTTCAGAGCCCTCTGAAGGGGGCATATGTTTCTGGATTATCCACAGCTGCAAAGGAGTAGGCTGTAATACAGAAGGTCTTTTCCCATCCTACGTTTCTGTGGAAATTCAACCAAATTATACAGTTGTGAAGAAAATGTGGGGAGGCTGTTGTCTGAACTCACCTTTTTTCCACTCTGAGGAACTTCTGTGCAGCTTTTCCCAATCAGCAAGTCACTTTTGCAGGAAATGGTGAGTCTGTTATTTCTGATGCTTTCAGAAACTGAATCATGGAGACAGGCTTTTTACAGTTAACTTCATGCATGCTTTTTTAATAGTGTTCAATAGGGTATAGTTGACAGTGAAAGATATTTCAAATTCCAGTTCTCTTGTTCAATAGAAGTTTCATGTTGTACAGATTATTTTGAAGGTCTATCTGCCTCCCTGGAAAACTAAAACAGTGAAGAATGCAAACTTAGTTTCAAGCTAAAAATTATTTTCTGGTGTTTGTTTAAAAACAAAGCATAACACCTGTACAAAGCCCTGAAGGTACAGAAGTCCAGAAGTTACAAAAAATAAATCAGTGTGAACTTTCACAATAACTGACCACTTAATTTGAACAAAAAGCCAGATGTAGCTCTATATTCAGTTCTTCTAGAAAGCAATCATAATTACAGGGCTCCTATGAGGTGTTTTAGTTAATACAGAGCTGAATTTGGAAGCTTTGCTTACTGATTTGTACTGTTTTTCAATGGCAGATGTAATATGATCCTGCTTTGTTCTATCGCATTGGTCTGTCAGAAGAGCCATTTCCTATTTAATTCATAGATAAATATAATTAGGATGCTTCTCTCTTTTTGCTGTTTACTTTCTGGAATAATGGCATTACCATTGGAATAAAGAAGTGTAAATAGATAAGGATCTGATCCTAAAGTACTTGTAATAACACAAGATTGTATCTAAGAAGCCATAAATATAAAGCTCTGTCCCCCGTGTTTAGATAAACAGTGCTTAAATGTAAAAGCAAGTCTCAAGATCACTTCATGTTTTTTGTACAGGACCTTAATATTTCAGTTGTGTGTGTTTTTATACAAAAATACATGGCTATCTGATTACTGAAGTTCTGGTTGTGCCTCTCTACTGTTGCAATTCTTCAGTTTTTAAAATGAGTTAAAGATTTATCACACTAGAAGGAGACTGAAAGATTTCGTTATTCATGTCCTTTCCCTGTGCAGTAGGGGAGACGAGTATTGCTTATGTGAATATGTCCCAGTGCAGAGGTAGGTGAAAGAACCATAAAGGAAGAAGCAGATGAACTTGAGGACTGTAATAATGGCAATGAAATTGTAATTCAGTTGTATAAAATGCAAATTCATGCCCTTTGAAATTAACAATAGGGATTTCTACTCAAAGTGTAAGTCTCATCAGCTGGAAGTGGCTAAGGGAGGGGAGGACTTTGTATACTCTTTCATGGAATGACTATCAGGCATTAATGGGACAGAGTCATAAGAGAAATAAATGTGATCATTCAGGATGCATCAAAAGATGGGTTTTTTTTCCCAATTGAGAAAAGGATGTATTAATGCTATTGTGCAAAGTACTGTAGTAACATTTCTCAGAATATCTAACTGCAATTCTGGTTAACCAAAATTGTTTCAGAAGATGATTTCAAATGGGAACAGATAAAGAAAAGTTCTGGTAGCGTGAAGGCGGGGCTTGTCATGGAAAAGAGTCTAAAAATGTTTAACTGTTAGACTGCTGATGCACTTGTAGAAAGTCATTGCTTTTTCAGCTTTTGTTTTGCTTTGCCGGGAAGAAGAGCAATTTAAATTCAGAACAAATGGGTGTTCTGGTAAAGGATAGATATTTGGCTGAGAAGTAACTTAATTATGAAGTTCTCCAGCAGGTTTCCAGTAGGTACAATGTGAGTTTATAGACTCTAATTGGTTTTAAAAACAAGGCTGTACCAGTTTGTGAGTAATAAAATAAATAAGGGAAAAGGACTTTACTGAAAAGTTCAAATCAACAATTTACTTGGACTTCACTCACAGGTCCAATACGCCACTATTGCAGGTCCAATGTGTACAATGGTGAATACACTACTGAGATTTCAAATCAATTAACAAAATACACTAATACAACCTACATGTGATCCTGAAAAGTGACAACACAAACTACAAGCACGCTAGATATTAATACCTTAAAAAGAGTGCACCAATCATGACCTTAATAGCATGCCATATACCATACACATGTTTCTTAATCACTTACCCTCTCTCTCAGGTAAAATCACTCAATCCCTTGGAAGTTACCCTGTACAGCATCCTAGACAGGGGAGGATTGAATTTCCTACAGGCCAGCCGCATGGTTAGAGACTCCCCATTTTTCTCCCCAAACCTTATGGTTTCTATTTCCTGACTCACTGGAATATTTATCTTTGGTGGGTAATGGGTCCTAAATTTCTGATGCTAATTTTGTGATGCCTAGGACTCAAAGTCATGGCAATAGCGGTGGGATGGGACTGAGGTCATTCCTTTTGTTGAGGTTCCATTCGGTTTCAGTTCTTATTGTAATGTAATCTTAAGACAACCCAGTGCTGAGCCATTTTTGCAGCTCCCTCCCGGTTATCTCTGCATAGAGAAGGCAGAGATGAAGCTGAGTCGAATGTCAGCTCCCTGCATCTCACCTGTTGTGCTCTAAAACCAGTTTGGCTGGGTGCTCCCATACATGCGGTGGCATGACTGTGATCATGAGGACAATGGGACCAGAGCCATGGGATGTTTCAGTAGGAATGAGTATTTGGCAAGTCCGAATGTCCTCAAGGGTGATGACTCCACAAAGAAAAAAACCTGAATGTCCACACACCCTTGCTTTCCTCCAGTTGGATCTCTCAGCACAGCAGAGGTATCCTGAGAGCTACCAGTCACTGGAAAAAGCAATCCTACTCCTGTCCTCTGGTTATTTTCTTCTTCAGAGGCTTGTGTAGTACCACAATGAACTCCATTTAAGGTGCTTATCTGGAAGACAGTTAAGCATGTCAAAAGGTGTGTTTGGAGGAAAGTATTTTCTGTATGGATGACTCAAATCCGTGAATCTTAGTAATGGAAAAAAATGTTGTTGATGCAGAGGATGCATATAAGAGTGTAGTAAAGACGGAAACAGTCCTGAGCCATTAGACCATATTACTTCAGTGTTTTCAGTTTAAAAGATGCTCTTAATTCCATTTGTACAAGCTTCCTAGGAAAATAGTGAGCTGAAGTACATCTGCCTCTTCCCACTCCCCTTTTCCTATTCAGACATGTTTCTTCTAATAGTAGCAACTGGTCCTTAAAATTTAAGGATAGAGCTTAAAGCTGCTGATACTGGCCTGGGAGAGGAACAGCGTTTAACACATGCTTCTGCCATTAGTGTTTCTTGGTGGCTACTACAATCACAACAGGCAGCCATGGCGAATCTGACTGCAGTATTTGCAAAGATTAATTTTTAACTACCTCTTATTATTTTTTAAGTATTGTAAGGTGATGTTTTCAAGATCTTAACTATTACATTTAATTTAGGTTGTTTATCTGCAACTGTGGTCAAAAAAGTGATTAGATTTTATGGACTCTGATACGCAGCTTTTTCTTGTTGAGCAGAAGTACCAGTAAAGTAACTTGCAAGAACAGCAATAAAGAAATCTTTCAAAACATTCCCATATAATTATATGTCACGTTCTGAGGAAGAAAGAGAATAAATACAAACTGTGGAGTTGACCATAAAAGGTATTGAATTCCTGAGAGGCAACAATTCAGTAATTCTCTGGAGAATATTGGCAGCATATGGTAGTGTAGCTAAAGACCAGTAAAGAAACATAAATATCATTTGACGGTCAACAATAATGGTGTGTTTATTCATAATTACAGGAAAATGTAGAAATGGACTAAATAAGAAAACACATGAACAGGCAGGCTAAATGAAAGGAACTAATCCAGTAACTATTGAGTTATGAGCATGACTAAGGGCTTGGAAAAGCTCAAATTAGTTTGGTGTCAGAATAGTCTTAGGAAGAGTTTGACTTTACCTTAGAAAAGAGGTATTTGAGAATACTTTTTTTTTTAATTTTATCTCATAGTTTTTTACCCCTTGTATGTTTAAGTATATGATAAATATGTATATTCTATTTAAATAGTTATAGACATAAAGTTATCCATATAACATATAGGTGCATATATATAAGTTATGTAAAAACACGATAATTGTATACTTAGAGGCATTGTTGTTCATGCTGGTGTCTTCTTCAGACCGGAAGGCATTTACAACAGTCTCTGTAGAGTGTTTCCCGTGCCTAAGACTGTCCTTGCTCAGATAACATGCACATACTACTTTCTTGCCATCCTTCCATATTTGCAATGTTTTGGGATCCACAGTAATGTGTCTGTAGCTAGTGCAAGGGCCACTGATGCCTTCTCCCCAACTTTCAGCTACCTTCTAGTAGAGCCTTCTATTGCAAACCTGAAACCTGAGTTATGAAAGGTGTTGAGGAGCGTGGATGTGGATCTGCAGACAACCCCTGCTTGAGGTGGAGGCTGGCGCCACTGTGAGCAGCGCTGTGGCCTCCATTTCCCATATTCTCAGCTCTCTTCCTTGGACAACAGTGACTCAGGAGGAGGAAATGTGAAGGCTTGCAGTATCAAAGTACACACCTGCATCACTTCAAATTGAGCACTTTATGAGAAAATTTATTAATTGGGATCAACCACTAGATGGAGACATGTACATGTAGACTGTACAGGTATAGTATATTTCAGTATATCCAAACTCATTTAGTAAGATTGAAATATAATGTCTCGGTAATAGCAAAGAGCAAGAGAAAAATCCATAAAATCATGCTCTTAAATGCACTTGTTCTTTCCTATTGAATGGTAAAGTTCAGTAACTTAATGATATGCATATCGTGCAGTAGAGGAGTTGGTGCAGTGATAAATACTTTATTAAGTTAAATATAATGAAAAGCCTAGGGGAGATAACTAATGCGGTGTCATTTTGGTAAATGTTCTTATTTCCTTTTAATAACAGAGGTGGGTGGGTTTTTTTGAGGGTGGGAACATGGTCGGCTTTATTTACGATACGAGGATGGCATACCATTGTAACATTACACTTTATAGTCTTTGTAAGCAAAATGGTTACAGGAATATTAAGGTAGCAAAGCCAAGCACCCAAAAGTTAGGAAATATAAGAATTAAGACTTGCATATAAAAAAAAAGTTGCAGACTGCTCTGTTGTAACACTATGATGTGATCTCTACCCACAGTGCTGCCATTTAACTGTGGTGTCTTTGCCTTATTCAGGGTGCTACAGGGACGTGCTCACAGAGTGAGCAGTCTTCAATATTTTACTTCACTGTAATTGTATGCAGTGTGGCCCCAGCCAGCTCTACTAAACAAGTTGTGTGAAAGCTTCAGAAGTTTTCTTTCCTTTATGCATCCACTGTGAAATGAATGGATGGTATTATCCCCATGCTATAAACAGAAGGGAAAAACACAAGGAGAAATATCTACTGAACACAGGTACACAGTATGTCTTTATTTTTCAGACAAATAAGAACACTCTCAGAGCCATGGAGATGTTTTTTTTTTATGATTGTATTCACATACTTCAGTTGCAAGTCATCCTTCCAATAGCCTGGCTCCTTCATGCCAAGCACTACATCAGATAAAGCAGAAATTCTGTGAAATGCATCTTCTTGCGTTGTGTAATGCTGATTTATCCTACCTATTGGTCAAGTTAATTTCCTTTTTCTTTTTTTTTCTTCCTTTGCCCTTGACAGCCTCAGTTTTGTGAAACTATGCCACCTTATCTTTCAAAGGATTTTATTGCAAGCTGATTAACTCAGTATAGAAATCACCTTTTCCTAGAAGACAAGACACTATTGAAATTAGAGTTATATCTGCTTGCAAGCTACTTCATGTGTCCCGAAATGGATGTTACTTGGTTTGAAGTAAGAAAGGTTATATTGCCTGGTGTTGCTTTCTAAAATGTAAATATGGAAAGCTCTAGAGGGAGGCAAATTGGAGGATATGGCTGCCTGCCTGCCCTAAAGAAGAAAGTAGGAGAGAGCAAAAAAAGTTTCTCAAATGTATCTATCATGCATCAGCAATAAGTGCTACCTGAAAAAAAAATTGGAAATTGCTAAGGGAGAGTAATTTGGCTGGGTATATTGATTGGGGAACTTGAAAAGTAATAGTGGAAAGAGGCAAAATAAAAATCCTGAATTACATTTAAAAAGATATTAAACTCACTAATTTAAGGCTTTGAGTTGAAAGTGAAGAATTGAAAGTGAGCTACTGAATCTAACACAGGTTTCGTGTCTTATCTTATAAAAATAATGAAAAGTGCAAGGCCACTGCAAATTCTAATAACAGACATGTTTCTGTCTCATTCAAAAGAGTATGATTTGTGTAGTACGTTCATTTGTTTTAGCGAGCTCACTGAAACACCATGCATCTTTATTTTGTTTTCTGAACTGTCTAATTTTGTCATGAAAGACTGATTCTTCTACGAGTCTTTCTCATTAGGGATTGCTCAGATATTCCCTTCTGCAATCTGTGCCAAACTGTGGAGGTGTTTCTGGTGTAAGGAGATGTAAAGTTTTGATGAGTAGCTTTTGTGCATGCCTGGCTTTCCCTTTCTGAAGATTTTTGCATCATTAAAGTTGCTTCTAACACAAGTGGGTTTTTTTTCTGTCACTGTTATAATAGTTCTTGATTTCTCTGTTTTGTATAACTCACATTCTCCATTTATTTGAGGGAGGAGCTTCTCTCTTGAAAATACTTTTTTGAAAGAGGCATTTCTTATTGTGGTTCAGTTAATTGACTTTTCTTGTATTTCTTGCAGTTCAGCTGATTGCAGTATTTTGCAATTGCAAACTGTTTTGTAATATATTGAAAAATGTTTTATTATCATTTATACAAAACCAGATTATGAGTTCAAAGACAGGTGCACAGTTTATATAAAGCAATTAAATACTTTGTTTGAAATTGAGCACCTGAACATGGCAGAATGAATGAGGCTGACAGTTTGTGGTAAACTGAGTTTGAAGGACTTCATAGTATTTTGGAGTGAAGTTTAGTTTCACACAGACTGAATCTTATTATATGCTTAATTATGGACATAATAGTGAAAACGCGTATAAAACTATGATTTCTGATATTCGCAACTACAATAAAAAGGTATATTTTCCTACACTATATGATGTGTGGACCTTACATCTGTAAATCTCAACCCAGATTGAGTTAAAGTATGCTGCTCTCCAGCTGAATAGGAAGCCTGGGTGCACTCAGTGTGTGTTAGCATGAGTCTCTGCCTTACAACAAGTACAATAACTATTGCCCCAAAATACTGGTGGATTTTTCAAGGAAAACTGAATGTAACATAAGGTTGCTACTGCTGGCAAACAGATTTGCTCATGATGCTTACTGTTGTCAGGTGTGGTGCCCCTGTTGCAAAAAGGGGTAATACGGTCAATAAACCATCTGATGGCACAGAAATGCGGTAGGAAAAAAAAACAGCAGACTCTACTTGTAATGAACGACCTTTGAAAGATTCCGAGTTCTGGCTTGTCTTCTAGTTTTGCCTGCCCTGCCTGCGCACACCCATCCTCCACCCCTCCCCCCATTTCTTTGTTATTAGAGAATAAAAACTGAATTACTTTCCCACTTTCCCAACATGACAGTGTGATAAGATACTGCCACCTACAGGTGTAGCATCTCCTCTTGAACTTGTACTGTGCACAAAAATGTCTTCAGGATGCTGTGTACAACCCCAGTATTTCAGACTTTGTCTTGTTTTGAATTCTCAGAAAGTATACTTTTAAAAGAGAGTTCATGGGGAATGTGTGTAGCTGCAGGATATGTAGCAAAATTCCTGTTCTGTCTGCTTGGTGCCTGAGTATAGAGGTATTTTGGAAAGTACTGAGAATTTAAGCTCATGTCTGAAAATGTGTGTGCATGTGAAAACCTTTGGGCCCTGAAAAGTCCCTCTGAAGTCCAAAGGGCTGGTCATGAGCAAAAAAGCTAATCATGTATTCAGTGTCTATTCGGTGACATTGGTAGGAAAATATGCCAAGAAACCAGAATTCTGATGTACTATTTTATGATTAAGCTTTCAATATGAACAACATCTTTTAATAATAGCTTAAAGTTAACCATCATATTGAAGGCTTCTATGATTTTTATCAACTCAATGGATGAACAAAATATCAGGATGCTAGAAGATCAGTACTGCTTTAGCATTACCTTAAAGATTATTTTTTTTAATCTATTTTAATATTACCATTTCTGTGGTTTTTCAGATGTCCTCAGTTCTAAGGTACTTGTTCATTCGAAGGATTTGAGGGATGATCTGAAGCCATTAACACTATATAGGACTTTGTTTCAGGCCTAATTGATTGTTAAGGGATATTACTTTCCATGCTCTGGAAATTAATGTTCTAGACATAATCCTCTCTGAATAATTGTATGGTTTGATGTACACTGCTGAAGCAGGAAATTGTGACTTTTTATTAAAGAGATAAAAAGACTGAAAAACAAGTTTGACTTGTATGGAATAATTTTGGAAGCAAGATCAAGTATCAGAGCAAACTGCTTTTGTACTTGTGTCTCAAGTACAAAACAACTTGTTGATTAGCTATTGTTAATATTGTTACAATAAATCAGTAGAGATCTGAATGCTATCTGAGTGGTGAAGAGGATGAGATATTCAGGGTATTGGCGTCCTGGTTCAAGAAAGCGTTTAAATTCTTGCCATCAAGTTGGTCCTTAGGTCTGACTTTATCAAAATGCTTTTCTGAATTGTGATACACATGGAAAATACTTTTGGCTGCATATGCAAAGCTACTGCAGTGATATGCAAAGAATTTTAAATGCATGGTAGTCAACATCTTATTGAAGTACACCATCATGCCTTTCATGAGCACTGCACATAGCCATCTCTTTTCTCTCTCTCATCCTCTTCTCTGATCTTCTTCATTATAATGATCAATCTTCCCCTGTTTTTTTTGTTTTTTTTTCATTCTGAATAACTCAGGACTTCTTGATGAAATCAGCTTGTTATCAGGGGATTGCTTGACCGGACACCTTGGCTAGAGATCCTGTTCTCTTCTACCTTATTAGATTTTTATATTGTTTCATCACCAGTTTCTTGAATCTTGGACCTTTTGCTAGATACCGTGCTGTGGGAAGAAGCTCATTGTTCATTATTTCAGCATTCTTCATGTTCAGTGGAAATACAGGATCTTTTTAGGGTAACTTCAGGTTTACATTCAGCCAATTACTTTAATCTTCTGGAATTTTTATTGCTCTTTCAAATCTCTTAAATGAACTGAATTAATTGCTGTGGCAAGTCCGTAACATTCAGCTCAATGCTCCTCATCAGAGTTTGGAACTGGCAAAATCTTAAGCTCTTAACCTCTACTGGAGCACACTTGTCCCCAGGCAATGGGAGGTGCGTGGCTAACAAGGTGCACCAAAATCTGACCTAAGGCAGGGAGAGGTGGGGAAGGAAGAGGCCCTAAAAAGGTATATGAGACGGAGCAGAGCTGTGTATGGTGGAAGGAGAGACCAGAAGGAGAAGTTAGGAGAGACGGTTTGGAAAGGTAGAGAAGGAAACTGAAGAAATGAGGACTTAGGAAGGAGAACAAGGAGGGGGTAGGCTTGTCCAAGGGAGAAGGTATCCCCTGGGAAGACATCCTAGTAAAGTGGATTACCAAATGCTTATCCAGCATGTTATACATACTTTTAGAATAAGTGCATTGACTTCATATGCTTGAAGTTAAGTGTATTCTAAGTACCCTGTTGAATCAGAGGCAAAGTGCACAATTCCATGTTTAATTTATCCCTTACATATATTTAACTCATTTGTGGGACTTCTGTGATCTATATCTTTCAAAAAGTTTGCAGAATCAGGTGTGTGTGTGAGAGAATTCATCCAAAGTAATTTCATTTGGAGTACAGATTTACAGTATATTTACATATAGAAGTGTGCATTTATCTTTTGGTTATTTGACTTAACTTCATCACTCATTTGTTACTCTTTGTCCAGAATACCAGTTATACTTTGCTTTGTGCAGTGATAATACATGATCTGATCCAACGTCTACTGAAGCTAGTGGAAAGACTTATTACTTCTGTAGCTTTTAGATCCTGCTTGTAACATACACAGAGGCCCAGATGAAAAAGGATAGCTTTTAAATATCTGCAACAAGAGAGGCACATTACGCAGCTTTAATACTGGAGTGTCATAAAACTTCAAGAATCCTCTTTTTTTTTGTAATTTACAGCTATTTTTATTGCACCTGTAAGTTTAAAAAAAGTGCAATTATTCTTTCCAGTCTTAAAAGAAGAGGTCAACACTCTCTGAAGTTAACAAGATCACTATGCTAATTATTCCTTCTGTTATTTCCATTTATAAAGGTCTATGTCTTTTTATTGCTACTGGTACTATTGCCTTCAGGGTTATTCGCTGGAACTTATTCTGATTCAGTGCATGGATGTGTTATTGAAATATGTATGAAGTGGGCCTGCTATGACAATAAGTGTCATTCCAGGATGACAGAATTTGATTTGGTTAAGTTTGCTCCCCTAAGTTATGATTCTCTGTAAATGTCATTTCCAGATCCTTACTCTTTATCAAATATCATAGAAGACTTTCCAAGACAGAAATTAGACCTAAATACACAAACTCAGGAACTCTCAAGTATGTACTTAGGCTTACTTACACAATCCTGCGCTTCATTGCTGGGATGAGCAGAAGCGGACACAGAGCCAGGAGTTGGGAATTGTTGGTATGGCTCAGGGAATTCAGTAAGCCCAACACAAACTGGGAGACTTGCAACTGCACTCCTGCATCAGTTTGCAGCTGCAGACATCAGTAGGTTGATTTCCAGAAATGTTGAGTGCGGTACGCTTTCCATTTTCATCATGGAAGAAAAAGTATTTTGTGAACAAAGCACACAAGATTTGGACCAGGGCTCTGGAAGAGGTAAAACCAAAGATGCAGCAGGAAAATACAGTGAGTTGCAGTGGACACTTCCAATGCCAATGTGAGGAATAGCCCAGTCATAGCTTGACACTGTACCACATGACATCTTAGTCTCAAAATTGGACAGTTATGGATTCGATAGATGGACCACTCAGTGGATAAGGTGCTGGTTGGATGGCCACTCTCAAAGGGCTGTGGTCAATGGGTCAATGTCCAAGTGGCGGCCAGTGATGAGTGATGTTCCTCAGGGGTCGGTATTGGGTCCAGTGTTATTTAACTCTTTGTCGGAGTGGACAATGGGATAGAGTGTACCCTCAGCAAGTTTCCTGAGAACACCAAGCACCTGGGCAGGCTTGAGAGGTGGGATATGATGTCTGCTCAGCAGTAAAAGCTAAGAGAAAGGAGGAAGGTGGGAAGGGGCAGTTGTTATTACAGCATTTGCTTTCCAGATTAGTCACTATGTGTATTGAAACCTGGCTTCCTGGGAAGTAGCTGAACTTCTCTTATTCATGGGAAGTAGGTAATAAATCTTTTGTTTCCCTCTGTTTCTGTGCATGGCCTTTGCTTTATTAAACTGCTTTTATATTGAATGATAAGGAGGGATTTTTTTTCCCCCATTTTTTCTCACATCCTGCTGAGGACAGGAGTGATAGAGCAGCTTTACAGGCACCTGGTGTTCAGCCAAAGTCAGCTCACCACATTCGGTTATTTGCATGTTTGAGAGATGATATTGTTTCTCTTGATCATATTCAGGAAATGCATCTCTGAAGTTGATTGCCATCACTTTTTCTTTAATTCCTGGTTTCTCTGGTTTTATCTTCCATTGTAAACTTTACAGTATATCCTGTCAAAACAGCAATTTACTTTGAGACAGACTGTGCTATCACAAATATTCCGTCCTGGAGAGTTGATGGTTGCTGTGTGCTGATTGTTCAGTATGACCAAGTAACAGAGACAACCTTTCTTCTAGAGTCAGGGTACTTATATTTGTAAACCATCTACAACAGGTAGCCCTGAATTACTTTCTTTAATAGGATTTAATCATGTTTCTACGAGCAGCCAAAATAAATCACTTTAAAAAAAAAGTGTCGTATCATATTAAATGAGGTTATGTGCAGTTACCCTCTGTCATGTGAAATAATTCACACTCTCACAAAATGCAAGCTGGGAAACCACCTCCAGTCATTTTAAGTTGGTTGGTGGGTTGGGTCTTTTTTCCTTCCTAGCCTTGGAAATAGGAATTTAAACAGAATCCATAGGCCTGGATGGCCATAGTCTGCTACAGATTTTTTTCTTCTTTAAGCCTGATCCTACCATCTTTTTTAATATTAAAAAAAAAAATGCTAACTTGAAAGTTTAGTGAATTATTTTCAAGCTGGTTTTTTTAATGAGGACAACTTAACATTTCTTTGCTTATAACAGATATTGTGTGGTAAAAAATATATTTTGGATAAGAATATTAACTGAATCCTTTAGAAAATATCAGGACTGGATAGCTGAATTAATGTTATTGATAAGACTTGATACATAGTTTTGAAGGGAGAGCAGTCAGATTTCAATTTTTATTCCAAAGAAGTAAGCCATTATTAGCTTTGCTGACTGTCATATTAAAAAAATAGTTTATTTGTAAATAAAATATCTGATATAAGAGCTTTTTTTTCTTAAGTATAAACCTGGAGTGTATTTGAACATGTAACGTGACTGCATGTTTTGCCTGTTACTGGTCTCTCTCAAAAAGGCTAGGTCAGGCTTGTCTCTACTCATATACAAAGATACTTCTCTCTAGAAATATGTTAATCTAGAGGAGTTTGTCACTAGTAATGTTTGCTTATGCTAGAGGTGCCATCACCCTTCCTCCCCCTTCTCTGAGCCCTGCGGAAGCCAGAGAGGCACAGTAGGCTGTTGGCTGACCCTAGCACTTCTGGCAGTGACAGTACCACTACATCATTTCCATAGCCTGGGCCCTGCACCCCAGTCTGCTGCATCCCATCATGTTAACAAAATTACTATAGTTCATTTCCAACTGTCTGAAACTGGTTTTCCTAAATTATTTTTGTAAGTACTTAGTATACCTCAAGAAATCTAATTGGGCTGGTGAACTACTCACAAATCATAAAATAGAGTATAGTGCAATGAATATTCTGATTAGTTCTATACAGAAGTTCTTGAATATGATAGTAGTTAAAACATTGCTAAAATGGGCTCTGGCTAACCTGGGTGTAAGCTGCTTGTTTGTTCTGTAAAGCATGAGTTTTCTGCTTCTTTAGCTGTTACTAAGTATGAATTATCATGACAACAGGCAGGAAACTCTGGTATGTGAAAGTAAGGGTGCGTGCAAATATCTACTGTGTTAGACAAAAAAAAATCTTATTTCAGTGCTAGCTATTTTCAATCTTATTTCTCTGTATACACAGTATATGTCATATTAATTTAAAGAATAGATACAGCCGCTACAGTTTTAAAAAAGTACGTATTCATGTGTACGAATATATATGTGGTAAGAAACTCATTTTCAGTATTTGCAAAGGAGCTTAGTTTTTCTATTCAAAACACTGATAACCTTAATATCTTCAGCTTGAATACGTCTAAAATCAGTTAATCCATTAGTTTCCAATAAGAGTGCTCAAAAGACAAAAAAACTGAAGAAAAGTATGTGCCCAAATGAAAAGGTGTGGAAAGATAAGTAGACTATATTTGCACCCTACTGACCCATTGTGGAATATCAACAAAATGCTTGGAGATACAGGGCCCAATACCTAGAGGAAACAGAACCATGAAATGTGAATTTAAATAAATCTTTCAAATGAGGATAAACCACTCTGAATACATGTGGCTTAATAGAATATAATTGTTTT
The DNA here is from genome assembly GCA_013400375.1 of Thinocorus orbignyianus. Lineage (NCBI taxonomy): Eukaryota > Metazoa > Chordata > Aves > Ciconiiformes > Thinocoridae > Thinocorus > Thinocorus orbignyianus. The sequence goes on from VXBW01008533.1 coordinate 1,114,006, forward strand.
AGTCGGTGTTTGACATACACCCTCATTGACTATACAGATAACTTTTTCCTTTCTTAATAGGATATTAATCCAACACCTGTGCAGCAGTATGTGGAAACCGTGTGGTATCCAAAGGGTAGCATCAATTTTCTTTTACCCAAAGCCTTGTTATGCAGAGAGAATGCTTGGATAGTTACCGGTTTAAGAAGTTTCTTTGATTTTATGTGTAGGAATTTAAGCTAGTGTATCACAGTACTTCAGTGGTGCTCACACTCACAAAAACAGACTGTCCTTCAGACATCTGAGGCCCATTTCAGAAGCATCTTTGCTTTGTCGTTTCACCAGCAGAAATTACCAAAGGACACAAATCTATCTACTTTCCCCTGTACACAGGAAAAAGCCTCCCAGGCAGAGGTTTCAGTTCAGCACATTCATTACCTTTTAATTGCTTCTAAATTGCATTGTGACCTGCTGCATCAATAGCTGAATCTAACAGAAACTAGCACAATCTGAGCACATGTGTTGTTAAAAGCCTAACTGGTAGTTGATTTGCTACTTGACTGCGTAAAGGACACTGCATGAAGGACAATGTGATTTTGGGGATTTTTTTCAATAGTGTAACATTAATATTGTTTAGAAGTGGTTCACAATATCAGCTTGTTTATATGCCAGAAATGTTTCTTGTGGTCAATGAGCAGCATAGAATCTTGTTATATCACTACCAGATGTGAACGTATATGTTTTAAGTTTTACCTCTTACTGACTAAATGTAACAGTTTCAAAGTCAGCGGTGGCATGTAAGAGCTTCCATGGAAAATGTACTTGCATGCAAAGCCACAACTGAATAAAAGCATTTTATTTAAGATTCTAAGCCATGGTGTAAAAATCACCCTTGGAGAAAAGATAAGCTTGAATACATTTTAGGCTGAGCCACAGCAGGCACAATGCCAGAAAAGGTAAGCTATCATACCAACTACTGTGGAAGCTAAGGTATAAAAATCATTGCTCCCCTGGAAGACTTACTCAAAACTACTTTGCGATCACTTATAACCACACCATACTACCTACCAATAACTTCAGCCAGTTCTTGTGTGTTTGTTATTCCTTTGGTTTACTCCTCCCCACCATGAAAAAAAAGTACAATTGAGTGTGATGTCACTCTGTATCAGAAGTGCACATTCCATTTCCTTCATCCCTTAGTAGTAATAATGCACAGATACAGAATAAGTGCAGCTGTTGCTCCTTCACAGTATTTTGGAGCATGCTCTTTGTGTTTTGTTTTTTGATTGGTTGATTGGTGTTTTTTGTTTGTTCGGGGTTTTTTTGTTTTGTTTTGTTTCTGTTTTTTTCTGGAAGAGTATTTGATTAACAGTGAGAATGGCACTATTTTTACATGGAAACTTCCTTTGAAATTGCCCTGCTTTAGGGATTGTACCTATCATAATAGCCTAGCACCAATGGCTTTTGTCCACTGCAAAGACTGTTCTGGTTTCCTTCTGTAAGTCACTCCACTTCAGAACCAGGCATCATTTGGATTGCTCCAGAGGCTGCAGTGTGGGACACTGGAGGGAAACTCAAATGAAGGTGGTTTGAGACTGTTCCCAGATAGTTTGTCTATCGGCAATGTGTGAATTCATACAAATGCTTGGTTTAGTTGTTTGTTTTCAAGTTTTTGAGACCCGTGTTTCTTGAACTCTTTCATCTGAACAGGATTTTCCCAAGCATGCTGTGAAATTTAGGAATCCTAGAGGTCCTCAAACTGCAACAGGATCACCCGAGTCCTCCTTGGTTACTAGGTGTTGTCTCTGGTACCGTGATACAAGAGAGACCCCTGGAGGCAAAAAAAAGTGCTGGAAGCAGCATATGGAATAAAATGGCAATGCTAAAACTGAGGAGAAATAGTAACAGATTTCTGTGCAGTGATTCTTGGTGGATGGAACCACCAGAGACCATGGAGAGGCACATTATGTGTGTACGGCAGGACAGACAGATGCCACATTAAGATAGAAGTCAAGTCCAGAGGTCATATTTCAGCATAGCAGCACTATCTTTCAGGTTGTGTTCTTAATTTTATGTACTCATTTGAATATAGATGCCTGTTAAGATACTGAGAGATAAGCGTGAAGGGTATTGTAGCTGCAGAAGACTCTTGGGCTGCGTCTACTTCAGCTATTAGTGAACCTCAAATGTCTGCAAAGCATTCAGGAAATGTTGTAGACTGAAATGAAATGTTTGGCTGGAAATCATACAGGAGGCTGTTACTGTCTTTTGCCTAGTTAGAGGCATTAATGAAATTATTAAGCTAATTAGATTTCCTTTACATATAAAGAAAAATGACTGAAAATCTTTATCTGGATTTATGTAAGTAATTAGACTACATGGTCATATTCTACAATTCTGACCTTGAAAGCATAACATCTATCAAATATATGAAGCGTTGCTTCAAAGTTACTTTCAAATCTATTGTAAGGATGAGTAAATAGATTATTCACAAGCACTACCCTGGTTAAGACAAAGTATTAGAAATATTAACTCTATGTATACTTGTCAACTGCTTCTCTTTTGAAAGCATTTTCAAAATGGAAAGCCCATGTTTCAGTTATGTGCCCCAGAAAGCTCTTCTAGTACAAAAGATCTCTTTGAACTCCATTAAAATGCATTACTCTATGGATTATTTCAACAACAGGTCTATATCCTTATTTTTCTCCCCATATGGTAGGTTTCAAGTGTTGACAGATGTGATCTGCTATAATGGTCTAAAATTATCTGATTGAAATCACAAATAAATTTTTTGCTCTCCTGCAGCTGGGCAAGAGTTGACTGACCTCACTAAGTAAAAAGCTAAATTCAGAAGTTTGGGTTGGGGTTTTTTGTTTTGTTTTGGGTTTTTTGTTCTCAATAAGCATCATACGATACCTGAAGCAAGGACTCAGTTGAGTTCACTGTCATACTCTGGCTCTGCCTTCAGGAAGCCAGCTGGATACAGACAAGCTCAGACTTAGAGCCATATCTTTCTGACCTTCACGAGCAGAAGGAATATCTGATTGTTTCTAACTGTTCATTTATGCGCACTCTTGAAACTATTGATTTTTCTGATGAGGCATGAGTCACTAAAGACAAAGCTCACAAAGCAGAATTTAGGCACAATACTTTTGCCTAAATTTCATGACTGTCACAGCATGAACTGAGCAAGCAACTCATTCAAGTCTCTCTTCTCTCACTTCTTGGCAAAGGGTCAGGAAAGAGGGAAGTTCCCTCACGGCATGAGGGTGTGAAGTGGTATGAGGTCACCTCAGACAAGGACAGACCCCTAAGTTCTTTGGTAGCAGCTTTAAGTTGCACCAGGACTAGAATGATAGAGTTGCCTTGCTTGACACTTCAGGTTTCTTCAGACTAAGGCTCAAAATTTCTTTCACTTCATGTGTTAGGCTTGTTTTTCTTTGTTGTTGTTTTTTATTTTTTGACAGTTGGAGAGGTAGCATCCTTTTACCAAGGTCACACAAGAAAATAAAGACATGTTGGGGAGAAAGAAAACAGGTGTCTTGGCCCTCATTCCTATACCTTAGTCTCTTTTCCATCTTTGCTTCCACGTTACTGGTGGGGGGTTTGCTGCACTGTTAAAACTGCTAAGTTTTGAAAAAAGTCTGGTAGGTAACGAGCAGTATAAATTTTTTTGCAAGTACTATGTATATATAGTGTAGCCATATTAACACTGACATACTGGCTTTTATGATTGGTGAATAAATCCTGAATACTAGGTCCTAAGCAAAGGTAATATCAGTCATGTAGATTTCTACCAAGGGAATAAACTACTCTTTTTTTCTTTTTTTCTTTTTTTTTTTTTTGAAGCAGTTCTGGTCTTTGTAGGACTGTGAATGTTTAATTTAATTTACCCTATAATCATGCGTTAAGATATATTCACAGAAAAGTTCAAGATATTAAAACAGACTGAGTCCTCCTCCTATATTTTTCTTCCTTGTCGTGATGATGGGGGAAGACATGCGGCCGACTCAATATGAATGATAAAGCAAGCTTCAGTGTTTATTCGGATAGCTCAGATATTTATACACTTATCGTAAATTATGCCTACTTGTCACACACTAATTGGCTAGGCTTCTAAAGATTACATGTGCATATTCCTCCTACTTGTGGTGTTAGCTCTAGGGTTCTTTCTCATTCCCTCATTGGGAAAACTTCCTCTTATCTTGTCTCCCAATTCTGCAAAGTCGTTATGACCTGGAAATCTCCTTGTTAACAAGACTCGGACTTCTGCAGTACTTTTCCACTAAGATCTGCTGCGAACTACCAGCGTACCGTAGACAGGCCCTTAGCATTAGCAAGAGGATTGCTTGAACAATGCTTCCGTAGATCCGAGTCCTTGTTCTCGCAGCTGTTCTGCAACACTTCCTGATTAAGATATTGAAATTTTGGTATCTTTTTTAAAATCTGAAATGGAAACAAGGCAAGATGTACACAGCTATAGCATTATGAAATAAGTACACATCAGTAAAGTAACTTCACTATGGAATCCTTCCATCTTCAAATTTATATGAAATAGTTCTGTTTAAAATTCAGCTGAAATGCTCTTTAATGAAAATCTCATACAGTTTGAAAACTAAATTCTGTGGTGTAAAAGATGTTTAGTGGGAAAAGGATAAGAAATTACCCTGCATATGAAGCAAACAGAAAAATGATGCCAAAGCAGAGCAGAAAGAAAAATCTGAGTTACGGCCATCGCTGAATCAAGCCTGCTTCATGAGGTTCATGTGTTGTAGTAGATAATAAATATTGCAGTGTTCTGAGCCTGTGTCGTGGTTCTGAGCAAATCAGAACCGAAGGACAGATAGCCCTCCCCCCCCCCTTCCCCTTTTTAAAAAGGAAAAAGGAGAGGAGAGGGAGAAATTAAAGAGATTCAGGAGTTTAGAAGAACTAAACTACTTTAATAAAACATAAAGAATAATAATATAATGAACAATAAAAGGAAATTAAAAAAAAAAAAAGAAAGAAAAATAAAATAAAAGTATACAGTATATACAAAACCGTATTAAGTTCCCAGGATGACGACCACGTCACCAGCAGGCAACAGTCCCAGGCTGGAGTCGGTGATCGACAGGAGCTGAATTCCAGATCTGGAGTCAGGAACGCTCGGATCGGGATCGAAGGCAGACGAACAGGCAGGGTCCTCCTTGGACGTCGGCCATTGAAGGAAGAAGGGGAAAAGAGAGCTTGACCCTTTGATCCCTCAGCTTTTATACTGAGCATGATGCGGATGGGATGGAATACCCCTGTTGGTCAGTTTTTGGGTCAATTGTCCTGTCCGCTCCTCCTTGCAGGTGGGACCCTTCGATGCTTCCGCTTCCGACCCTCCAACGGGCAGAATAACAAAGTTACCTGACCTTGGTTGTTCCAGCAATGAGGATAAACAAGGGCCTGTCTGCATACCATTCCTTGATATAATTGGGTCTTATCACTGTGAGACGAAACAGTTTCTCTGAGCAGTGTGCTGTTAATTTCAGAGTTTAGTTGGTTAGAAGAGGCCCAGCTAAGAAAGTGAAATTGTAAAACAGAAAATTGGTTCATTTTACCCCAAACCAGGACAGCCTGCCTAAAAATACTCTATCAAATCACCTCTTGTTCTAGCAGTGGTGAAGTGAGGTTGAATATGTGCTGGTAGCTGAAGTAAATTCCTGTAATTTTACCAATAGCAGGGGTCAAGATGAACTCCCCATCCTAATTAGAATAGCCTCTAGGCTGCTCAATTTTATGCTCAGGTGCCTGTGTTATCAAGAGTCCACTTGGAAAGGGAGCTTTTCTAGGGCATAGTGAAGTATAGTTACACCTGTGAAGGAAACAGATAGCATATGTACTCATTGTTTTGCATCAACTTTGAGAGTTAAAAATACCCAGTAAAAACTTCTTTGCTCTATATGATCTCACAATCCCATGAAACTAGGCAAGAAACAGAGCAGAATGCTGGGAAGCTCATATGTCTTGTCACTGTGAAGGAGCATTTTCATCTCTTCTAATGAGGATAATGACCTGAATGAGGATATGAAAGTAAAACTACACATGTTTACACATCTAGAGGTGAACCAGCGGATTTTCAATAATCAATATTCCTTGATATGAAGCTATTGATAAGGGATTCACAGAACTGAATGAGCTTTTTCAAGTGCTCTATATGTCATTGACTGCCAAGTTACTCTGTCTCTTTGGAGTTGTCTTCTAGCTCCAAACATATATATTTACCTTTTTTCCCCAAATCTGCATCGGTCCCAACCTCTATAGTTTTTTGGATCTACTACTCATGTTTCCTTTATTCTGGACACATAGTAAACAAACAATGGCAGCTGGGAAGCCACAACTATTAACAGCCTAATACAGCTGAATATATGTCTATCAGCTCAAACCTAAGTACAGTCAGCTTTACCTGCCCTCTTATACAGCATGCGTCATAACACACATTTGTTAATTGGTTTCATAGCTTATTCACTTACTGCCTATACCAATCATTTTTCTTACTCTGCTTCAGGGTGTATTCCCTGATTTCATGTCTTGCTGTGTAACCTTGGAAAGGGCATGAACATTGTAAATTTTGAAATTAGATTTGAAATTAGCTTTCTTTGTGGGTTTTTTTCCACTCTCACCGTAGCCTTGCAAGAGAGTCACCTTTAGGCTTTTAGTAAAACAGTTTAGGTTCTAAAGTATCGGATAATAAATTGTACATTCTAATGTTATTTCTTTATAGTTGCAACAAAATTGTTTGTAAATATAAGAACAATTTGCTTGTGACCTCTTTAGAGTTAAATAGTGTGGCTGGGACACCAACACTGTTTGATTACCTCATCTATTAAAAATCCCAGCTTTCCACTTGAATAGATATTTCCAGGAAAGTAAGAGGTGACTGGGGAAATAAAAGTGACTCCATGAGTTTTGGGAAGTGCAGCTAGGGGAGAGTCCTGGATACCAAGATCTTTTCTAGTCTATTCTGCTGATTTTTAGATGATTACACTTATTTAATCTGAGAGCTACCTAGATTTTTTT
>VXBW01008533.1:1121050-1131358 GCA_013400375.1 Thinocorus orbignyianus
TTTTTTGCAGACAGTTGACATCCAACATGTTATCAGCTAAAACAAGTGTGATTATATATTGTTTGGAGATATGCTTTTTTTCCTCTGTGAACTGTATTGTGAGATCTTAAATAGCTTGTGTATATTGCATGCTTCTGCTAAAGTAGCTACAGGTAGATGAGGTGAAACTCATTGGTGGAAACAAATTTTGTGTTCAAGCACAAACTTCTAAATGTTTTCGAGAGAAACGCTAGTGGGATAACAATATGCTAAGTGATTATTTTTTTATTATTGTTATCTTTCCCCTCCTTGATATAAATTTCTTTATTTATGAAAAGTAGATAAGAAAAATCCTGTCTGGGAAATTAGTGAAAAGAAGCTCTTGAAACAAATGATGAAATAATGAGTTAAAATTAATCTCAAAGTAGAGATTGGACCAGTCATAATAGGCTTCCTTTTCCTCAATTTGTGTCCAGAAAAAAATAATCAAAGAACAGTCCTTTGTGTACAGAGAAATGAAGGAAAGAGATTGTATTACTTAGTGGTCATATTGTTTTATGAGTATTGTAGCTAGTATGTTTTTACACAGACAAGATAGGCTTTCTATTTTAGGTGGTTAAGCTTTTTAATTTTAGAATTGGTAGCAAACTTTACTGGGTAATAAAACTTTGTCAAGCTCCGTATTTCATGAGAGTTTGGATCCAAACAAAAAAAAGGTCATTCAAGCCTATCATCTTGTGCTTATAACCCCATAACATCTCAGAAGAGAAACTCATTATTGATTGCACCTAAGGCTTAGGATAAAGTATGTCTCTATATAGTTAATTGTACCCCACGGTACTGCATCATTTCTTCTGTGGCAAGCTCAATTCAATTTTGTGAAAGTATTACCCAGTAAGACTTGCAGATGGATCTAATAGACACCCATTAATTAGGTGACCACAGGAAATGTGGAGCTGTCTGGTTGGGAAACGGGACTTTGTAATGAATAATGTTTAGATGTGCCAGTATTAATGGCATCTCAGCATTTGTTGATACATACCAGGGAAAGAAAATCAAAGGACTATTTAAATAGGTTCAGCTGAACTTGTGTTTTGCGTTGCAGATAGGTTAAAAGTGCCTAGTTCAAGATCAGATCCCAACTTGTTTCAAGTCATTGCAACATTACAGGAAGTTTGAGACTGAACCTCGCTTACTTATATCTACTCATGTACCAGTAGTAGAATGAAGAATAAAAAACAGTGTTCAAAAATAGCAAAATCTCATCAGACTGTATTTTCCTCATTGCAACAATAAACTTGTTTACATAGTAGTACGCAGTTGTCTGGATGAACTCAACCCATAAGCTCTTGTAAAGAGGCAGAAAGCACAGTGTTTTGTAGGAGCATCTAAGCGGTCTGACAGTATTTGATTATCAGAGGTATTGTTGCATTTAAGAATCATTTTAGTAACAAATCCATACTTCTGCTGTTCTTCCTGCAAAGTGGCTTGAAACCAAAGACACCGTATCACACACTAGAGCTGTGTTAAAGTAGTGCCTTGACTTCTGAAATATGTGGCCTACAAGGAGGTTCCAAAACTTCCTTGTTTTTTAGAGTAAGTCCCCTAAAACCATAATATAACAATTGATTGCACAATACTTCTATTGCACAGCACTCTTACAAAAGCACCATTAATGTGACTTTCCTCTTCTAGAGGTGTCTCTCCTTTCTTAGCTACTTGCCTGTGAGTTCTACCCTTTTTAGCAGGGCAGAGATCAGTCAGGACCTAGTCTAATAGTATCAAAAAACCTGTAGTATCAGCTTCTATAGTTGTAATTTACTTGATGTATGCTTTATTGTGGAAATAGTGTAGAAAACAGTGCAAACCTAAAAGCCTCATGCCCACTAGGACAGTGTTTCTGCAGTAGTTATTGACCACCTGTGATTAAAGCTTCTTTTTTAAACTGACTGTGGAAAAACAAGGACTACCTTGAGCAAAGGATTTAATTGTTATGAAGATTGTATTTTAAGCATAATTAGAAATAGTAAAATTGAAACACAATAAATGACTGTAGTAAGCATCCAAATTGCTCTTTGAAATAAACACTCTACTGTGCTTCTGTCTTTATAGAACAATAAACATATAGTCTTTATTGATTATCTAGTTGAAATACCATGTGAAACACTAATTTTTGTCCAAGAAAAAAATTAAAAGAAGCTCCAGAAGCTCTAATGAAAGTCTTACACAGTTATATACTCATTAAGGCAGCACATTAATTTTTTAGGTGTAGTTAGTCTAATGAGTCTGCTGCTGCACATTTAATCTTTACCATCTTTCACTTTATAAGTTCAGTATTCATTCTTCATTAATTCTGCATTTAAACAAATACATTCACACTCACAGACTACTACATTTTTCTATATAATCTAAGAGGACAGAGAAATAAAATGTGAACATTGCCTAAGTAGTCCCTAAAAGAAATTATAAAGCACAGTGATTTGCAGAATACAATGAGAGATCAAGCATACGTTCCCCTTGTCTTTCCACCATCTAGTTATCAACAGTTTCTGAAGACGATATCTCATGAGTTAGGTGACATGTGCCTGAAACCAATTAAACGTTTCAGTCAATGCATCAGGATATTCCCAAAGACTATTTCACAACTAGCAGCTATTATTCTTTCAGAAGTCAAAAGTTTGTTCTGCTTCCTGTGGTACTTTGAGAGCAATCATCAGGTTTTAGTTATACACATTACAATGTTTTATCTGTTTGGAAAGCATCTGCTCTGCATGCTGTGGAGTGTAGAACAGAGCAGCTTATGTGTCCCATGCACCATCAATGCAACAATTGCAAGAGGTGCTGTAGGAAAATGCAGTAATCGGAACAACAGAAGACTTTTATAACTGGAAGCTCATAAATGGAATCTTTAATTTCTGTTAGGTTTCTTGGGTTTTTTAGTGTAGCTAAGTGGGTTGGAGCACAACATACTCATTATTTAAAAGCAGGAAGTTCAAAGTAACTCATAAACTGATTTTTAATGCACTTAAAACCACTTGCGCAAGATCTCCCCTTTAGAGAAAAGGAGTCATTAAAATACTTTTAAAATTAAAGTTACTGGAGTATAGGCATCTTTCTTTGAAATGGGAATGCAAATAGATTTCTAGAGACAATTACATTAGATACCTATTGATCACTGTATTCTGAAGGCAGGATTACAGAAATGCCTTTGTTTTCTGGAGGCTGTTTCAGCACAGTGCTCGCTGTACACCCATATGTAGCAGGGACCTTCACCACTTCTCTCTAATGCATAAAATCCAGTAGGGTATGCATCCACTTGGGAAAATGTTTGCTTTTTGCTTCAGTGACATCTTGATCAGTGGAAATTGTAAGTAAGAACGTGGTTGATTGTTCAGGACCTCTACAACTGTCATAGTGCTCTGTGATGCTTAGCTAGAAGTGTAAAATGTTCATTATAAAGTCAGTAACAAGGAATCTGGTGAACAAATTGATTACCTTTTTCTTATTTAGTGGAATTATGAAATAGTCAATGAAATTAATAATTTGCACAATCAGGCTTGTGGCACCTTCAACAAATGTGTCTGACTAAAGGATGGCTGTTTGTGATGGTGCTCCAGGGGACAGAAGAAGGCTTTTTAAAATTTCTGTGAGAAAACAATGTAATCAAGGGGGAAAAAAACATTGTGCCAGAACACTCATTGAGGATGGCACGCTCTGTGCTAGTCCCTTTTTTTCTTACACTTTATGAAATATATATGAGTAAACATTAAAAATATAATTATGTTAAGAAACCCAGCATTTATCTGTGTCATGGATTATTTACAACTGCAGACCTTTTAACTGAAGCTAAGTAAAATGCATTAAATGGGTGAATAAAAATGCTTGCTGTAGGAAAAAGCAGATCAAATGAGAGATAACTCATCACATTTTAAAAACAAAGTCTGTTTTCTTCAATATAACTTCATAGAATAAATATATGCGGTGCTCAGTGGACTTTTTGAATTCTGGAAACTTATACATTCATTCTTAGATTTCTCTCCATTATACCTCGATTGGTTTGCATATTGAACTAGGATTTATAGTTGCCTGGCAATCTTGACTATATATATGTGTGTGTATATATGTATGTTGACAAACCTGGAAAGAATGGTACTGTGCAGATGAAGTGCACAGCATCAGGAAGTGTGACAAATGTGCGTGTTTTCACTTTCACTACTAGCATTGTGAACGTTTATGAAAGGACATTAAAATTTCAGATGGTGCCACAGATATTTAATTCATCGCACCAGATTTGCATAGTGACATGGGACTACTAGCTGACATGCAGCTGAACCTGAATTTTCAATCTGATGCAATACCTTTCTTACTTTCCTGGGTATCTCATCCGGTTATTTTAGATCATGCTGCTTTAGTAGTCCCTCTCTAACTAGAACAAAAAACTGCAGTTGCTCGGTCCTCCTGGTTTTGGTATCTTTCCATGCTTTCTAATCTAGTGTGGAGTTTCAGCTGCAGTCACAGCTATGGGAAGAAACAGGAGGGTGGCTGTCAGAGAAAGCAGATTGATTTACTTCACGTGTGTCCTGTTTCTTTTGTCAGAACAGAGGTAACAGTAGCACCCGCAAATGATGGGCATGCAGAGATCTTAATGAAATAGTAGTGATTTTAGTGGCTTTTATGACATACCTTTGTGCAGCCTTGTTTAGAAAGCACTTGTCTTTGCATGCAAGACTACGTTATGTGCCAGTGCACCAAAGTCAATAACACAGGAATCTTCACCTAGTCTGGTATTCAAGATCTTGAAGGAACCAAAAGAGAGTGGATTACAAGGGATGAACATTTCCCTCTGAAAGAAACACACTCCAAGTTGCTTTGATGACCTTTGTGATGTGCTGCTTAATGGTGCTGTGTGGTAGTCAGTATTTTATTTGTATGCAAAACACAGTTGTGAGTAATGTGTCAACAAACAGAATTTCTTTCTCCAGTCATGACCCTGCACCAAATTCTAGTTGCAGTTTTTTAATTACATCAACATTTCTGTTCATGATCACATCATTCTGGTTGAGCTTGATTTTCAGTTTTTCACAATATATTTGTTTTCTTTTCAGTAAATTCCGGCTGATGTCAGTTCCCTGATGATCCTTGATCAGAGAACTCAAGTAGAGCTTCTGAAATTGTCAAATGTTGATTTCTCCCTATCAGTTTCAGCTTGGGTGTCCTTATTTTCTCATGAGTTGTGCACACTTACTTGCTCTGCTCTAATAGAGTGTGATTCTGTCTTTGGCCTTCAGTGTAGCCACTGACAACAGCCTAGCAGCATCTCTCCTCAAATCATTCTCAGCAGAAATTGCAATTCTTTTTCAGAACTATCACTGATTAATTATGGCAGGTTGTTGTGTTAGAGGCCAAAAATAACACTTAGGTTGGGGTGACAGAGTTACAGTAGTCCTTGACTGTTAAGAGGCTCCTCTCGTAAATGTCTGAGGTTGCTGCCTTGAAATGTTTCTCTTGCATTTGTGGCTCCATTGCACAGTTGGAGATCTATGAAACAGAAAAAAAGCTTCAGCTCACACAGCAGAAAGTCTGTTCATGCCTCATCATGCAGGACATGTTTCCAGTAGTATCATATAATATATTTTATGGTGACCATCTTCATAAGTCCTTTTCATATATTCCTTCAGTCTTGGTGTATTTGACACTTTAATGTTATTCACTGTACCTTATAGAAAATATTTGCACCCTTAGAAGTGAATTCTGCCTCATAACTGAGAGTTAAGTTGCCAGCTTGTTCTCAGCTTCAAGTTTCTTTGAATTGGTGTGCCAGAACAGTGGTCAGATATGGATTTTGCATGTAATGAGTAAAGCACTTGCTAAAATGACAGAAAAATTTGGACTTATAAACCGAGATATATAACACAGTTTGTTTCTTTGTATCACATTAACTCAGGGCACTTGTTCTTGTAGTTTAAATAGAATGTCTTTTGGCTTATAGATTCCATGGGGTATCCACAAAGACTATTGCATGCGGAACCTGCATGACTGATGACTTCAACTGTTGACAGAATTTAGGCTATGTATAATGTACAGAAAGAAACATTAATTGACTAGATAGGATCTAATAGCATTCAATAAGGCTTAGATTAAACTCAAAAAGTCTATTTCTGTACTAGGCACAATGTAACTACAGCAGGAACAATTTAAGTATAACAAAGCCATGTGAAAACAATTATATTTATAACTTTGCTTTGTCCCAGAGAAAAAAAAGGAAATCAATAATGTTGTTCCCATCTGAGTTACTTTTTCATGTGTTTAGTCAAAAGTCAGATATATATCTAATTGAGCAGAAGGTATATGTTTATTTAGTTTCTGTAATTCTTACTATTGTATTTAATTTCTTTCTACCCAAATAAAACTCTAACAGGAAATTTTGTCCTAGAAAGTAGATGCACATCCAATGCAGTAGGTGATAGCACTAAGTTTAGGATTTTTTTCTCCCAGATCTACAAGTTGAAAGCTTCAAGTTGAGTCATACGTTTTTTTGAAATCTATCAGTAGTTTTCTAATTTGTCACAAGTGTGTATGAATTCAGTAGTTTGGAAGATGCCGGATTTTCAATGTACAGTGCTCTTTAAACTTGTTGACCCTATTGTTATAATATATACACAAAAGGCAGATACTATTTCCCTGTATAACGTTCTATCAAAACCCAAAAGGAAAATAGATATTTCATAGGAAAACATCAGCTCTAGCTGAGTGACTTGTCAGTGGCTTGACTGCTTTCTGGTAACGCTTAGAAATTATTCCCTACTCAAATTGGTCTCTGAGCAGGTACCTGCTCTTACATATTTCTCCACCAGTCCTCAGATGTGTAAAAGTATTAGTAATTTAGTTTGATTACTTATAAAAGTATGGCATTGTTCATTTAGATTCCACTATTGCCTTTGGATGGAGATTCTTAGTTCTTTTATCAAAGAACTAGTCTTATAATGGCAGTTTCACAGGAAAGAACAAAATAAAGGAAAACATAAATCTATTTGACCCACTGACACAGCCACATTCATAAACAATATTAAAAGAGGCATAATAACCATCTTGTTGCCAGTAGGAGTAGAGCTTTTGTGGCAGAGAGGATCCTATTGTAATCCTTCCCTAATTTTGATACGCATCCAAATGATTTTCAGTAAGTGTTGCGTTTTAAAGTAGGAAGCTATTAAACAAATTCTCTTTTCTGTTTCAGCTTATGCTGCAATATTTTATTTCTCAGGTGGTACTTTAGAGACATTTGATTGTCTGACTGCATCACTAATTTGACTGCCTCTTACATTTTATATTGGAATTAGCCGAATCTATTTTCCACATTCTGTATTCTCTTAGTAATGGGATGGTAGAAGACCTGAGGGGGAAAAAGGTTGAAAAATCAAATCAAACCAAACAACACCACCACACCACAGAGGGAAAAGAACCCGAAGGATCCTAACAGAAGTAATCTCTGCAGATTTCTTTGTGAATTTTTTTTTTTTTAAATATTGTAGTAGCAGTAATGGAAAGTCTTCTGATTCTGTCACTAAGAGTAACACTTTGAAACACAACTTTGTATAAGAGTCAGTAAATTGCAATGAACTTCCATTGCTGCTTTTATTAATGGGTCTGGTTGCAGTTCTTCATTATGGTCTCCGGAGCTGTGACCTTGCTTCTTCACAACACATTTTCCTGCTGAAGAACTGAAATAACTTGACTGATTTCATTTTACCTGGACTTGCTAAAATACTATCCTTCTCAAGGATCACAAAGACATGCAGGTTGTCAGTTTGTAAGAAACAAATTCCAGAGTGGAAAACCAGCTGGAGGTGTTTTGGTTCTGTCCAAGTTCTGAATTCCAGAAAGATGCAAGAAAAAGCTTCAGTAGAGGCATCTCTGAGTACACGATTTGACTTTAAACGTCAAAACCATCAAACTTTCCAACCCCTAAATAAGATTCCTTTCAAATCAGGACCTTACTAAATTCACAGAAGTAAACTTAGGAGCCAGGCTGTAATTACGTCTGAGCAGAAACAAAGATTTTTTAAAAAAGTGATCTGTATAAGAAGCCTGTTAAAGAGCGACCTAAGCACTTTATTTGATTTTGACTAACACAGAATAAACAAGCAAAGGTGGTTTTGAAAGTGCTACTGTGCCTGAATATGAGACGGAAAATAATCTTATACTGGTTCATGTATAACTAATTCTGTATGCATGCTTTGTTATTCGTAGTCTCCTGAAAAATATGACATTTGAAATAAACTTCATGAGAATTTCATGTTGCTAGCACATGATACCTTTTTAGATAGCAGGTAGGGGAAAGCTGGAATGTACTTTCAGTTTCTGTACACCATGACTACCACAGGCAGGCATGAGCTGGCTTCTTATTCTTATAAGCACCTGTACCTAAATGAAGGACCAGTACTTACTTTATAGCCAGTAAAGGCTGTATATAAAGACAGTATAGGTCTGGATTAGGGCTGATTGCAGAGCTGGAGATGGATCATGCACTAGGAGAATGTAACAAAAAATGGTTTGAGGTATGATTGTTAAAGTCAGGTATTGCTGGGTGAGAATCTGCTGTTAGGGAGGGTGTAAAGATATGTGCTTGGAGTCCATTGGAAGGATTGGAGGAGAATACCTTATTTGTATATGGGTTATCTGGTATATGGCTTGAGTATACAGATGCCACCACCAATATACGAACTTGAGCATGACCAATTCTTCCCATAACATCACTCATGGCTGACCATTGCCAGTAATGAAGAAAAGCAAGTTTGAGAAACCCTGAGACAATCAATATCCAACTTTGGCTCTGTACGATTTATATTAGAAAAAAATAATCTGGTTCTATCAGATTATCTTTTTTCTTTATAAAATGTATGCAAGTTATTCTGCTTCCATGAATACAGTAGACATTTTCCTTGGTGCAGTTTCTAGGCATACTAGTTCTCTTTAACTTTGTGCTTTTTAATGTCTACTCCTGCATTTGGAACTTTCTCCTTGAGTTTCTGGATTTTTCCTGATGATTTCAGTTCAAACCTACCCATATGCCCACTCCTGTGTGTGGAATTGGTCACTTGGGAAGTGCTGCTTTTTTCTCCTAGTTAGTTCTTGCTCTGATATTGCCATGTAGCTCAATATATTTAATGGTAGCGTCTATTATTTTCTTTATCTCAGTCCATAAACAAACTTAATTGTTTTGTTTCAAGCTTTTTATTTAACCTCAATGATGAGCATACTAACTACACCACAACTGCAAAGTCTGTATTGCCTATAGATCAAAGACGGTTATGATGCCAGCCACTAACACTTTCCAGGAGACAAGATTGTTTAGCTAGCTGTATATTAATGCTGTTTAGCGGGTGAATGTGAAGCAAACCTGCATGATGATATAGTGCTCAGCAGATCTCCCTCTGTCCCGTTTTCCCCACTCCCCGCCTCGCCCCCGCAGTGTGGAACAAACCCTGGTGTTTGAGAGTGATTCAACTGCATTAGCTGGGCTAACAAAGCCCAGAACAACCACTCTCCCTCTGTGTTCATATTTCATATAGTTTCTGCAGATAGACATGGATGACTATTTTGTCCTTTCAGGTATCTTGTCAAAATCACAATGGAAACAAATTTATGGACTTGTTATAACTGGAAATAAACCGTACTGCCTTTTCTGAAGATTATTCTCCATAAGAAGGTGTTTCTTATGTGTCAGTGATTCCTGTGATCATTTCCATAACATTCGAGATATGTGAGCACTGATGTAGATAACTTTTAATTTGGACAATAATAGCAGGGTTAGCCTATTAGGAAAAGAAAACAAATGCATTACCTTGCTACTTATGATTTTTAAGTGGGCCTAAGAGAGCAAAGAAGGCTCTACCAAAACTAGAGATGGCAATGTAGCTGTAACTTCAGTGGAGATATCAAGGATTTGTTTTTTAAAAAAACAAGCAAACAAAAAATCCAAACAAAAAACCAACCAAACAAAAAGCCAAAAGAAAACCTCCAACCCCCCATGTCATTAGAAAGCATCCTGAGCAACAGAAAAAGCTAGCCAAAAAAGATCAAGTATGCCTTTAGACTGTAAACCCCTAACTAATTTTGGAGGATTCCATAGTCTATTTGTGAAAAGTGATAATTATTTTTCTACAAAGAAATAGATTTAAAACTTGCATAGAACTCTCTGGATATGGTAGTCATTTAAAACGGATGATAATGCCAGGAAAAAGGGAAAAGGAGGCTTGCAAATAGCTTAAATGAAACTGAAGAGAGTCTAATGTATCAAAAAGCCCCATTCACTGTTCCCTTTTTTTTTTT